>CM062817.1:2043453107-2044053107 GCA_031772625.1 Pinus tabuliformis | reverse complement strand
AAATTATTATCCCTGGGTAAATGGTTTGTATGAATCAACAAATAAGAATCTTATTTGTATAATCAAGAAGAACATTTTCTTTGAAAAAAGGAACTAGAATAAGGCTTTTACCAATGCTCTTTGGGTTGATCGTGTTACCCTGAAACCTTCCCTCAAAACCTCGCCCTACTTCCTAGTTTACAGTAAAGAAGCAATCCTACCCCTGAATTTGTATCTTTTGGCCTTGTAACTCTCTCAAGAGTCACAAGGTAAACCTTACCTCCTAGTTTAGAGCAAGATAGATATGCTACTTAAACTTGAGGAAGAAAGGCACAAGGCCAAAAAACGTTTTCCCGTACATCAGAACTGTGTAAAGTGTTGGTTTGATAGAAAATCCGCAGGGGCAAAGAGACTTGATGTGGGAGACCTAGTTCTAAAATGGGATAAACCCCATTAAGACAAAGGTAAACACACAAAGGTCTAGCCTTTGTGGATTGGAGCATCGTTTATTGAAGAGAAACTCGGTCATAATGCTTTCAAGTTGCAATCTTTAGACGAGAAGATTGACCCCCTTCTCGTAAATGGTCGAGAATTGAAACATTATTTCCAGTAGCAACTACAACTTTCACTTCATGTACATATTGTTTGAGTCTCTTCTTCTTTGTTCTTTTATGTTGTTTTCGTCACTGGTTTTTCTATTATGTAGTCATGTCATGGTGTGTTTTGTTGGCCAGTGTACATAAATAAGACCCTTGTGTAAAATGCATGGATCAAGAGGCTTTGTAGTGTACTAAAAGAGAAGTGCGACAATCACAATTCTTGGCTTTCTATTGTTCTCCTTCTTCGTTTGGGAAATTTCGTAGGTTGAGATAAGTCTGGATGGAAAATATGGTTCATCCATTACGAAAACCTTGAGAAAACCTATTAGATTTGTGCCTATATTGGTATATGAATTTCTCCACTTTTTATAAGTCTACTTATGTGTTAACGCTTGTCCAATCTAGTAGAGAAGGGATAAGGGGAAAATTTAATGCGGTCGAATTAATATTAGAAGTCTAAAAATACTTCTCTAAAGGGGAAACCTCCTCTTGTCTAAATAAGTTGGGATCCATATTCCACCTGTTGAAAATAGTAAGTGTCAATGCACAATTCTATTAAAATAAATAAATAAAGGGTGAAAAAGGAGAAAGCCTTCTTACACAGGGAATGAAGCAAGCGACTTCATTAGTGTACTATCTAGGCTCGCTGGAAGCGAAGCAATGTTTGTGTTTATAACGTGACTCCATCGAGGTATTGTCGAGGCCTGCTAGCAGCGGAGCAACACCAGAGATGAAAACTAATACTCTGAATATCATAAACTCGCTACGCATATTACCTGTTCCTAGATTGAAACCATTGTGATATGGTGTATCTTTCTACGTGTCTAACCAAGTAGATAAAAGTGAAGATGTTGTGTATAAAACTAAGTTGAAAGGGAGAAATCAAGGCAAACAATACTTCTTGAAGGTCTGACCCTTAGCCGAAATTTATTCTCGGGCAGAGAAGCTAAATTCACCCAGTGTATCACCAAGCATTGCCATTGCTACAACACCTTCCAAAATTTCGCTACATTTGAATTCTGGAGCCTACTATCATTGTCGTATCTAGAGTCGCTTTGTTCATCAAATGTTGTTTCATGCTATTCTATGTGTTTCAAGTGTCATTACATTGATTAGAACATATTTTGGTGCATCCCATGGTCCTAACCTCTTTGTTGTCGTAAAATGACACTTTCTGGTTGTGGTCACACATACTTCACTAGTAATACTTGGGGAACATGTAAAAAGTGGAATTTTGATGTATGTTCATTATTGATCAAAATTTTCTAAGTTTTATCGATGACTTACTGTGCATCGCGCTTGGTTCTATATATAAGCTCATTTTATTCACCCCTTGCCCTATCATCCAGACTTAGACAAATTTTGGTTTGAAAGTGAACCCATTAAGGCCAAAAGAAAACAAGTGCACTAATAAGCATTGATGGGATACCCTTCATCATTCCAAAGCTCACCTTGCGCCCTCTTGGCGAGCTGGGTGCACTCCCAAAGCATGAATCCCCTTCCAACTGCTCCCTCCAAAATGACTATGTCTTACTTGAGAGCATTCCTTCCACTCACAAAAGTGTGCCCTCCTTGAGCATAATGGCACACCCTGAAGACCCAAATCTAAATCTTTCAGCCATTCCCAATGTGCCATGATCCCTCCTGAACTACTTGAGCATACTAAGCCTTACTTGAGAGAATTCCTTCATCTCGCAGAAGTGCGCCCTCCTTGAGCGCAATGGCACACCCTGAAGACCCAATCTAAAGCTTTCAGCCTTTCCCAATGTGCCATGATCCCTCCTAAACTCCTTGAGCATAGTAGCACACCCCAAAGGCACGAAGCCCCAGCCTTCAGTCTTCAAGAATGCATCATGCGCCTTTCTTGAGGACTCTTAAGGGCATGAGCACACCACTTGGATGTATTATAAGACTCCCTCCATCTCGACACGAAAATTCTATATTAATTATTTGTAAAATTACATATATTATAGTTCAAAATAAATATTTTTAAACAAATTATTTATTAATTTTTGTAAAATCTGGGCAGTGCTGCATCTGCGAGCTCTTTTCTCCTATAAAAATAATTTGTATTTATGGTCTATTTTGGTTTCATGGGTTTTTTAGCTGTCTCCAGGGAACTTTTACCGTGCAGTTCCTTTTAGATGCCTTCAACGGATTCTTTAAGGAATGGCACCTATGTTGGAAATTTTCTGATAATTCCAAAACAAAAGAACAGAGAAAATGCTCTATTTTTCTCAGAGACAAAACAAAAAAAATTGTTTTCTGAAGAACAGAGTTTCTTACACCCACAAAAAAAAATTGTATTCATTAATAATACTGCTATTACAGGAAACTTCCTCTAACATAGGGATTACAACGAGAGACTACTTCAAATGCAGTTACAAAACCTTCACTGTCTCTTCTTGAAAATTTACTCTGTCTCAGCTTGAAAACTCTACACTGTTGTGTGTAAAAAAATTTCTTTTTCACTTCACAAATACGCGCTGTTGCGTATTACATATTTCATATTCTACGAACAACTAAAAACAGGGCATATATGTTTTTTTACTTACCATACTCCCGTGAAAATAAAAAACAATAAACTTAAAGACTTTACCTACATTCTACAACTGCAGTGAATTTCATTAAATTACTTTACTGACAAAACTGGCGGTCAAACAAAATTTTTACTTCACGTCAAATCCATGGTGCAGGCCTGCACATCAAACCTTGATTTCAATCGGACGACTGAGATCAGTTTGAAGAAGGTGAGATGTGCGATTTGCGATCGGATCGCATCACAGAATCACAATCGGCAGAAAACACAGGACGTAACAGATGCAACAGAGCGCGGATGCGATTTGCAATAGCGATAAGATCGCATCGCAACGTCGCGTCGGAAGAAATCAAAGGGAACTGATTGAGGTAGCAGATATGAATGCATTTTGTGATCTAATCCATCGCAAAAGAAAGAAAATAGAGGCAGCGCGGGGAAAAACTGCCGGTATTGACCTGCAGTGGAAATTACCATTTCAACACTCCCCTTTAATTTCAACTGCTGGGTTATCAGTCATACCCATGCATTTCCTCAAAAACTCAAATCTTTTCTGCCACAATGGTTTGGTCAGAATGTCTGCAACCTGCTCCTGAGTTCTGCAGTGTTGTAAAACAATTTCTCCATTGTTTACCAATTCCCTGATGTAATGAAACTTTGTATTAATGTGTTTCGTTCTCTTATGAAACACAAAATTCTTGGATAATGCAATAGGCGAGCTATTGTCACAAAAAATCATTGTTCCTTTTGCTTGCTCTTGGCATAAGCTCCTTAACATCCTTCTCATCCAAATTTCTTGACACGTTGCTGCTGTAGCTGCCACATATTCTGCCTCTACTGTAGACAACGCTACAATAGGCTATTTTTTAGAAGCCCATGAAATGGCTCCTAAACCCATGTGAAAGACATAACTGGATGTGCTTTTCCGATCATCTACACTTCCAGCCCAATCACTATCAGTGTATCCAATTAAATCTGAACATTCTGAAACAGTATATAAAATGCCAAACCTTTTATTACCTTTAACATACCTCAAAATCCTTTATGCTACCTGCCAATGTGCTTCTTTTGGCCTCTCCATGAATCTGGAAATTAAACTAACAGCATGCATTACATCTGGCCTAGTTGCAGTCAAATACATGAGGCTGCCAACTATGCTCTTGTACAAACTAGTATCAAAATCCTTGCTGTTGTCTTCTTCGCTGAGTTTTAATCCCATCACTGTGGGAGTGATTGTTGCCTTTCTCTCCTGCATATTAAATCTTTCCAACACTTCATTAACATATTTTGCTTGTGAGATAAAAATCCCATTTCCATTTTGTTCTACTTCTATTCCTAAGAAGTATCTCAGCAAACCAATGTCAGTCATTTCAAATTCTTCTTTCATGACTGTTTTGAAATTTTCAATAAGGTAATCATCATTATCTATGAAAATAACATCATCAACATATAACACAACAATTAGTATTTTACCATCCTTCTCCCTCACACTATTCAAATCCATTTTCTAGTAGATAGGAATCTATCCTACTGTACCACGCTCTTGGTGCTTGCTTCAACCCATAAATAGCTTTCTTCAATCTGCACACTTTGTGCTCTTCGCCTTTCCTTTCATAGCCTAGAGGTTGTTCAATGTAAACCTCTTCCATTAACACTCCATTTAGGAATGCTGACTTCACGTCCATTTGGTAAACCTTCCACTTTTTTTGTGCTACTATGGACAACACTGCTCTCACGGTTTCCATTCTGGCAATCGGTGCAAACGTTTCCTCATAGTCTCTCCCATACTGCTGCTTATATCCTTTGACAACAAGTCTTGTCTTGTGTCTTTCTATTTTTCCTTCAGCATTACTCTTAGTCTTGTAGACCCATTTAACTCCAATGACTTCCTTTCCTTTCGGTAGTTCAACTAGATCCCATGTCTTGTTTCTTTCTATGGCATTGATCTCCTCATCCATAGCTTCTATCCATTTCCTATCCTTAATTGCTTCTTCGAAATGAACAGGGTCATAAACATGACAATATAAAGCAAATAAAGAATTCATACCTTAATTTGTTGCCTCTTGTTCATAAATGTCACTTAAATTTCTAAACTTCTTACCTCTTTCATTTGGTGTACAAGTGCTTGAAGAAGCACTTGAATTTCCTCCTTGTGGTGTGCTTGGAGAAGCACTTTCATTTCTCCTCAAGGATGTCTCTTGCTGCCCTTGTGTTGGTGCTACTGTTTGGGGATGTATTTCAACCATCTCCTCAACATCTTCATCATGTGACAAAGAGCTTTTAACATTCATTGTTTTCTCTATGCTTCCATCCCAAGCTTCCTCCTCAATGAACTGAACATCTCTACTCACAATAAGCTTCTTGGTGGATGGGTTATACAACCTACAAGCTTTGTGTTATGATCTTAACCTGCAAAATGATACCCAAATACAGAATATGCAAAGAAAAGATACCCAGAACACAGAATAGCAATGATTTTATTATTCAGAGAGTAATGTTCACTTGCCTCTTCCAGGGGGCAACCTCCAATAGAGCAAAGCTCGATTACAAAATAAGACATGATGCTCCTCGCAGGGAGTCTCTATCCTTTATATATGACTCATACATGCAATACCACGGGCCAATACCGTGGGTTTTATTAATACCATCTATCTAATACTACGACCCATTTGCAACTAACTATGGTTCCACCATTAATTGCGGATTAACCACTTACAAATATTAATATGGGCTTTATTGACTCTTGAATATGACGTGATCCCATGACATAAATAAGGGGGTTACGGTGGGACCCTAACATGCCCTCCCCCTTAAGACTAGCATTGTCCTCAAGGCTGAAACTGCGGAAACTGCTGAAGAATAGTGGTTGGTTCCCAAGTTGCATCTTCTGGAGAGGTTTCTTTCCATTTGACGAGGACTTCCTTAATCATGCAGTCGCGCAGGTGCTTGTCTCGTGTGTCTAGAACCTGTTCGGGTTGAAGCCAGATTGACCCTTCTTCATCCAATTCAGGTAGACTAGTTTGAACTCGGCAATTCTTCCCAATCACTTTCTTGAGGCACGATACATGGAAAACTGGATGGATTTTTGCAGTAGGTGGCAAAGCCAACTTGTAAGCCACTTCTCCAATGCGCTGAAGTACTTGGTATGGTCCATAGAATTTTCGAGAGAGCTTCTAACAGCCCTTGTCTTTGAGTGATGTTTACTTATATGGTTGCAGCCTCAAAAAGACCTGATCCCCTTCTTTAAATTGGTGCTCTGAGCGATGCTGGTCGACCTGTTGCTTCATGTGGTTCTGAGCTTGATGAAGATTCTCTCTAAGATGGGCGAGCTTGGTTGCGCGGTGTTGTAGGAGTTGATCCACTGCTTGTACTTTGGAGCACCCCTTGAGATAAGAAGTAGGGGAAGGCGGAAGTTGACCATACACTACTTCATAGGGAGTCATTTTGGTGGTGGCATGATAGTCGGTGTTATACCACCATTCAGCCAGAGGTAACTACTGTAACCAAAGGTGTTGCTTTTCTGAAGTGAAACACCTAAGGTAGGTTTCTAGACATTTGTTGATGGCTTCAGTTTGACCATTCGTTTGCGGATGATAGGAAGTACTGAGTTTTAGTTGAGTGCCTTGTATCCTAAAGAGTTCTTGCCAAAAATTACTGGTGAAGATTGGGTCCCGATCAGACACAATAGAAGTGGGCATGCCATGCAATTTGAAAATCTGATCCATGAAAGATTGAGCGACCAAAGTTGGTGTAAACGGATGGGGTAGGGCGCAGAAATGAGCATACTTCGACAGTCGGTCCACAACCACCATGATGACTGACTTGTTCCCGGACTTTGGAAGACCTGTAATGAAATCCATAGAAACCTCCGTCCAAATTGATGTCGGAATGGGCAATGGTTGTAATGTGCCTGGTGTGTTGATGGTTTCCCCTTTGTGGCGTTGACAGACATCGCATTCTGCTACGAAAGTAAGGATGTCCTTTTTCATGCCTGTCCAAAAAAATGATCTTCTGGTGCGAGCATACATCTTTTGAAAGCCTGAATGTCCTGCAATGGAAGATGAGTGAAATTCTGCCAGAATGCGACTTTTGAGGGTGGATGTTGGTGCTATTAGGACTCTGTCCCTGTAGCGAAGAATATCATCTTGCCACGAGTAGCCCTTGGTGGAATTTGGATCTACCTGCAATTGAGAAATGAGTTGGGATAGCCCGGGGTGTGAAAACCATTCCTTGCGAGCCTCTTCAATCCATTCTAGAATGGGGAGGGAAATTGCTAACAGAGTACTTTCTTCCTCAAATTGGCAAGATAATGCATCTGCTAAACTATTGACTTTCCCTTTCTTGTAAATGATCTCATAATCATATCCCAGCATTTTGGTGAGCCATTTATTTTGTTGTGGGGAGGATAGGCATTGCTCCAAAAAATATTTAAGACTATGATGATCTGTGCGGATTTGGAAACGTCGCCCCAATAGGTAAGGTCGCCAGGTCTCGACTGCATGTAAGAAGGCCATCATTTCTTTTTCGTAGGTAGATTGGCCCAGATTCCTCCCACGTAGTTGTTGGCTTGTGAAGGCCAAAGGTCGCCCTTCCTGCATTAAGACCACCCCAATACCTGTCCCCGAAGCATCACATTCAATGACAAAGGATTTGGTGAAGTCAGGTAGTGCTAAGACTGAGTGGAACACATGGCGTTTTTGAGAGCGGTAAATGCATGTTGTGCTTCCTCATTCCAGAAGAAGGAATTTTTCTTTAGGATTTGAGTGAGGGGCTTCGCTATGCAGCCATAGTTGCGGACAAATTTACGATAATAGCTTGTGAGACCCAAAAATCCTCTCAAGCTCTTCAAGGTCTTAGGTTGAGGCCATTCTTGCATTGCCTGGATCTTTTTCGGGTCCACCTTGACACCTTCACGCCCCACAATGTGCCCAAATACTAAACTTCTTCCATGCCAAACAAACACTTGGACATCTTGACAAATATTTTATGCTTGTGGAGCAGTTGCAAGAGTAGATCTACATGCTGAAGATGTGCAACCCAAGTGCCACTATAGATGAGGATGTCATCGAAGAATACAAGGACAAATTTCCTGAGATATGGTTTGAGAATGTGATTCATAAGGCTCTGAAAAGTAGAGGGGGCATTACAAAGACCAAATGGCATGACCAGGAACTCATAATGGATTTCATGAGTTCTGAAAGCAGTCTTGGGAATGTCGACTTCCTTCATGCGAATTTGGTGGTAGCCTGAGCGAAGATCCAACTTAGTGAAGAATTGAGCCCCATTGAGTTCGTCCAGCAAATCGTCAACCACTAGGATGGGAAATTTATCTTTGACTGTCAACTTATTGAGGGCCCTGAAGTCGGGACACATCTGCCACTCCCCATATTTCTTGAGCACCATGACCACTGGGGATGAATAAGGACTAATGCTGGGACGAATGGCACCTGCTTCCAAAAGTTCCTTGATTATTTTTTCTATTTCATTATTTTGGGTGAATGGATATCTGTATGGACGCACATTTGGGGGTTGGGCCCCTGGAACCAAGGTGATGTTATGATCATGTTCCCCTCGCGAGGGTGGAAGCTCATGAGGCTTGTCAAAGACCGGCAGATGGTTATTTAAAATCTGTTGCATCTCGGATGAATTGGCAGAGACTTGGTTTCGACTATCTGGATGGCATTAAATTGAGCTACCACTCCATGATGGCCCTTTTTTAATAATTTTTCCATCCTATGCGAGCTGATGATAGAGGGGGCTCCCGCCTGGAGTCCACGGAGGGTATGTGTGGATTTGTTCTGCTTAAAACTCATATATAACTCCTGGAAATCCATTGTGATTGGTCCAAGAGTGCGGAGCCATTCAGCACCAAGGACAATGTCGCAACCCCCCATGTGTATGGCAAACATGTGGGTTTTCAACTGATAATCCCCCATTTGAAGTTTGACATTTTCATAGCGGCCTTCACATTTCATTGTGCCCCCATCCGCAATTTGGACTTGGAAGTTAGAAACTGCTCGTACAAAACAATGCACTGCTTCTGCGACTTTTTGATGGATGAAATTATGTGTACTTCCACTATCAATCAAGACTACTACTGGGCGATGTTTAAGAAAACCTCTGATTTTGAGAGTTTGAGGGGAAGAAATCCCTGCCAATGCATGCAATTAAATAACTGGTTCGTCAGAGACATTGTCCTTTTGGTTGTCTTCTTCTAGCACCTCATGTTCCTCAAGTGGTGGATCTTCCTCGGTGGAGCTGTAGTCAGTGGCATCTATCTGAAAAAATTTGGGCTCCTTGCATTTATGACTTGGGGATTATTTTTCATCACAGTAGTACCATAGTCCTTGCTTTCTTCTTTCAGCCATTTCCGCAGGTGACACCTTTTGGACCTTAAGTATTTGAGTCGTGTTGTGAGCTTGTGGGGGACGACCTTTAGTGGAGAAATTTGGGCGACTGTATTGGGCTGCTAATGCACGTTCCACGTTACGGACTACCTTGCAAGCCTCTGTCCATGTGGGAGGGTGGTGCAGTAAGACTTGAGCTTTGATGGCTTCTTTAACACCGCTGATAAAACATTCTGTGTAGAACACATTTGAGAGACCCCAAGTGCGGAAGGCTAAGGCTTCAAAAGCTGTAATATATTCATTCACTGTACCCGTCTCTCGGAGCTTAGTAAGACGACCCAAAAAAGAGGTTTCTTGTTCAAAGCGGTCTTAAAGAGCTTTTGTAAATTGGGTCCAAGTCCTAAAAGGTCCATTGCAACGTTGATGCCATTCCCACCATTGCCACCTTTCATTGTCCAAGTACATGCTCCCCAACATAAGCTGAGCCGCATCATCTAAGATGCGATTCAGTTTGAAATACTGCTCCATTTGTGCTATCCATGCCGACGGGTGAGAACCATCAAATTTATGCATATCCAACTTGGGAGGTTGTTGACTGGGTTGTGGGTGGGTGTGCCAGACGTAAGGAGAGTGGCTAGACTCACCCTCATTGTATTCATTGCCATTATACGCCTCCTCGTGGGCTTGCTCCTTGCCCTTCGGGATTAATTGCTGGACCTGGATACATGGTCCGTTACGCTGATTGGTGAGGGATTGCATGGATTCTTCAAGTTTGTCCATCCTTTCATTGGCCATCGCTTGAGCTCTAGTTTCTACCTTACATCAACCTGATGAAAATTTGGGACCGCCTAAAAAATTTTCAATAATAATTGAATGGTACCACCGTGCTCAGCTCGTCGTCTTGATTCTGATGGGCTAGATCACCAATAAGCGCCCCGGAAGATCTCAGACCTTTTTTTATTTTTTATTTTTTTTTTTTTTTTTTTCTGAAAACTCCTAACGGAGTTTTACTCCTTCCTGATCAATACTGCAGCCGCCAAATCCTCAAAATGTCAATGCAGCCAAAAGTCCTGCGAAAATTATACCCCAGTATAGGAAACCTTCACAACAACTCTGATCTGGTGGATATGAGAGATCTTAATGGCGGATCGGATAGCTTTGTGCGGCGGAACAGACTGCTGTTGCCGATCGGCTAGATCTAATAGATCGGAATGACTGATCTGCGAACTCAAGACTGCGGGACTGATGTCTGTTGCTGCTACTGCACTCCTTTGCACAATCGAATCTGATATAGATGATGTGCGATCCCCTGATAGAAAAGGGAATTATGGTCTTGAGGAGTGTCAGGTGCTACAGATCGCAATATACATAAGGGTCTGGCAGTAGTAGTCGGACCAATGTTTCAGGGCTCTAACTAAGGAGGATCTACCGTACCCTTAGTCGTACAACCCGACTACCCTATCATACAGGCGAGTAATCTCTCCGAGTGCTATTCTCGGTGTACTATAGCCACAAGATGGCCAACGGTTTATCTATAGCGAGGTTTCAAGGGAGCCTAAGGGGATTCCGATATACCGAGAGGGTACATGGAAGAGAGTCTGTGCGCGGTTCTGTCTAATGCGCTACTACTCGAAGGGGTACCCACAGGGGTTACAAGGGAGTCCAACAAACGTGACCACCTCTTGTATTTCCTGCGTGCATGCCTCCCCAAATCCGCAGGTTTATGCGCTCAACGACAGATCCCATGGTTTAAAGACGCTGGAACACGTCTCTAGCCGAAATTTTTTTGCTAAGAATTGGAGATCCCAACGGTCCTGGAAAGTGCTCTGATACCACTTGTTATGCTCTTAACCTGCAAAATGATACCCAAATACAGAATATGCGAAGAAAAGATACCCAGAACACACAATAGCAATGATTTTATTATTTAGAGAGTAATGTTCACTTGCCTCTTCCAGGGGGCAACCTCGAATAGAGCAGAGCTCGATTACAAAATAAGACACGATGCTCCTCGTAGGGAGTCTCTATCCTTTATATATGACTCATACATGCAATACCACGGGCCAATACCGTGGGTTTTATTAATACCATCTATCTAATACTACGACCCATTTGCAACTAACTGTGGTTCTGTCATTAATTGCGGATTAACCACTTACAAATATTAATATGGGCTTTATTGACTCTTGACTATGACGTGATCCCATGACATAAATAAGGGGGTTAGGGTGGGACCCTAACACTTTGGATTCCTCATTGTATCCAATGAAAATAAATTTCTCCCCTTTGTTGTCCAACTTCTTCTTTAGTTGATCTGAAATGTGTGCATAAGCCACACATCCAAAAACGTTCATGTGGGTGACTCCTTGCTTTGTCCCACTCCATGCTTCTTCCAACAAGCTGTTCATGACTGCTTTTGTAGGGCATCTATTCAAAATGTACGCTGCATAGTGTACAGCTTCAGCCCAATAATCATTTGGCAAATGTTTTTCCTTTAACATACTCCTCGCCATATCCATGATTGTCCTATTCTTCCTTTCGGCAACTCCATTTCGCTGCGGAGTGTACCTAGTGGTAAACTGCTTATGAACTCCATTTTCTCTACAAAAACATAGAAATTCCTTGGAGATATACTCACCTCCTCTATCAGTCCTTAGAACTTTGATATGCAGCCCACTTTGGTTTTCTACAAGTGCTTTGAAATTGCAAAATCTTTCAAACACTTCACTTTTTTTTCTTCAGGAAATAAACCCAAGTTTTTCTAGTAAAATCATCAATAAATGTTAGAATATAGTGGCTACCTACAATTGATGGAGTTTGCATTGGTCCACATAAATCTGAATGGACAATCTCTAATGGGTGCCTTTGCCGTTATGATTTTCCCTAATGGAAAACTTTCTCTGTGTTGTTTCCCCAAGATATAACCTTTACAAAGGTTGTCTGGTTTCTCTATCAATGGTAATCCTCTTACCATTACTTATCTATTCAACAAGTTAAGACCTCCAAAATTGAGATGTCCAAATCTCAAGTGCCACAACCAATTTTCATCTTTTGGTTCGCTTTGGAAAGCCTCTTGTGTCACTGCTGCTATTTCTTCTCCATCTTTTAAATCTACTTTCATCCTAAGAGGCAACATCCTGTTCTTTGTCATCTTCACTTCTGCAATACATCGTTTGTTGGATGGTTTATCCATGATGGTGCATACATCATCCACAAAGAAAACATTGTACCCCTTTTGAACAAGCTGTCCAATACTTAAGAGGTTACATTTCATTCCAGGAACATAATACACATCTGCTATGGTTTTCTTTTCATCTTTCTTTGTTAAGACATTTAATTCTCCTTTTCCCATAACAGAAACTTTACTATCAGTCCTTAGTGTGACTTGTGACTTCACACTCTGATCTAATTTAGAAAACAGGGTTATGTTTCCTGTCATATGGTTACTACAGTCGGAGTCTAGAAACCATACATCTTCATTTTTTTCTTCAGTCATATTATAGGCTAAAAACAAATTATCTTGACTGATATTTTCTCTAGTGAAATTTGCACTAGTTCTATTACTCATATCATGCTGCTTCTTCCTACATTCATTTGCATAATGCCCATATTTTTTACAATAGTGACATTGGACATTGGATTTATCATACCTTTGTCCTTGAGCATGATGTTGTCCACTTTGTTGGCTGCTGCCTTGGCCTTGGTTCTGATTTGGATTGTTGCCTCTTCCTTGAGCATTTGCTGGACTAGTTTTTTCACCTCTGTTTTGGCTTCTGCCTCTTCCTCTCTTATTTCCTCTGCCTTGACCTCTTCCTCTTCCAGAGAACATCTGGGTCTTAAAGGCATGCTCTAGAGATGAGTTTTCATTTCTACTCAATCTCTGCTCATGTGTTATCAGTGATGCATGTACTTCATCAACTAAGAAGTTTTTGAAATCCTTTGTCTCTTCTATGGTGGTGACAGTCACATCGAACCTTGAGGGTAGGATCCTCAATAATTTCTCCATAATCCTTATTTCTTCAAGAATCTCTCCATGAGACCTTATCTGTGTGACCACACCAATCACATGTGTGAAGAATGAGTCGATATTATCTGACTCCTTCATGCAGAGAGTCTCAAAATCTCTCCTTAGCAACTGTAGTTTTGCTGTCTTCACTTTCTCCATGCCTTGATAGGCTATCTTGAGGGTTTTCCATGCTTCTTTGGATCTCTTGGTTGTTGTTATCCTTGGAAACACACTCTCTTGCACTGCTTCATACAAAAAGTAGAGGGCTTTAGAATCTTTCTTCTTATTTCTCTTCAATAGATCTTTCCCTGCTTGAGTTAAATTATTAAACTCATTTTCATCTGCTAGTTCTTCAAAACCATCTTCAACTAATTCCCATAAGTCTTGGGAAGCAAGCAAAGCTTTCATAGTTATTGCCCAATAGTCATAGCTCTTCCCATTAAATTGTGGGAGTTGGGTATTACAGATACCCATGCTAGTGCTGGTTTCAGCCATTCTTGCACTCTTAACTATGCTTCAAAATACTTGACTGTGTATTTAAAATGACTGACTGTGAGGACAGTAACACAAAAACTAACCTGAGAAATACCTTGGATTCTTTCTTAACTGAGTCTTCACTCTGCTGGAGAAGCTGCTGTAACAAGAAATCCTTTCCTCAGCTTCTTTGACACCTTCAAAGAGCCTAGACTAGCTCTGATACCATGTTGGAAATTTTCTGATAATTCCAAAACAAAAGAACAGAGAAAATGCTCTGTTTTTCTGACAGAGAAAACAAAAAAAATTGTTTTCTGAATAACAGAGTTTCTTACACCCACAAAAAAAAATGTATTCATTAATAACACTGCTATTATAAGAAACTTCCTCTAACAGAGGGATTACAACCAGAGACTGCTTCAAATGCAGTTACAAAACCTTCACTGTCTCTTCTTGAAAATTTACTCTGTCTCAGCTTGAAAACTCTACACTGCTATGTGTAAAAAAAAAAAAATTTCACTTCACACATACGCGCTACTGCGTATTACATATTTCATATTCTACGAACAACTAAAAATAGGACATATATGTTTTTTTACTTACCATACTCTCGTGAAAATAAAAAACAATAAACTTAAAGACTTTACTTACATTCTACAACTGCAGTGAATTTCATTAAATTACTTTACTAACAAAACTGGCGGTCAAACAAAATTTTTACTTCACGTCAAATCCATGGTGCAGGCTTATACATCAAACCTTGATTTCAATCGGACAGTTGAGATCGGTTTGAAGAAGGTGAGATGTGCGATTTGCGATCGGATCGCATCGCAGAATCGCAATCGGCAGAAAACGTAGGACATAACGGATGCGACAGAGCGTGGATGTGATTTGTGATAGCGATAAGATTGCATTGCAACGTCGCGTCGGAAGAAGTCAAGGGAACCGATTGAGGCAGCAGACATGGACGCGATTTGCGATCTAATCACATCGCAAAAGAAAGAAAACAGAGGCAGCGCGGGGAAAACTAGCGAGTTTTGACCTGCAGTGGAAATTACCATTTCAACAATCTGTTTATTCTCTGAAAGGTGTCGGGTGTCATTATTGTGCGTAGTATGTGAATAATATTGAAGACTTCGAAATATTTAGGGATTAGGTTTTGGTTAAATACTGCAAAAGAAAGCATCGGGGCTTATTCAAAATGTTAGTTTTTAACGGTATAACTTTACTGATTTAAAACCCACTAAAATCATTGTGATTTGGGGAAATCCCTCTAGTTTTGCAACGATATAACTTTACTGATTTAAAACCCGTAAAAAGCATTATGGCTCCCGAAATTCTCAGAAAAATTACTTGTTTTCTGAATTCTAGATTACAACTTACGTCCACTATGTCTCATCTTTTTCCAAGCCTAAAGGCATTTAAAAAAATAAAACTCATGAACATATAAATATTAAAATAAATATTTTTTTGTTTTTAACACATTTATTTTTTTGGTCATTTTAACATAAAAATAAAATTTTAACGATGATGTAAATATTTAAAAAAAAATGAATATATATCTTATCTAGGATATATGAACTAGCTTTTACAATGTTTCATTTGTTACCAAACCTTGCATATATAAATATTAATTGCTTTTCTCTTATTATATACCTTTTGTACCTTTAAGTTTTAAATATTTAAAGGTGTTGGGGGTTTTTCTGGTAAAATCCCAAAAACAAACAAAATAAACTCACACAGAGACAATGCTCTGTTTCTCTCTTTCCCCAAGATCTTTTGTGCACGGGGAAGCTTTAATTTTTTTTTACTGAGAACAGAGTATTAAACCACCAGAAAAGGAATTTATATTCATTAAAAACATAATGCCTGATACAACACTCATCCTCTTTTACTGAGAGTGATTCACCCAAAACATTTCAACCAACAAAAACTACTCTGTCTCCTCCTGAGAATTTACACTGCTGGTGTGTAAAAATCTCTTTTTCTTTTACTACTGTAAAAACCCTTTTTACATTCACTGCTCTGAAAAACATTTTACATATACTGCTGTAAAATAAATTTACATATGCAGTAAAATTTCATTACATTCCAATTTTCAAAAAAAATACCTGTGCGTTCTTTTCTTTTTGCATTTCAATGCCTATCCAATGCATCATAAAAAAAACTGATCTATGCACTGCTGTGCATCTCCCTTGGTTTTTCCGCTGCTGCGAGCTTCACCACTAGTCAACAAAAGTTACTGAACGTATACGCTCCCCTCTTTTCTTTTCTTCATGCACTGCTGTGCATTTCCTTGGATTTGGCTCCTGCTTGGTTTTAACAATATATTCAACAGCATAAAAAATTACACGAGAACATATGCGCTCCACGTTTTTCATTTATGCACTGCTGTGCAAAAATACATAGTTTTCGCTGCGTGGTTTTTTTTCAAAAATGGTCAACACCACACAAAAACATATTACAACCACCGAGCATTTTTCATTTTGGCTCATTATCAAAGGTATTAACCCTAAAACAAAAGCATATATGAAAGCATAAAACCAACGTGCACTTAATTATTTTACATGCCATAGATAATAAAAATAACTTAAATGCTTTACCCAATTTCTACGACCATGGTTTAAATTCATTTTAATTCTTTTGCAGACAGGAGTGGCGGTCAACCAAACTTAGTTTTCACTCCACGCAATGTAGTTAATGTTGGCCGTATGCAGGTTTTGTTGATGGACGGCGGAGGACGAAGAAGCAAATCGAACGGCGGACAAGAATATCGGGAGGCCTCTTCCGGCTGAACGATAGCACCCGAAAAGTCAGACTTCCTTACGTATGGGGAGAGCCACGCATCTGCACTATATTGTATCGGGCTATTGTGTACTGAAAATGCCTTCGCCGGAAAGTGGTCCGAAAAGTTTCAGGTGGATTTTGCTGAGCAGTTTTGTGCTACCGTCATTGTCCACGTCCGCTTGCACGGTGTCTGCAACCTGCAGTTGGAATTAACATTCCAACACTCCCCTTTAATTTCAACTGTTGGGCATTCAGTCAAACCCAAACACTTCCTCACATAGAGGGATTCACCAACACTGCTTCTGATGCAGTTCCACAACCAATTAAAATAGTCTTCCTCTTAACAGAGGGATTCACCTAAGATTGTGTTGAAGAGCACCTTCCTCTTGATGGAGGGATTCACCACACTATGCTGAAAAGCATCTTCCTCTTGACAGAGGGATTCACCACACTATGCTGAAAAGCATCTTCCTCTTGACAGAGGGATTCACCATGACACTGTGCTGAAAACCACCTTCCTCTTTAACAGAGGGATTCACCAAGAACTTCACTTCCTCTCACGGAGGGATTACAAACAGACACTGCTTTAGATGCAGTTCCAAAACAACCGAAAACATTACTCTATTTTCCTCATGAGATTTTACATTGCTGTTGTGTAAAAATCTCATTTACATTAACTGCTGTAAAACAGAGTTTTGCTTATACTGCTGTAATAAAAATATTTACTTACATTTACTGCTGTAAATAAAAATCCTCTTGCTTCATTCACCTTTTCACTGATGTGTAAAAACACATTTCTTCATTCTCACTTCTCTGGTTTCATTTTCTTTGCACTACTGTGCTTCTCCTTCTTGCCATCACGTTGCCATCACGTTGCTGCCTTTTTCTTATGCACTGCTGTCCATACCCATAACCATAGACTCTGTCTCCCCTGGGTTTTTATTCGCTGTTGCGTTGCCTCTCCAATTTGCACTGTTGTGCGTAAAAAATTTCTCACATTGCTGTGTCTGTTACCCTCACCGCACTTCTATGCATCTCATTCTATTTTCTTCATTTGCTGCCCTTTTCATTTCACTCATTACACTGCGTTACTTGCATATAAAAGGAATCATCCTCACGTTGTTGCGCTTCATTCTCCACACAAAAAAAAGAATTAACACGGGCTGCCCCTGTTCCCTTTTACACCCTTGCTTCACACAATCTTCGTCTTCATTTTTTTTATTTACACAATGCACTTTTGTGCATATATTGGATTTCGGGTCAATGAACAACACACTCACTGCACTTTCATTTACTGCTGTAAAGAAAATTTTCTTTTACATGTGTTGCTGCCCATTACATTTCGTTTCTTCAACATCAAAAAAAACTTCATGTTGCTGCATTTTTCATATTCATGTGCTCCACACACAAAAGTTTCCACGCTGCCCTTGTTCTATGTTCTGCCTTCTCACTGCTGTGCGGGTCTCCTTGCTTTGCATTACAATGCATATACAATGCATATAATTCACATCTAATTCATCTTCATCTTCACTCACACACTGTTGTGCATTCTACTGCTTCTCATTTTTCTTATTGTGCTGCTGCACTTCACATTTCAACGCTGCCCCTTTTTCTTCTCCGCACTTCTATGCATATTGCATTGCATATGTGATAAAAAAATTACATTTTTCAACACTGCTGCATATTACATTTCAGAGGGATTAACAACAAAAAAAAAAATCATTTGCGCTCTGCTGCGCTGCAATACATCCTCCATGCAATCTCCATGCCCTGCAGATTTTTTCTCTGCTTTTATGGCAGATTTAATTCCATATCTCTCCCCTATAACAAGATCTTCATCAAAGAATATAGTTCAGCAGTAATGATCTAAAATTACAAGCTCCCCTTTAGTGTATGCATTATCTTCTTTCAGCAGACTCTTCTCAAAAGAAACTTAGATCAGCTGCAAAGCTCAAGGGACTTTCGCACTGTATTTCCTTCCTTCTCCATACTTGTGTAACTTTCTTCTTTTGTGTGGGTCTAGCTTGCATAGGAGCCCATCTTAAGTTACAGTCACGTGCCATATGCCCAATGTTATGACACTTGAAACATTCAAAATTGTTCATGAATAAGAATTCATGATTTCTTCTTGTAAAATTATTTCTTGGAGGTTGTCGGGGACCATAACATTTATCTCTATGATATGCTCTACAATCTTTTGCCATATGACCAAAGTTTGAACAAGAGTAACAATAACCATAAAATGAACTTTGGTACCTGGGAGATGGAGGTTTCCTTGATGTACTTCTGAAGCCTTGCTGCCTTGAGATTCTTTGATGATAACCATTGCATCTTGCCTCTTTGACATAAGCTACATTTCTTCTTGGAGCTGGTTTTCTGCTTGGAGTAGGATTTCTTCTATTGTAGCCTTCATTTTTTTCCTTGTCTTTGCTGAAAGTAGGAGCATCACAATTTCTTTCTGGCTTCTTCGCATCTCCTTTGCTTAAAGCATATTCATTCTTGTTTGAGGGTTCACCTACATACCCAAGTATTGATTTATCAGATGGAGATCTGTGATAGCTGAGCATGTCATCCAAGGCTTGAGAGCTCTTCATGATTTTGTTCATCCCTTCAACCTTTTTCTTGAGGAGAACAATCTCTTCTTCCAATCTTTCACACTCATTATTCTTCTTTGTAAGATGTTCCTCAGTTTCTTCCTTGCTAAGAGTAGCTTCAGCTGCTACTATTTTGAGGGAGATAATATCTGACTTCATTTTGGAGATTTCTGCTTGACTGCTCTCCATTTTCTTTTCAGCTCCTTGTGCCTGCTTCCTGGCTTCTTGTAGTTCAGACTTAAGGGAGGAGACCTCTACCTTGTACTATCCAATCTCTTCTACAAGCTTGTTCACTCTCTTGTGCCTTTGTTCAAGTTGACTTGACAAGGCGTCTTCCTGCTTCTTTGCTTCATTCAGCTGATTTGTCATGGATATGACTTCTTCATGATGTTTCCTCTTGCATTGATCAAGCTCCTTCTTAAGCTTGACGAGCTCTTCATCCCTTTCTTTTACTTGAAGCTTGATGAGGTCAACCTTCTCATTTTCAGCTTCTATGATGAGTTCAAAATTTTCTTCTTCACTGATGGTCATGGTCAGTGCACCCTTTGCATGAAGGTCATGAAGTCTGTCCCATATATCCTTTGCTAATGAATATTTTCCTATATTCTTATTTACAGAATCAGGCAGTCCATCCAAGATAGTCTTTGCTGCTTGTGCATTACACTCCTTGGATTCTTTATCCTTCTTGCTATCATCAATCACTGATTCCCAGATTTCAATCCCTTGAGACTGTAAGACAACCCTCATTTTTATTTCTCACATATCAAAATTTCCATTAAACTTTGAAGCCTCAAATAGAATGCTTTCAAATAGATTGTTTTCTATTTTAACAGAAGCGGGAGACACAACCTTAGGAGGATTGGAGGCTTTCTTCTTTGACCTTGCCATTCTTAACTATTTTTAAAATCCCTGACTGTGTTTTTAAAATGACTCACTGTTTCTTCAACAACAACACAGAAAAAAACTTTGAGGAATACCTGGGTTCTTTTGCCTAAGACTTCACACTGCTGGAGAAGTTTTACTGCTGCTGCAAAAAGAGTCTTTCCTTCAGCTTCTTTGACACTTCAAAGAGCCTGAACCTGCTCTGTCACCATCAAAGAGCCTGGACCAGCTCTGATACCACTGTTGGGGGTTTTTCTGGTAAAATCCAAAAAAAAAACAAAATAAACTCACACAAAGACAATGCTCTATTTCTCTCTTTCCACAAGATCTTTTGTGCACAGGGAAGCTTTAATTTTTTTTTACTGAGAACAGAGTATTACACCACCAGAAAAGGAATTTCTATTCATTAAAAACATAATGCCTGATACAACATTCATCCTCTTTTACTGAGAGGGATTCACCCAAAACCTTTCAACCAACAAAAACTACTCTGTCTCCTCCTGAGAATTTACTCTGCTGGTGTGTAAAAATCTCTTTTTCTTTTACTACTGTAAAAACCCTTTTTACATTCACTGCTCTGAAAAACATTTTACATATACTGCTGTAAAATAAATTTACATATGCAGTAAAATTTCATTACATTCCATTTTTCAAAAAAAATACCTATGCGTTCTTTTCTTTTTGCATTTCAATGCCTATCCAATGCATTCATAAAAAAAACTGATCTATGCACCGCTGTGCATCTCCCTTGGTTTTTCCGCTGCTGCGAGCTTCACCACTAGTCAACAAAAGTTACTGAACGATATACGCTACCCTCTTTTCTTTTCTTCATGCACTGTTGTGCGTTTCCTTGGCTTTGGCTCCTGCTTAGTTTTTACAATATATTCAACTGCATAAAAAATTACACCAGAACATATGCGCTCCACATTTTTCATTTATGCACTGCTGTGCAAAAATACATAGTTTTTCGCTGCGTGGTTTATTTTCAAAAATGGTCAACACCACACAAAAACATATTACGACCACCGAGCATTTTTCATTTTGGCTCATTATCAAAGGTATTAACCCTAGAACAAAAGCATATATGAAAGCATAAAACCAACGTGCACTTAATAATTTTACATGCCGTAGATAATAAAAAAAACTTAAATGCTTTACCCACTTTCTACGACCATGGTTTAAATTCATTTTAATTCTTTTACAGACAGGAGTGGCGGTCAACCAAACTTAGTTTTCACTCCACGCAATGTAGTTAATGTTGGCCGTATGCAGGTTTTGTTGATGGACGGCGGAGGACGAAGAAGCAAATCAAACGGTGGATAAGAATATCGGGAGGCCTCTTCCGGCTGAACGATAGCACCCGAAAAGTCAGATTTGCTTACGTATGGGGAGAGCCACGAGTCTGCACTATATTGTATCGGTCTTTTGTGTACGGAAAATGCCTTCGCCGGAAAGTGGCCCGAAAAGTTTCAGGTGGATTTTGCTGAGCGGTTTTGTGCTGCCGTCATTTTCCACGTCCGCCTGCACGGTGTCAGCAACCTACAGTTGGAATTAACGTTCAAACAAAAGGATTATCTGACAAGGCGGTCCTGTAGTGTTGTCCTATGCTCCCCTTGTTTTCATTTTCGATCCCGAACTTAACAAGATCGAATTTTAAAATTTGAAATTCTTTGCAGATTTATACAATGTGTGTTAAAAAATGTATGTATAAATGTGCAGTTGAAAATTATGTGTGTATAATAAGGCATCTCGTTCACTTCTGGGCTGGTTGTGAAACACATGATTCTGACCTCTGGGCTGGTTGCGAAAGAAACAATATGCATGGAAGCAAAGTGTCACACTGTTGATTCGCATGCAATGTGCAGACGTGGTGTTTACACAGAGCTGGCTGCAGAGTTTAACACCTAGATGAAACCTGAATACCCTACCCCGTTCATTTCACACTTCGCATCAGTGAATTTGTGACTGCTTGTATCCACCTCTTAATTTGATGACTTCAACAATGGTTTGAGGTTTGAACCAGGGACGTTTGTAAACCGGGTAAAATGCTTTAAGCTTTTTTCTGTCAAATAGATTGTTTGGACAGGGCATCAACCACCCTATTTTGTCCCCTAAATAGATGAGCAAAAGAGATGTCTTCCAAGAAGGAAGGATCTACATGATGTGTGTCATCTGGCGGTGAAGGGGATCTGTAAGGAGCTTTTCCCCAACACCCACTCAATGGTAGGTTAGATTTCGAATTCCCATTCAATCTCTAGCCATTTCAGACATTTAAGGAGCTCTCATTTCACAGATTTCGAATTATATAACATTGTGTTGTTGTGCCGCAAATATAAACGTCGGGATAATTAAGACCTTCGTGCCACCGTGCAAAGGAAATCCCTATCAACACAACGATAGATCAGAAAACAAAGTGTGCATGGAAGAAGATTGTCGGTCGCAATTTTTGCATTCCATATAGTTGATTTATGTGCCACATTAATTCAAAAATATGAGCTATTGTTATCGCAGATTTTTGCGATACGTTAACACATTAATGATGAACTGGGATTGTGGGATTCTTTCCTGTCCCAAGACACTTTCCCACAAACCTACTATTTCTCTGAATTTCTAATTTGGTGCTAATTACACTGTAGGTGCATCCAAAGAATAGTACTGGCTCAGAATGGTGAAGTCCTATTTGCCATTAATGGCCACTCAAGTTTAAAAATGCTCCAAATATCCGTTATATGCTGATCCAAAGAATAGTAGTGGCCTCGAATGGTGAGGTATTTTTTGTCATTAATGGCCACTCAATTTCAGAAATGCTCCAAATAATAAACACAGACCCTCTGCAACATTTTCACCCAAATTTCCTCACAGAGATATGTAACAAATTGTATTTCCCTCGGAGAGACAAAGTATTTGATACTTTCCTTCTTGATAATTCTTAGTTTTCCAAAACATACCCTCCCAACCCTGCTTCTATTTTTCCTAAGAAGGCCAAACAGATAATCTCCATGTTTTCATGCATCTTAGGATGCTACTCCAATCAGTGGGTAGATAAAAAAAAAAATCCATCTCTCAATATTTTCCAATGGTGAAAAGCCACCAACTATTTTATGTGACAACAAATTTTTGGCAAAGATGATTCCTGAGAAATTCATGAAATTCTCAAGTGAAGGAGTTCTTAAATATGCATCCTTTTTGATATATTTGTTTATTTGTTCTTAGGAAAACATGTTCCCTACAGTCAAGGGAACCCTCAGTCAATCTTTCACTGGACCAACTTGGTGAGGATGAACAACACAAAATTTACATTCATTGATTTTATAAATAAATTTGTACATATGGCAGCCAGTTTGCTAAACAGTAATGTAGAGCCCAAAATACATCCACAGATAAATATAATTTTGAATTTGAGTGATGACACGAGGAGGGGGAACTGGTATTTATACCAATCTTACATAGAGATCAGAATATATGGCTATGAATTGCCTCCCTATAAATTGTCTAAATTTGTACCTATTTGAATATTTGCTTTGGAGTTTATTAGGCAAATGATCAACATGGATCAGCCACACTTCCTGATGGCTAAGAAGAAGGCACAACTCAAAATAAAAACACAAGTTGGGCCATTTATATGCAATACAAGGTCAGCAGGACAAGAGGCAGAGGCTATCCTGAAGCAGATGAATTTTAAACACAACTTTACTTGGTCTTATGACCCTTTTGGAATAATCTCCAAATTAAGAATGGAACAAAAGTATGCTCCCTACAACCATACTACTAGACCATAAATAGAATAGTTTATGAATCAGGAGGAGTGGTAGGAGAATACTTTACAAGAGGCTAAAGAGTAGGTACTATCCACTTCACAGACTCCAGTACCTCGAGAAAAGATAGAGAAAAGACCAAGGGAAAGTATTTCCCCTTCAGTAACAGAGATCTTAGCCAAAGACTTTATAGCACATAGCAAGAAACAAAAGCCTACAGATACATGGAAAACTCAATAGCAGAATACAGAACAACAAAAACACATCGTTCTTATAGGTACTAGTATCCCTTAAGGGTCAAGGAGATAGGAGACTATTCCTACATCTCCGATGACCCCAGTGCCCACAGACATACTAGTTTCGTTGTCATCAAGAGAGGCAGACCAAACCAGTAAAGATCAAAGCATATTTTCCATTTATAGGGAAATCAAAGCAAAGAACCAAGCACTTAAGGCACCACCTTTTCATAGTTTTGGAAAACAGACAGCCTCCACCTAGCACAAGCTTCTACAAGCTTTCGATGTAGAGAAGAAGAAAATGTAGGTTGTCTTCTTGGAGCCTAAAGTTGCTCAGCCAAGATTAGCAGAAGATTACAAGCAATATATCTTCTCTTTTGACACAAATACAATCCATCCCATTGACTAGATGGACTTCCACAAGTAGTCTAGAGAAATTATTTACAACACCATTACAAACACAACCGAGGCATCAACATCATCCACAACTTCAACAACAATTGTCACAATAGGAGGACAGTTTGACAGTACAGTAATAGATTTGGCTAAGGCCATGGAAAATATGACTATTAAAGACCAAGAAATTGAGAAATTAACTCAGAAGTTAAATAATTTGTAGGAACGGAAGCTCAGAGTAGATAATGTATATCTAGCAGAATTGCAGAAAACACACAAGCTTACATAGAGGATAGAGTATCTGGAGAATCAATCTGTCATAGTTGATACCATTGAGGCCAAAGAAAACATTTGGATAGAGATCAATGAAGGTATCACAAGGATATGGTCATCTATTGAAATCATATTTGAACAATATGAGTTGGTATAGAAATCAAAATAACTTATAGCAGATTTGAAGAAATACCTTGGAACCAAACCAGGTAATGTTGTACCTCTAATAAGACTGTTAAATTAAAAATTCAGAGAAGTGTTGAAAGAACTAGACATAGAAGATAGAAAATATACCATTTTGGAAGTGAGAAAAGTTCTGAGTAAAAAGAGCTTAATGTTTCAATTCGAGACTAAATGTGCGAGTCTAGAAAACATCACTCAGATATTTCGTAGGAAATTCAACCAACTGCATCAAAAGGGTCTCCCTGGATTACAAGGGATAGGAGATAAACTGGCCAAGCGTGAAAACTACCATCATAAGCTGTACACCATTGTTAGAGACAAGTCAAAGTTTGTCAGATGAACAGAGATGGGAGAAATTGTGTGAGTTATGAGAGTAAACAGTCATCAAATGTCCAGAAAGAAATCAATAGCCAAATGCTATTTTTCAGGTCCAGTCACCAACAACAAGCTAGAAAAATAGTGCCAGCCAGATGCAGAAATTTAGTTTCCTAAATTTTTGTACTATTTATGTAAACAGTTTTAGATAATTTAGGATTTTTCCTTGATATTTTGAAATCAATATGTTTTGTAATTTTTTCTATAAATACTTCATATTTTGAAGTAGTAAGGGTTGATTTTTTTATGGAAAAAAAGGACTATTGATGTAAAGATGCTCCACAAGTTCCAGTGGACAAATTTTCAGTATTAAAAAATCTTTTCAAGATTCATGTGTCATATTTTGTTGGTGAAGTGATATTCTCTCTGGTTATTGTGTTATCCTTTTTCTGTAATTTCACATGTGGTTCTGATCTATTTTGTTCAAAGAAAATAAAGAATCTAAATTTGTTTAAATACACTTAATTCTGTCTTTTGAACAATTTAGATTTTTTCAACCAAAGTTAAGTAATAGAATTCTTAATTGCTCTATATTTAAAGGATACTTAATCATTTCTTATTTCCCATCTCATCAAGCATATAAGATCCAACAAATCTTCCTACCTTGCCCTATTAAACTCACCTGTCACTACTAAAAAGGATCCACCTAAAGAAAATTGACTCCATTGCCCAATGGTCCCTTCTTACATTATCAACCAAACTACCAAACAATCAATTAAAAAACCAAACCTTGAACTTCACATCTAGCCTAAAATTCTAAAATCAACAAAGTTAAATTTGAAAGAGAGAACCCTCTTTGAAGTTGGTAGGGCTAGATCCCAGCTTCCAAAGTTGTTTTATTGTTACCTTTCCATTTCTTTCATGGTTTTAGGAAATAAAGTGTGATAACAACTCACACAACTCATACAACTTTACATTTATCGAATGGCCTTTATCTACCTTCAGCCACTCTAACACCCTCCTCCCACATCTACCTAAGAAACCAGCCGACCGGGGTAAACATGTGACGAGAAGTTACTATGATATGATTCGACCTCCTAAGTCACGTCAAGGAAGTGGAACCGACAGAAGCGCACTATGTAGACCTTCATCATCATCAATAGGAACCCTAGGAACCATCTCAACCTTTTTACTAACCATCCCCTGGGTCACACTAAGTATTTAAACTATTAAACCTCTAGACACTCCCATGCAATGGGCATGCCAGTGTCTAGAGAGCTCTGGATGCTCCCACAATCCTGCATGCCTGTGTTTAGGGACTATTTCCAGTAGACCTCTGCCAGAGTCTGAGGAATTTAGGGCACTTTAAGCCTAGAATTACATCCACTACCTAGAACTTGTAGTAACTTCCAAAATCCATTAAACACATGATGAAAAGACTAATATGCCAAAAACTAACTCCAGGACTAGGCCTTACCATCCCCAATCGGGATTGACATTCTTTCAAACAGTTGGCATGAATGAAATATATAGATTTAAATAACATATCTAGGTATAAGGGTCTCATACTTATCGAATATTTGCTATTAAGCATTGTTTCCTTATCACTTTAGCTATAGTTTCATCCATTAGGTCATAGATACATTTTTCAATTCATATAAAAGTAAAAACATTTGGGAGCCATATATAGCCACTTTCATAACACATATTAATAACCAGCATAAAAACAACAAAAATATAGGGGAAAAATACTCATATAATACACATATAAATCAGTATAATACTCATGAGATACAAACAGAAATAACCTTATATTAATGATGAAAAATCCAACCCGGTATGGGACTACCACATTCCACCCTACCGTAGACATGGATGAGCCAAATCTCTCTTCAGCCAGTCACCCCTTGTGTCATTTTCCAAGAATGAATGTGGGATCTCATAAAACAAATCAATCAAAATCATCCAGGGCTTCCAGAGGCCAAACCCCTCAACCCAACAAATAGTGATTCCACCTCAGAGTCAAACATCACAAAAACATCATCAGATTGGTCTCTACCCAAGCCTTTGAGGGCTTTAGAGCATTTGTTCCAACCAAGACTTCTAGAACTAGTAACTCAACCCATGCTATTACAGGGCTTCTAGAGTGTTTGTCCAACCAAGGCTCCACGAACTAATGTCCCAACCCAAGCTAAAGGAAACATGAGAACCAACTAGAAAACAAATAAATAAACCCACAAAACCATGGCTATCTAGGAAATGGAAAGGCTAAGAAAATCCACTCTCAATCCAAGCAATCCTCCATGCCAATGACATATCATAACCAATAAACAACATGCATGTTCCATGCATGCCAAAACTAGTGAGGAAATCATACATTCAACTCAGTACCTATGAGAAAAACCCATTGTAGTTGTTGATCTATATGTCCTCTTGCACTTTCCTTCTTTTCCATTGCCTTCTTGCTCCAAAACTCCAAATATGTCACACTCCTCCAAGGGTCCTCCAAGAAAACTCTAAGTATCCAAGAGTATGAGAGAGAGAGAATAGATGAGAGCTCCACCAAAACTAAAATGACCAAGCTTCTCCATGGATCCTCAGAAGCCTTTTTATTAATGAGGCCTTTATTTTCTTCAATTTCCATTATTTTCCTTCTTTTCCTCCTCACATGCAACCTGTAACCTTTCACCTTTGTTTTCTCCTAATTTCCATTATTTTCATAAATAAAATGTCAATTAATGCCTCTTGCCTTTCCAAAGCATTTTCCATTGCCTTTGCCAATTTTCTTAGCCATAATAAAATGAATGAACACCCACTAGGATGTTTTTCCCACAATCCAGCTTGGAATATGTGTTCCATCACAACGGCCTTATATATTTTTACATGGATTTTTAACCACGTTGGTTATAGAACCCTCCTCCTTAGGGGAACACTGTCCTCAGTATTCAATGACACCTATAACCAATAAGACTATTGAAAACAAAACATACTGGCCATGGAGATTTATAACATAACTCATTGGAATATTTATAATGATAATTTGCTAAAACATGACAAACATACCGTTTACTAGAGCTTTATAACACACCTCATTATGGTATTTACAATAATAACCATATATACACACATACACATTTGCTTCACCCAAGAAATAATCATAATGCCTATGGAGCTTTATAAATCTAGATCGATATAGTATTTACAATAATACACACATATGCACATTTTCTCAACCAATAATAAAAGGATGCTTGCATCCGCAACAAGGGAATCCAGAGGCTCACACCACCACTCTCTAAGTAAAACTAGGATTCACCTCCTTCCAAGGAACTCTAGAATCCACTGCAAAATTCAAATCTACATCCAATGTTCAGAGCTACAATCCCGTGCCACTTGTCCTCTCAATGAATAGTCACCATTTCATTGTTCCAGGGTGCACTCCCAATGTGCATCTAATTCCATCTGGAAATCTAATGACCAAAACAAATCCATCCATAACCTTCCCGTCTTTGCCACACAGTCCCTTAGGAAATTCGTTCACCTCCTTCTATGCAGTCACACACCTTCCAAGTTCTGCTGGCACCCCCATTCTGGGAATTCCATCCCTTGGCAAGGCATCCTCGCATTGGAAGATACAAAAACCAAGACATATTCCTACCTTAAAATGATCATACTGGTCATAGCACGCTCATGCAAATCATTTGACACAATTGGGTACCAATGTCCCACAATGGCCCTGCTCCTAAATTCTTTACCAACATACTACTACTTGTTCCAATTCGTTTTTTGTTGCTACTAATTCTTGTAGTCGATTTCAACCACCCAACCAGGCATTTTCGTGCTTCTTGTACCAAGCACATAACTTCCATTAGATTTAAAATAAATTGAAATAAATTCACATCGTACCTCATTGGTAGCTCATCAATAAGGTAAACTTGAAATCTTGTTTGCTTCTTGTCACAAGAAGTCAAACTAACATCTTTGACTAAATCATCATGTATAAACATATCACATCAAGTTTGCTCGAAACACAACCATCATAGATAAAAATCATAACTCACATATAGCCATCATAAACTAGAATCATAGATCACATGTAATCATTATAGACCAGAATCATAAATAACATGCATAATTAAACTAAAATAAAATATTGATACGTATCCTTTAGTCGATCATTATCTTCTACCTTTGTCCTTATTATATACGCACACCAGATCGGTTGCCACACCCTAAAAACACCTAGTGCCTTCTCCTCAACCATGCACACATACAACCACACATGACATACAACACCATGAAATACATCCATCTACACCTGACACAACACATACACCTACACCTAGTGTACAACACAACACGATACATGTGCCTACACCTGGTGTACACCACCACACAATATATACACCCACAAGCAATGTAGAAAACAACACAATACATGGGCCTACACCCAGTGTACACCACCACATAATACATACCCCTACACATGATGTTCAATGCAATACATACATCTATACCCGATGTACAACCTCGCACAATACATATACATACATAGAGTACAACATAATGAATACACATGTCACGATACCATGACTACACAATGCACATACATTGTATCACATGCTTGCAACACAACATATATGACATGCACACAATACCACATGTACACTAGTATCATATTTACAATGCATACACAATATTACCTGTACAAAGCACCACCTATACAACATGTACACAACTCTAGACGTACACCTGTACAAAGCACCATATGTACATCATGTACACAACACCACATTCACACAAAACCACGTGTCGAATCACGCACACAACACCATATGTACATAGTACCAAATGTACAACATTAACACAACACCATATGTACCTGGAACTACATATAAAACATGTACATAACACCCTATGTACACAACACTTCATATCCAACATGCGCACAACACCCTATGAACACAACATTGCATATACATCATGTGCACAGTGCAATATGTACACAACACTGCATATCCAACATGTACATAGCACCATCTATACCCAACACTGCATATGCAATATTCACACAACACTATATGTACCACCATATACATAACATTGCATAAACAACATGTACACATACTATATATACACAACACTGCATGCACACAACATCACATATGAAACATGTACAACATATACAACATATGCACAACAATAGTACCACACATCCAAAACCACATTGTCTCTACCAAGCAACCTTGCTTCCAATATCTTATCATGCTTATCTATGCATGTCACATACCAAACTTCTTTCATTTCGTTGATCTATACTTCAGTATAGTCTCCCCATAACATAGACATAATATAATCACAGAATATCAACTCATAACCACATCATACTAACCTCATATCTTTTTCATGACTACTCTTCCCATTTGATTCCTCAGGAACCTCGTCATGCCATTCACCTACATAATAAATCATTCTTCCACAAGAATGATCCCCGATGATCCTGTCAGATAGTGACATAGACACATGGATACATACATACATATGCTTAAACATTAGCATAAACACTTATGATCCTGACAGACAACGATATGCATACATAAACATACATACATATAAACATCAACATAAAATAATAATGATCTATTCATTCAAAGACATACATACATACATATCTACATATAAGCATTAGCATAAAATAATAATGATTCATGACGACCCCGTCAAATATGACATAAGTACATAGATACATGTATACACATATATACATCAGCATAATCATTATCACAACGTAATTACTAGATATCATAAGGTCAAGGTTAAGAGAACTCCCTTTATATGTGCAACGCATACCCAACATCGACAAAAATAGTTCCCAACATAGCTAAGGCATATGACGCCTCAAATCCATTCACCTTACCTTCCATGATTACCTTTCCCATGACTACCCTGCCCTCGTCCATTTACACTGATGGATCCAACTAGTCCAACTGGTTGTCATACTCTCATCTTCAACTTCCTTTATACATGCACCAGCTTCATATACGTCCTACATTGTCTGTTGGGTTCCACACAACTCTCCCAGAGCTCCATTAATTCCTCCTTCCCCAACCAATTCCCAAGGCTCTCAAAAAAATAAAGGCAAGACCAAGAAGCAAACAAGAATACAACAATGGAAAGCCAACAACAATATGACACCACAAACAAATTAGCATGGTTATGCACAAGATGCAAACAAAACCACAATCAATCACAAAAAATCACAAAAATACCAAAAACACAAGACTGACAACATACGCCATGACTCAATCCCCATGGTTCCACTGCTTCCAAGGGAAAGCTCAATCTATGCCTTCTTCGAGAGTTCATGGGAACCACTTTTCCATGCAATCCCTTGCATCATATACAATCAACACATAACTATGAAAACATAAATAAACATAAAAATACATTTGTTACCTTACCTTGCTATGTCAAGCATGTTGTTCCACAACTGAACACATCCACACCATCTCTCAAGGGACTCCAATTCCCTTGAAAAATCGACCTGTAACTAGAGAGTATCTAATATATTTCTCAAGTACATGTTCATGAATCTAGGACATATCCACATAATATTAGAAAAATTAGTGTTAAGAAGACTTCATGTATGCAAAGCACTCATTCGTTTGGAATTAGGGTTTCCAAACATAGCCAAAAGAATTCTTGCCCAATTCATTTCTTCTACCATTTACTTTGTTGGAATCGAGGCTTACTATCTGTTATCACATCACCCAATTGTTAGCTATATAAACACATCAACTATTACCTTGTCATGCTAATACCAAGCATGTTTCTTGCAACTCTTCACACATGTCAACCACACGTTCCAAATATCAAGACAATCATATCTATCAATTTGAAATCAATCTTTACCAAGACTAACAATCATGACATAATACATAGTCAACTCATAATCAGTAGACATAATGCTTCAACTGTCACCTACTTAAACTCAAGTACATATCAACTATCTCAACACATATGTGTTAGTACAATCATCTTAAAAAAAGATCATTTGAACACATACTCATATTATTCAATTCATCAAACATTCAACCAACTTGCAAACATACTATGTTAAAAAAATCAACTAGACAACATAATAGACACCAAACGTTCAACACCAAATATGTGACATAATCAAAGAGCCAAGCACCAAATATACGACATAAGAAAACTCGTACCTTAATGTATCTCAGGGGAGGATATATTGTCTTCACAATTAAGCTAGATTAGCACGATATAGCTTTACAACACATCATCTCAAGCACAAATAAGATCATGTATCCATAACAATAACTAACTAATGTTAACATCATAAGCTCATAAACATTTGTCGTCCATGCACAACAATCACATATGTATGATTAGTCTAGATTGGTACAACACAATGTCACAATAAGTCGAATCATATATGAATGTCATAACCCTAACCATCTGCATAGACCAATCCAACTTAGTATGATGCATATACCATAAATATCTTAATTGCAATAACCCTAATCATCAAGCTATGTTACTCATCAACAATCATATAACCTATAATTTAATCATTATCCTATAACATACTCATCAACAAATATAACATAATCATCAAGTTATCTAACCTAAAACAACAATAATAATGCATACAACCACAGGTTACTATCATTCATGACAATCCAACACATGTGCATATGGTTACAATAATCAACTAGCATTTATCATGTATTAACCATAAAATCAATAGAATTAAGGCATACACATAACCACAATGCACATAACAATCCTTAACCTACATACATGCATGCCCAACATATAAACTTGTATGATGACATGCTCTTGCCTCAAGGACCAATGCTTTTACAACTACACTTTGATGATCTACATCTCCTAATCTATCTCAGCCAACACATTAGCATCATACATACCAATATCATCATGGTTGCCTAATTGCATATAATTGTTGGAAATAATACTGAGAGGGGGGTGAATCAATATTATCAGATCAATAATTTTATTTCCCAAATAGATTTATATACGCTACTTCAGTGAAGTGAACTAGCGTGTACACACAATTGTGATTAGAGAAACCAGAGTATAACTAGAGAACTTGTGATTTAGACAAGCTATCATGGGTGGATCTTAAACGAGTACATCAGTAACTTATTAGATAGTGCAGTAAAAATAGAATAAAGAATCACACATAAGAAACACACATGAACACCAAGATTTAAGGTGGAAACCCAATGTGGGTAAAAACCACCTATTGTTGTCATCTCTGTCTTATTTTAATAAAAAGAAAATCTGTTTACAATATTGTACTGGTGTAGACTTGTACCAGTATGCAAGCACCCACCTGCATAAGGCTACAACCTTCTCTCATTTTCCAACTTCTACTGGAAGGGAGCTGCAACCCCCTATCTCTTGTACTAGGCAATTCATTTACTAGTACATAGGTGCCGACCTACAGAAGGCTATGACCTTCTCTCTTCCTCCAGGGACCACGTTTCATGAATTTTCAAACTGGATAATCCTGGATCACAACACCACAATGTGAAGGCCATGTTTCATCCAATTTTCATACTGGACCCATAAAAAAAATTTAAACTTAAACTGTATCAACCAACATTCAATTAATCTGAACAATCAAATCACTGACCCCAGAACATTGTGCTGAACCGAGAAACCTGCATCATCATTCAGAACTAGTTGTAACCTCAAAAACCATGCATTAGAATGTATACACTACTTGGCTGAACCCAAACTATGTGTATATGCCACTTCCATTACTCAAACCTACGTATACCTTCAAAACTACTACAAACATAAACTTTTGAATCAAGTACGTACCAACCAACAATATACTAAACATCTATTGTCAAGTTACAGAGATTTACAAAGGCAACAACATAGATCACTTCTTCTCACTTATATAATCAATCAATCAAATAAAAGCCTCCTTATGCGTTCAGTTCTACATTCAGATCTAAGAAGACGTCATTGACAGACAACAGTAAAACAACATAATTTGATCAGATAGATCAGTCAGATTTGAAAACAAGCTTTTCTTTTGTATACGCTATTTCTAAGAGTATAACCTGTGTGTACACGTGCTTTTAAAGAGACAAACCGGCATACAGATCTGTAAATATCAACTCATAACTTTGTTGCACTTCTAAACTTCAGACAAACCCAAATCATGACATTTGAAGAATAAAACATGTGTACACAGGCAGATCTAGCCCAACCAATATCAAATCATCCAATAATAAGTTATTTCAAGGCTCATGATCTTGATCCAACATTGAACTGAAGGTGCACAAAGTATTTCAGATCAAATCACAAACATAGCACCTGAACATAAAATATACTTCAGATAGAAGTATTCCTTAGAAACCCATACACTTTCACATAAAACTTCATAAGATATTCATTCCTTTTTATCCTTAGGCCTTTGGTCTTCTCCTCCTTATATACTTAGATCCATTATCAATACCTCAGACCAAAACCACTTAGGACCAATACCTTGGACCAAATACCTAGGGTCAATACCTCGAACCAAATACCTCAGACCGAATTCCTAGGGTCAATACCACGGACCAAAAACTTGGGTTTCCAACATGTACACGCTTTTATTCCTATGGCAATGAGTGCATACACTCTTTTTGTTCTATGGACCAGCGTGTATACGTTGTTTTGACTAAGTGGACCTGCGTATACTCTTTAAATTGTTTCATCAGCCTTTTCCTTTACCTTCTTTATTCTGATTAGTAGACCTTAGTTCCATCTTCACGTTCTTCTGTACCATTGGCCTATGACCTCTGAATATACATGTTGTACTGTGAGTTGCCTTTTACCAAAACTGAATTGACCTGGGAGTGAGTTTCCATCAAGGACAAAAACTTGTATCATAATGCCAACAATCCCCCCCTTTAGTCTTGATGGCAACCATGATGGTGTTGATTACTACAAGCTGTAGAAACTATTAGAGATAACAAGAAACACCAAAATTCTCTCCCCCTTTGACATCAAGAGCAAAGGGAAAAACTACGATACTCTTCATATCTGAACAACTGAATATGATCATGCTCCCCCTAGGAACATGTTGAATTCTCTGATTCAACTCCCTCATTGTACATGTTCTAATATCATTATATATGTTGTGATGCACTAACCATCCATGTTACCCATAAGCACATGTAGAGTCTACGAAAATATTTTCCAAAAGAATAACATGACTCTATAACTCAACTATGTGAGTTTGACCTTCCTATCACCAATGACTCATACATACATCAATCTCCCAATCAAGTGGGGATACACCAAATTTGACTCATCTACCCAAGCAAGTGGGGATATACCAATTGTTTATACATGATAAAAATACAATAAATATTACATCATCCATTCCATGCAAAGTGGGGATACAAATTACATAATTTGTCCAATAGGACTCATTCAAATGTATGAGAAGTCATATCACACCCTATAATTTTACATGACTTAAGCAACAAATGGTATAAATATCTGAAGCCATAGCTGGACTTTGCAACCATAATGCCAACAATGTAGAATGCGTGTGAATTCTAATGCTCCCCCTAAACCTGTGCTACCTGTGCATTGTTAACAAGTTATCCATCAAGGCATCTTTGTCAGTCAGATAAAAATGAATGAAAAAAACATATCGTCAGACTATAATCATCAACATCAGACAGAGCACCCATATCAGAGTCTGACCCACTGTTTTTCCTGTCAAAAAAACATATACGCTTCTTTAGCCATAGAAACCAGTGCGTATACGCAACTATACTTCATGAAACCCACGTATAATAACCTTCCTCTAAAAAACTGGATTTAATAGCAGAATGATGCAGCAACTACTCCCAACTTTTGTTTGAGATATTCAAATGTTTCTCTGGGCAGTGGTTTAGTGAATATATCAACAAACTGTTCTTTGGAGGGAACACACTCCAATTTGACCTTTTGTTCAAGCACTTGTTCTTGTAGAAAATTGTACTTGATGGGTATGTGCTTGGTCTTGGAGTGCATGACTGGATTTTTTGAAATACATGGCACTTGTATTATCACATAGAATGGACATGGGTGGAGTACATGTGATCTGAATGTCTTGAAAACTTTGCATCATCCAAAGTAGTTGTGTGCAGTAAGATGCAACAGCCACAGATTCAGCTTTAGCTGTAGATAAGGTAATCGAACTTTGTTTCTTGCTGATCTGAGACACTAATCGGGAACCCATATAGAATGCACCACCACTAGTGCTCTTTCGATCATCAACACTTCCACCCAATCTGCATCTGTATATCCATGAAGAGTAAGGTCTGTATCTTTAGGATACCATAGTCCAAAGTCCTGAGTTCCTTGAATATATTTGAAAATTCTTTTCACTGCCTAGAGATGTGATTCCTTTCGATTTGCTTGAAACCTTCCAACAATTCCTACTGCATGCATGATGTCAGGTTTGGTACCTGTTAGATAAAGCAGACTTCCAATCATAGATCTGTAAGTTGGTTGGTTTACTGTTGGTGATTCATCATTAGAGTTGAGACTGCATCGTGTTACCATTGGAGTACATACTGGTTTAGAATCTTCCATTTTGTACTTTTTCAAGATCCGCTTGAGATATTTGGTTTGTGAAATAAAGATACCATATTTTGTTTGCTGAACTTGTATACCAAGAAAGTAAGTAAGTTCACCCAGTAAGGAAATTTCAAATTCTTGCTCCATCACTGAAGCAAAATTCTAACTCATGGATTCTTCATTACTACCAAAAATGATATCATCAACATAAACAACAATATCGTCTGGATAATCTTCGGCAAAATCACATAATCAATCTTTTGTCGACACGTTTCGAACCAACCAGTGTGGTTCATCGTCAGGACAAGTTGAAGAACTGATTTGGCTTAGCTTGATTAAATAGAGTGTGCAGAGACTCCAACGGCTATATTGCAACGGCTAATTTTGACCTGAGGATCAAAGTCAAACCCTTGATTTTTATTAATAGAAGCATATAATTAATTATTATTAGTTAATTGAGTAATAAATTTATTGTTTAAATATAATGGTCATCATATTTATTAAATAACCTATATTTATTATTATCCCCAAATTATTTAAATATAATTAAATAGTATTAAATTACTATTATTCTTAGAATTTAGTTACAATAGGTAAGTGTGTATTAAATTAATACACACTTACCTATTGTAACTAAATTCTAAGAATAATAGTAATTTAATACTATTTAATTATATTTAAATAATTTGGGGATAATAATAAATATAGGTTATTTAATAAATATGATGACCATTATATTTAAACAATAAATTTATTACTCAATTAACTAATAATAATTAATTATATGCTTCTATTAATAAAAATCAAGGGTTTGACTTTGATCCTCAGGTCAAAATTAGCCGTTGCAATATAGCCGTTGGAGTCTCTGCACACTCTATTTAATCAAGCTAAGCTAGATCATTTCTTCAACTTGTCCTGATGATGAACCACACTGGTTGGTTCGAAACGCGTCGACAAAAGATTGATTATGTGATTTTGCCGAAGATTATCCAGACAATGTTATGGATCACAGAAGTCTAAATTCCTTAATAAACAACAATAATTAGCAATTTATCCTTTTCAATCTTTGTGTATAAATTGTTATCTGTAGAACCTTCTGTAAAGCCTTGTTGTTGTAAATATTTGTCAAGGCAGTAATACCAAGCCCTTGGAGCCTGTTTCAGACCATAGACAACCTTTTTTAGTCTGAATACAATTTTTGTATAATTTCCAAGAATTAATCCTTCTGGTTGTTCAATATAAACTTCTTCTTTTAAATATCCATTAAGAAAGGATGATTTTACATCCATTTTATATACTTTGAATTTTCGAAAACTAGAAAGAGCAAGAAACATCCTTATGGCTTCAAGTCTGGAAACATGTGCAAAAGTTTCTTCAAAATCTATACCTTCTTGTTGGGCATACCCCCTGCAAACAAGTCTTGCCTTTTTTCTAATAACTTCTCCATTTTCGTTCAACTTATTCTTAAATATCCATTTTGTTACTATAATATTTTTATCATGAGGTCTAGGAACTAACTCCTACGTATCATTCTTTTCAATTTGATCTAATTCTTCATCCATGGACTTGACCCAAAATTCATCTTTGTAGGCTTCATTTACATTTTGTGGTTTTGTGGAGGATTGTAATGCTAGATAACTTGAGGTTCCTGTAAGAGTTATTCTTGTCTGTACTCTAGACCCTTTTTCTCCTAGAATTTGAGATTCTCGATGATTTTTCTGAACATACCTGGATGGAGTCTTTTCCCTATCTTCTGTATCTTCTTCTAGTGCTTCATTGGTTTATTCTTCAATATAATTTTGATTTGATGCGGGAAAGTAATCCCCATCTTCCTCATTGTCATATTCCTCTATTGATTTCATCTATTCTAGATTTCATCAACTACAACATCAATGCTTTCAACAATTTTCTGAAGTATTTTATTATAACATTTGTATCCTTTACTTCTGGAAGAATAACCAAGAAGAATACCTTCATTTGCTCTGGGTTCAAACTTACCAAGTTTTTCATTAGTACTTTTGATAAAACATTTGCTTCCAAAAACTTTAAAGTATTTTACAGTATGAGGCTTACCATACCAAAGTTCATGTGGAGTTTGAGTGCTATTTACCCGAACATTTGCTTTGTTGAGAATAGTCACAGGAGAAAATGCAGCTTCACCCGAGAAGGTTGCAGGAGTTCCAGATTCATCTAGCATAGCTTGAGCCATTTTTTGAATTATTTTTTCATCCTTTCTACTACACCATTTTGTTGAGGAGTTCTTGCGGTGGAGAATTGCCTTTTTATTCCATGTTTCTCACAAAAGTAAAAAAAATCATCTGATATGAATTCTCCCCCTCGATCAGATCTGAGACATTTGATTTTTCGATATGATTCATTTTCAACCAAAGATTTGAAGGCTTTAAACTTTTCAAATGCTTCATCTTTATGCTTTAGAAGACCTATCCAACACATTCTAGAAAAATCATCAATAAACAAAATAAAGTATTCTTCTCCATGAGGTCACTTTTTCCTTATTGGTCCACATAAATCAGTATGGATAAGTTCAAGAGGCTTACTTGCTGACCCTTCCTTTTGAATGAAGTGAACCCTAGTTTTCTTACCAATTTGACATGGTTTGCATATGGTATTTTCTGGGATGCTGATATTTGGAAGATCACGAACTGCCTTGAGCCTGCATGCTTTTCTTATTTGAGAAAATCTTAGATGTCCCAATCTTCTATGCCACAACCAATTTTCATATGTTTTTCTTAGATAACATTGTTGTTGTCATCCTTTGAGCATGTATAAGTTGTTTGGAGTTCTTGTACCTTTGATCACAGTCTTTTCTGTATCAAGCTCACAAACAACAAATTTGTTTGATTGAAACACCACTTTGTTTCCTTGATCACACATTTGACTGACACTCAACAGGTTATGCTTTAAACCATCTACATATATAACATTTCTAGCTTTAATCTTTTCTTTCAATAAAACAAAACCTTTACCTTTAATGACAGCTAGAGTGTCATTTCCAAATGAGATTATATGAGTGACGTTTCTATTTATCACCTGTCATGTGTTTGGAGCATCCACTGTCAATATACCACTGATTTTCTTGTCCTTCTGTATACAAGGCTATACCACATCTTTCTGATTTAGATTCCTTCCTTCTCCATATCTTGGGATTTAATGGCATTTGCTCCTTTTTAATTGTTGGCCAAAATTTTCTCTTGCATTCAGATTCTTCATGACCAAAGTTATTACAAATTGAGCATTCTATTTCATTTTCAAGAGGAGAAAAGCTATTATAGGAAATTTTCTTGGTTCCAGTTACACTCCTTTGATTTCATGCTTCTCTAGTCATGATGGTTTGTAAGCAATGTATTGAGAAGCCTTGTGCCGAAAGTTATGACATGAAAAACGTTGCCCATTAAAGAATTTTCTACAACCATCGAATCTTTTGACATTGTTTACCTATTGGTTGCAGCTTCTGTTGATGTTCATCCTTGGAGTAAATTGAGTATGATTTACCTAATAATTATTTTTAGGCCTTTTCTGATGGTTGACATACTGTTGACTGGTCTTTGCTACATTAATATAGCTTCCGGTGGAGGTTGATGGCTTCTGTGATTGAGATGGTTCTTCAGTATATCCAAGACCTGTCTTTATCAAAGGAGAACATTGAACTTTTATAATTTCATTTAAAGTTTCTGATCCTTTAGAAAATATAAGATTGAGAGATTTTGTATTCTCGAGATCTTTTCTTAGACCCACAATTTCACATTCTAGGTTTTCATTATGTTTTTCTCTTTCCGCAAGTTGGTGTGTCAAAGTATCTATGATCATATTATTTTCTTCTAAACAGATTTTGAGTTTAGTGATTTATTCATGAAAGTCTTCCTCTTCTCATGCATCCAAAAAATCATCATTGTCATAAGCCATGAGAAGTCTATTATCTTGTTTACTTTCATCTTCATCAATATTAGATAAACCATCACTATCTTCATGCGTATAGTAACTCCTTCTATTCACAACGTGTTTCCTATTGCCTTTTGCATATTCCTTCCCTTTTTCATATTTATCTTTATGAGGAAATTTGGTAGCATAATGATTGACTCTACCAAAAGTAAATCATTTGAAAGGTAACTTACCTTTGAACCTTCCAGAACCCCATTGAGCTTCTTGACAAAATTTACCTCATCTTCTTCTTCAAAAATGTGTTAGGATTCATTGTTCTCTTCCTTATATTTTCCCTTTGCTACTGCTTTAAATGTGGCTTCTCTCATATATGATGGACCTCCTTTTCTCATTTCAAAGGAAATTAGGATTCCATGAAGTTGAGTCACAGTGATAGTCTGAAGATCCTATTTTTCTTCTACGACAGACACTTTTGACTCAAATTTAGAAGACAAAGATCTCAAAAATTTCTCAACTAAAGTAACTTACTTTATTTCTTCACCCAGATTCTTCATACAATTAACAATCTCATCTATATGTAAAAATTAACTCGATACACTCTCATCATTATGCATCTTAAGAGTTTCGTACTGAATTCTGAGAGTTTGAAGCTTAACATGTTTTACCTAAGAGTCTCCTTCATAGCTCTGAATGATTTTGTCCCATATTTTTTTGGCTTTCTTGTGCTGCATGACCTTGACAAATTCTGATTCTGACAAACTTCCCAGTAATGTATTGAAATCTTTGGCATTAGTTTCGTATAATTTTTACCGATAACATCTGTAGGAATTCCTGCTGGAAATTGATATTCTCCTTCCATAATTTCCCAAACATCGGTTCCAAGCGCTTGTAGATAGGCTCTGGTTCTTATTTTCCAATATACAAATTTTCTCCCATTGAAGATTGGTTTTCTTATGGATCCCATGCCTTCGTGATTATTCATCTTGAAAGATCTACCTTCAAGTGATCAAGCTTCTTCTGAAGGACCTGCTTTGATACCAATTGTTGGAAATAATACCGAGAGGGGGGTAAATCAGTATTATTAGATCAATAATTTTATTTCCCAAAAATATTTATATACGCTACTTCAGTGAAGTGAACTAGCATGTACGTGCAACTGTGATTAGAGAAACCAGCATATATCCATAGAACTTGTGATTTAGACAATTTATCATGTTTTGATCTTAAACCAATACATCAGTAACTTATTAGACAGTGCAGTAAAAACATAATAAAGCATCACACATAAGAAACACACATGAACACCAAGGTTTAAGGTGGAAACCCAATGTGGGTGAAAACCACCTGTTGTTGTCGTCTTTGTCTTCTTTTAATATTAAGAAAATATGTTTACAATCTTGTACTGGTGCAGACTCGTACCAATATGTAGGCACCCACTTGCAAAAGGCTACAACCTTCTCTCATTTTCTAGCTTCTACTGGAAGGGAATGCAACCCCCTAGCTCTTATACTAGCCAATTCATTTACTAGTATGTAGGCACCAACCTATAGAAGGTTACAAACTTCTCTCTTCCACTAGGGACCACATTTCATGAATTTTCAGAATGGATACTCCTAGATCAGAACACCACAATTTGAAGGCCATGTTTCATCCAATTTTCATACTAGACCCATCAAAAAATTTTAAACTTAAACTGCATGAAACAACATTCAGTTAATCTGAGCAATCAGATCACTGACAACATAACACTGTGCTGAACCCAGAAACCTCCATCATCATTCAGAACCAGCTGTAACCTCAAAAACCATGCATCAGAATGTATACACTACTTGGATGAACCCAAACTGCGTGTATACGCCACTTCCGTTAATCAAACCTGCATATACCTTCAAAACTACTGCAAACATAAACTTTTGAATCAAGTCTGTACCAACCAACAATATACTGAACATCTACTGTCAACTTACAGAGCTTTACATGGGTAGCAACAGAGATCACTTCTTCTCACTTATACAATCAATCAATCAAATACTAGCCTCCTTATGCATTCAGTTTTACATTCAGATATAAGAAGACTTCATTGATAAATAACAGTAAAACAACAAAATTTGATCAGATAGATCAATTAGATCTGAAAAAGAAGATTTTCTTTTGTATACGCTATTTCTAAGAGTATAACATGCGTGTACACGTGCTTTTGAAGAGACGAACCAATGTACAAATCTGCAAATATCAACTCATAAATTTGTTGTACTTCTGAACTTCAGACAAACCTAGATCATGACATTTAAAGAATAAAATAGGTGTACACAGTCAGATCTAACCAATATCAGATCATCCAATAATAAGTCATTTGAGGTCTCATGATTGTGATCTAACATTTAATTCAAGGTGCACACAGTATTTCAAATCAAATCACAAATATAGCCCCTGCAACATAAAATATACTTCATATAGAAGTATTCCTTAGAAACACATACACTTTCACATAATGCTTCATAATATATTCATTCCTTTTTATCCTTAGCCCTTTGATCTTCTCCTCCTTATATACTTAGATCCTTTATCAATACCTCGGACCAAAACCACTTAGGATCAATACCTTGGACCAAATACCTAGGGTCAATACCTTGGACCAAATACCTCGGACCGAATACCTAGGGTCAATACCATGGGCCAAATACCTTGGACCAAATACCTTGGACCAAAACCTTGGTTTTCCAACATGTACGCGCTTTTCTTCCTGTGGGAGTGCATGTATATGTATATGCTCTTTTTGTTCTGTGGACCAGCGTGTATACGTTGTTTTGACTAAGTGGACCTGTGTATACTCTTTAAATTGTTTTTCATCAGCCTTTTCCTTTACCTTCTTTATTCTGATCAACAGACCGTAGTTCTATCTTCCTCTTCTTTTGTACCATTGCCCTGTAACCTCTGAATATACCTGTTGTACTGTGAGTTTCCTTTTACCAAAACTTAATTGAATTGTGAGTGAGTTGCCATCAATGACAACACTTGTATCATAATGCCAATAATAATGACCTCACAATGGAAGTCCACTAGTAGAAAATGAGAAATTAGTGACTAGGTGACTAAAAACGTTAATCACCACAACTTTTCCAAATGAAATACTACCAAAAATGAGCAATATTAAGTGACCAAACTAAAAACGACTAACATAAATCACTAATTTAGTCATAGGTTAAAATATGTGACTAGCTAATAAGTAATACAACTAGAAATGACTAACATGAATGACTAATTTAGTCTAAGAACAAAAATACAACTACCTAATTAGTACTACAATAATATGAATCATTTTTTAATGTTAGTCATCTTAATTGTGTCAAGTAATCTAAACTTACAAGTGATAGGGTATTGAAAGGTTGTTAAAGATTGGTTGAAAGGGTATCCTTCCTTAAACACTTCTTCATCCTCACATGGTGTATAGGCGAGCCAACTTTGCACTACGTATCTCTAACAATTTGTAATGTCAAAAATATATTTTTTAATAAAATAAATTATTTTATGTATTTTAAAAATTCTATTCATTGAACATAATTGGATCTAGTTCTAATTTGAAATTAATTTAAAGGGAAATTTTAATTTTTAAGACTATAATATCAAATAAAAACTACTTTAATTTCATATTAACTGACCTACATTTATCTGAACCTTGGATCTATCAAGCGTTGAGGGGGGTCCAATCTCTCAAGGTGCAAACCTTTTTTCCTAGTACAAAACTTGAGGAAATATTTTCACCTCGAAAGATTGGATCCCTCTCGGAACTTGATAGTTATAGGGTTAATATGGATCTAGGTTGGTTATATAATAAGTATATATAATATCTATATTTGTATTGGTGTCTTTTTATTATTCCCTCTCTCTATCTCACCCCCCAAACATACACACACTCTCTCCCTATCTTCCCCTTCTATGTCTATCTCTCTCTTCCCCTTCTCCCTCTCTATCTATATCCTTCTCTCTATTCCCTCCCACTCTCCTCTCTCCCTCACTCTCTCTCAATGACTCTCTTGTCACCCCCTCTCTCCCTAAACCTTTCTCCCTCTATGTTTTTCTTGTTCCCTCCCTTTCCTACCCCCTCCAATTCCATCTCTCTCTCCTCATCTCTATCTTCCTTCCTCTCTATCCCTTATATCACATCTGCCTCTATCTCTCCCCCCAAATCGATCTCCCTGTCTCTCTCTTTTCCGTCCAACTCTATCACTATCTCCCCCCCTCCTTGTGCTTCTCTATCTCTATGTCTCCATCTCTCTCCCTTCCCCTTCTCTCCCTATCTCTATCCTCTTGTCTTCTTTCTCTTCCCTCCTCTCCTCTCTCCCTCACTCTCTCTCCATCTCTCCATTCTCACTCCTCTCTATCTCTCTACCTCTATCTCACTATGTCTTTGTTCTTTACTCCCTCTCTCTCCCACTCAAATCCATCTCTCTCTCTCTCTCCTCTCTCCTCCTTCCTCTCGCTCCCTCTCTCCCACCTCACTCTCTCTCTCCCCCCGATCACACTCTCATTCTCTCTCTCTATCCTCCAACTTTTTCACCATCTCACTTCCTCTCTCCACCCCTCCACAACTCTCTCTTAAATTTCATCATATTGTATTGTGTTTAAGAATTATATAAATTAGAAAAACTTAATTGGTTCTAAAATATTAAACCTATATTTTGGATCAATCATGTCAAAGAAAATAAAAATAATGAAAAACTTTAAAGAATCATGCAGCTCTCATCCCTTGGATCCTTAGCACCGACATAGATCCATCTTAGTTTACTTTTATTAAAACCTTATTTAATTTACATGGGAATATTTTTAGTAGTCGTGAGAATAGAGGGTTTAGATATATCTCAAATTGTAACATTTCCCCTTTTAGATTCAATTAAAAAAATGTTGTAAAATTAAATTAAAATAAAATATGTTTACTATGAAATACGTTATTGTTTTTGGGCATGTGGTATTGATAAGCCATGGTATTGGTCCACAGTATTCTAACAAAGTAGATTTACAAGTTAATATCCATGGGAATGTGAGGGTGAATATCCATGGTTAACAATCTTGTCATATTGTTATAAAATATTTGGTTGTGAAATAATTTATGTTTTTTTGCATGTGGTATTGATAAGCCATGGTCAATATCCATGCTAACAATCTTGTCATATTGTTATAAAATATTTGATTGTGAAATAATTTATGTTTTTTCATGTAGTATTGTTATAAAATATTTTGATTGTGAAATAATTTATGTTTTTTGGGCATTTGGTATTGATAATCCATGGCATTGACCCATGGTATTGTAACAAAGGCTATTTTTTAGAAATTAATAATATCTACCATAATGTGGGGGTGAATATCCACAGTTAAGAATCTGGTATATATATATATATATATATATATATATATATATAAAGGACCGATAATTGTAACATTTTCCCTTTTAGATTCAATTACAAAAATGTTGCAAAATTAAATTAAAATAAAATATTTTTACTATGAAATAAGTTATGGTTTTTTGACATGCGGTATTAATAAGCCATGGTATTGGCCCATGGTATTGTAACAAAGCAGATTTACAAGTTAATATCCATGGTAAAGTGAGGTTGAATATCTATAGTTAACAATCTTGTCATATTGTGATAAAATATTTGATTAATAATTTATATTTTTTGGGCATGTGGTATTGATAATTCATGGTATTGACCCATGGTATTGTAACATAGTCTATTTTTTAGAAGTTAATAATATCTATCGTAATGTGGGGGTGAATATCCACAGCTAAGAATCTTGTCATATTGTTTTAAAATATTTTGGTTGTGAAATAAGTTATGGTTTTGGACTTGTAGTATTGATAAGCCATGGTAGTAGCCCATGGTATTGTAAAAAAGCCTATTCACAAGCTAATAACAAAATCAAAATATAACAATCTAAAATTTATTATTTTTATTAATTTAGATTTTTATTATTAATTGATGTCATATTTAAATGTTTACACTCATCTCAATATCATTTTTAACTTCTTCTTCTTGTATTTAATTTAATGACTTATTAAAAATAATTCATTTAACCCAATTGCAATTTATATTTTTTATTTTATATTATAAATATTTCTTTTATTTTTTCTATTATAAATATTTCTTTTCTTTTTCATTTCCATATATTCAAAGATTACAACATCACATTGTATCACTATGGAATTCTTTTTCATTTCCAGATATTCAAAGATTACAACATCACATTGTAGCACTGTGGAATTCTTTTTCATTTCCAGATATTCAAAGATTACAACATCACATTATAGCACTGTGGAAATTCCAAAAGAAGTAATACCATCAATGTTCTCTATGGATTTCATGGGATTCGAACCCTAGATGGAGTATGCATGGGAAACACCTTAGGAGAGCATCAACGATTAGATGGAGGAAGGGGAAAGTCATTGGGCGTGGATATTTTGGTAATTTGTACATGGGTATGAATTTGGACTCTGTTCTTCCTTTTTACTAAAGACGATTTTTGTTTGTATGGGTAAATAATTTCGAGGGTTTATATGATCAAAGCATAAATTTTATCTACAGTTGAGGGTTTAACTAGAGTTGAGGGTTTAATGATTATGATAAGGGAAAGGTCATTGGATGTGGATATTTTGGTAATTTGTACATGGGTATGAATTTGGACTCTGTTCTTCCTTTTTACTAAAGAGGATTTTTGTTCTTATGGGTAAATAATTTCGAGGGTTTATATGATCAAAGAATAAATTTTATCTAGAGTTGAGGGTTTAATGACTATGCTATTTTCGTAATTTGTAAATGGGTATGAATTTGGACTTGTTCTTCCTTTTCACTAAAGAGGATTTTCGTTCTTATGGGTAAATAATTTTGAGGGTTTATATGATCAAATCATAAATTTTATCGAGAGTTGAGATTTTAATGATTAAGATAATGTAGATCTTGATTGTGGCCAATAATTCATCAAAAGACAATGCACAAGTAAGGATTTTGCATGTCCTTATTGTACAAAGTTTTTAATGATTATGATAGACAATGCACAAGTAAGAATTTTGCATGTCGTTATTGTACAAAGTGTTTAATGATTATGATAATGCATATCTTGATTGCGACCAACAATTCATCAAAAGACAATGGACAAGTAATAATTTTGCATGTCCTTATTGTATAGATCAGTTTGCTCCTCCCTAACTTTTCTAGGGTCAAAATGCATGAAATTTTACTTTTTCTTTTCACCCTCTTTTTATTGGTTAATTATTTATGTAATGACCTCTACCATGCCCAAATTAAAAGGGCTCAAGTGATGCAAGAAAACTTTCTGGTAGGATGAAAAAGCTAGACCTTCCTCAAGCTTTGTTGCATGAAATTAAAATTTCTTGTAATCATGAACATAAAATATTTTATGTTTCATCCTTAGATTTTGATCTTAATGCCTACAATTTTAAACCATGTTACTATAATTTAAGTAGAATATACTTAGATCCATTAAACCTTACAACTCTCCGAAGCTTAGGTTAATTTCAGCTAAAAAGAAGGAACCTGAATGGATTTTGCAATTTAGATTCAATTCTTACAGACAATGATTAAAAATGGAAGAACTCAATGATCTGATAACTTCTACCCACCCATCAATTTCGAAGACCTTTGGTATTATTCTAAACCTAAATAGAGAAAGTAGAAGAAGAAGAGTATCCTGGATGAGGTGGACCCTGACTTGCTTGATACTTTTCAAAAGTTGGGCATGCCCTTGACTAGAAGAAGAGATTGACCAACATTGTTGTATATGTTGTTTTCTGACAATGTTTTCATTGCTATCATGCATAGGTAGGCTCTATAGGTAGTTAAGGTTATCTTTTGTTCATTATAAAAGGTAATTCAGGAGTATCTTTCTCTAGTTAGGAAGTAGGTTGGTAGGGTTGTTGCTCCAGCTGATAAATATTATGCTGCATTGTACTTTTATTTTTTAGTGATAACCCCTTCTATAAAATCTCCAAGCACACTTTGTCACCCATGGAGATATCCACTTATTTCAGGATGAATGAGATGGAGACCAAGAATTTGAGAGGACTCTTATTTTTGTAGATGATAGGAGTTCTATGAGGTGAGAAGAGTTATGTGACATATGTTGAAGGATGGGCTTTACCATTTTATGACACCAATCATCTTCATGCCACAGTAGTGGATCTCTATTGCACTGAGGGAGAAATGATAAAGTATTCCATTGTAAAGAATTCGTATGTGGGGGACGAGGAATGCAAATGTGGGATTTATAATTTTATTATGAAAAGAGGTTTTTGTGATGGAGACAAATCAATGATTTCATGGACCTAAGTAGAGACTGGTTCAAAAATCACCTGGAAATAATCAATATTGTTTTGAAAGGCGATGATGCAATTGGAGAGTTCTATTTTGTCGTGTTGAAAAATAACCATCAATAGTGGGGGACAAAGATAATCCATATAGGAAAGAATTGCAGGAGTAGGATTATTTCTATAATTATATCTATAGACAAGTCAAGGGACTACTATAGAGGATTAGTGTAGGTGCAACCAAATTATCATAATGCAAGGAATTTTTCAGAGTGTGATTTGATGCTCATCGGTCACCAGGAAGCTGCAAATACTTATTGTTACATTAATGTACAACTGAGTTGCATTCTAAAGTCTCTAATTTCATTTATTTAAAGTCCTTGTTGTGTCCTTGTCTCTCTTAATTTCATTTTGGTAGGATTCTAATGGGTTAAAAAATCAAGAATATCATTGAGTCAAATAGACAGCCACATGTCACTACATGTCATTGTGTATATGATTTTTCTTTATACAATTAGAAGTGAGCAATATGATCTATGCACACACAAAAACTCCTAGCATGCATGATGAATCCCCCTCCAATTCCATTTTCTATGGTGACATTTTATTTAATTTGTTTATACAAGTCATTTAGCCACATAGTGGCCACTATCGAATGTTGGGGTATATGTCATATAAATATTTTATAGTCTACTTTATTTTATATTCAAGTGTTCATCATCTTTCATGTCTTATACTTTGCATTGTATCTTATTTCATTTTCAGGAGAGGAACTCAATATTGATGATAAGAAGAAACAATTGAAGAAAGAGGAGAACAGTAACAATGGAGTGACAAATGAAAAATGAGAGACACAAGAGAATATGTCTAGTGATACCCTTAGAGACAATATCTTGCATAAGACACACTCATAGAGACTGATGATCAAGCCTTCAGAGTTGGTGAATTCACTTGCAATTCTTTGGAAACACAGTGATAATGTTTTGAAATGACAAAACAAAATTTCATGTGTAAATTGTAGTCCAACTCATATTAAGTTGGAAACTCATATTGTAATACTTGATATTTTATATAATAAAATTTATATGGTTGAAATTATTTTTATTTAAACATGATATTATTTAGTCTTAATTAACATATGTAATTTTTTGTTATCATATTAGATAAACAAGCGCATTATATGACATTTTCTTAAAATTTAGTCGCAAAATCATACTAATTAATTTATTATGATTAATAATAAACACATAAAAAAAAATCTAAAACTACTAAGTTATTAGTTTATATTAATTAATGATGAACACAAATAAAATGAATATATGGCTAAATTAGTCGTTTATAATGATTATGAATGAAATTAAATGAAATGAATAGAAAGTACTAAATTAGTCGAACTTTATATGATGAATATGAAAATACCAGAAAAATATAGATTAGTATTGCAAATGATAAATTTTTTACTATCAAATGATGACTAAATTTTCCATATATACGACTATTAGTAGCTAATTTACAACATCTTATAACACGACTAAAATTTAGTCATATTTCTTTAGTTATTAATTAGTTTTAAATGATGACTAAAATTTGCATATATATGACTATTAGTAGCTAATTTACAGTATATTATAACACGATCAACATTTTGGTCATATTTCCTTAGTCATTAATTGATTTTCTCGAGGATTCATATAGTACTATTTTTGTTATATATTTGGTCATTAATTGCGACAATTAATGAGTGAACCAATGAAAAATTTATGACCAAATTTATGGCTAAATACACTAATAGATGGTAAAATTGAGGAAACCAATTAATGACTAAGCTAAAAATGACTAAAATTTGGTCGTGTTATAAGATACTGTAAATTAGCTACTATTGGTCACCGACTGAAAAATGGTTCTTTATATGCAAATTTTAGTTGTGTTTTTAGTACCTAATTATTCATTTTGTACTAGTGGTCTAACCTACCATACATGCATAACCATAACCATGACAATGCATGCATAAAAACATATAGACACTAACATTCATAATGAATGCCTATACAACTGACATATGTGCATGACGATTACATCAAACAACAACTTTGTCAACCTTCACATGGCGACATAACTAAAACCACGATCAACACCATGCAGGAACACATATGCAACATACATGAATGCATGACCAAAACATTGCCCATCTAGTCTGAGGGGTGAACCATGCATAGATACCACTCTATAACACCATCCTCCCAAATCTACCCAAGCAACCGACCAACGGGGGTGAACATGTGCTGAGAACTTACTATGATATGATTTGACCTCCTAAGTCATGTTAAGGAGGTGGAACCGATGGAAACACACCATACATACCTTCAACATCAGCAATAGGACCCCTCGAAACCATCCCAACCTTTCTGCTAACAATCCCCTGGGTCTCACTGAGTCCTTAAACTATTAAACCTTTGGACGCTCACATGCTATGTGAATTTCAGTGTCCAAAGAGCTCTAGACACTACCACAAGCCTTCATGTCTGTGTCTAGGGACTATTTCTAGCATAGCTATGCCAAAGTCCAGGGAATTTAAGGCACTTTTCAAGCCTATAATTTTGGCCACTGCTTAGAACATGTTGTAACTTCTGGAATCCATTAAACACATGATGACAAGACTAATAAACCAAAAACTGACTCCAGGACTATGCCCGACCATCCCCTACTAGGACTGGCATTCTATCAAACACTTGGCATGAATGAAATATACAGGTTTAAATAACATATCTAAGCATAAGGGTCTCATACTTATATGAGATCCCCTATGAGGCATTGTTTCCTTATCAGTTTAGTTGTAGTTTCATCCATTTGGCCGTAGATACATTGTTCAATTCATATACAAGTAAAAACATGATGGGAGCCATACATAGCCACTGTCATAATACATATTCATAACCAACATAATAACAACAAAAATACCAAGGAAACAACAACCATATACTCCACAACCAGCATAATACTCATGAGATAACAAGGAGAAATAACCACATATTAATGATGAAAATGCCAACCTGATATGGGACTACCATGTTCCACCCAACTGTAGACATGGCTGAGCCAAATCTCTCTTCAACCAGTCATCGTTCTGCCATATTCCAAGCATGAATGTGGGATCTCATCAAACACATAAATCAAAACCATGCAGGGCTTCAAGAGGCCAAACCACCTCAACCCATCAAATAGTGATTCCACCTCACAGTAAGACATCACAAAAACATCAGCAGATTGGTCTTTACCCAAACCTTCCAGGGCTCTAGAGCGTTTGTTCCAACCAAGGCTTCCAGAACTAGTAACTCAACCCACATCTGTTGTTGGGCTTCCAAAGTGTTTATCCAACCAACGCTTCCGGGGCTAGTAACTCAACCCACAGTTGTCATCAGGCTTCCAAAGTGTTTGTCCAACCAAGGCTTCCAGGACTAGTAACTCAACCCACCAAGGGCTTCTAGAGAATTTGTCCAACCAAGTCTTCCAGGGCTAGTAACTTAACCCAAGTTGTTATAGGGCTTCCAGAGCATTTGTCCAACTAAGGCTTCCATGACGAGTAACTCAACCCAAGTCGTTATAGGGCTTCTAGAGCATTTTTCCATCCAAGGATCCATGAACTAATAACTCAACCCAAGATAAAGGAAACATGAAAACCAACAAGAAAAAAAAAATAAACCCACAACACCATGGCTATCTAAGAAATGGCAAGGCTAAGAAAATCTACTGACAATTTAAACAATCCTTCATGTCAATGATATATCATAACCAAGAAACCACATGTGTGTGTCATGCATGCCAAACCTAGTGAGGAAAACATACATGCAACTTGGTACTTGCAAGAAAAACTCGTTGTAGTTACTAATCCAGATGTCCTCTTGTCCTTTCCTTCTTTTCCATTGTCTTCTTGCTCTAAAACTCCAAATATGCCACACTCCTCCAAGAGTTCTCCAAGAAAACTCTAATTATCCAAGAGTATGAGAGAGAGAATAGAAGAGAGCTCCACCAAAACTGAAATGAACAAACTTCCCCACTGATCCTCATAAGCCTTTTTATTAATGAGGTCTCTATTTTCTTCAATTTCCATTATTTTCCTTCATTTTCGTCCTCACATGCAACACTTGACCTTTCACCTTCCTTTTCTCTTAATTTCCATTATTTTCATAAATAAAATGCCAATTAATGTCTCTCATCTTTCGAAATCATTTGTCATTTCCTTTGCAAATTTACTTAGACATAATAAAGAGAATGAACACCCACTAGGATGTTTTTCCCACCATTCATATTTGAATATGTGTCCCATCACCATGGCCTTATATATATTTTTACATGGATTTTTAGTGAGGGTTGTTACAACCACCCATTTCCCTTTTATGTTGGGCATCTCAATCTCATCCTCCTCAAGCTCTCTCTTTAGAAACTCTCCTTTATATATGAACATGATTCTATCTTCTTGGGAGCCGACTTTTCTCTATGCAAAACCACCTCTCCCACCCGCAAAGCTATGTTGTTTTATAAGTCTAGAGTCTTTCGTGGATGACAATACTCTGGCTTATGTGCAGCTCACTCAGCCAACTATGGTCACTAACTCATCTCTCTTTTGAAAACTACAATATAAAACCATACATTATACAAACCACAACTCTATTACCACCATCTCTGATATGTTTGGAAACCTTCATCCGCCCCTCAACTCTCATGGCAGGTTTCATCTTAGAAAAAACGTTGATCACACAGTTTTTAGTCTCCATAAGAAGAATGAGTTGCAGATTGTAACCCATTTCGTAGATGCAAAGGAGAGGTAGCAGGCCCTATGTGCTCGCCACGTAAGTGTTACAAATGTCCAAATGGTAGTTTCAAAAGGATCCAGATCTCTAGACATCAGAAAGACCTAAAAGGAAAGGAAATGGCAATGTTTATTAAACCTGCACCGCATGTTTGTGAACTAGCACTTAATGCCCTCAACTAATGCTAGCATTAGTTTAGCTAACATTTATCAGTTTGAAAATGCGAAACAAACTAATAATTATAATATATGCTTTTTCCTCTGGCCTAGGGAAGAGGGAAAATAAGTTGGTGAATCAACCTACACCTAAAAACATTGGTTATACGTGATCAATAGGGACTAACAAACAACTTGACTAATGCTAACCTCACCATATCAATTACAATAGTCCCAACCGTTCATAGGGACTAATAATCTTATAATTGAAATCAGCCATGAATGTGGCCATGTTGTTGCTGCTACTTCTGGTGGCCAGGCAGCAGGGCTTCCTTCTATGCAAAACCCTACCCCTCCCTTCAGATGTGATTTAAGGCTTGTAAAACATGGGAAGCTCTGCATCTATGGGATTTTTTTCCTATAATTTCTTTTTCCTCTAAAAATAATTTGTATTTATGGTTTGTTTTGGATTCATGGTTTTTTTTCGCCTATCTACAACAAGCTTTTACCGTGCAATTTCTTTGGATACCTGTAGAGAGCTTTTACTCTGCAGTTCCTTCAAATGATTTGATTTAAATAATGGCACATGTTTATTCTCCGAAACTTAATTAAGGTAATTAGGATGAACTGTTGACTATCATTATTGTAATATTGAAGAACTTGAATATTCAGGGATTAGATTTTAGTTAAATACTGAAATATCGAGTTTAATGGAAGTACCCTAAATGGCCTTTTTTGAGCGAGTTGTCTTTACTGCGACTTTTTGGAAGCTTTTGCGATGGATTTTTCTAGTTTAATTTCTCTAAAATCTAGCATGAATTTATTGAAATCACAAGTTTGATGGGTAACTCGTGCATAATCAAGTGCCCTAGGGGTTTTTCAAGGTAATGAATCCATCTATATAATCAAAAAAACCAGTTTAAATAACACAAATCAAGATTTCACCTCAAATTTTTCCGTTGGTTTCCGGCACCAAAAACTCCAAAAAAATCACACTAAAAACAACTCTTTTTTGAGTAGTAAAATCATAGGTTTTAAAGAATCTTGCATTACAAAAGGAATTTAAAATATCTTGATAAATTATTTCGCTTTTTTTGCATTAAATCTTATTTTCTTCCTTTTAGTTGCCTTGAAATTCTTGATTTCTTCCATTTTTGTAACATTAATTTCCACCAAAATTCAAAATGCTAGCTTTTGAGCGTATAACTTTACTAATTTAAAACCCTTTAAAACCCATAAAAAGTAACTTTATTCATTTAAAATCCATAAAAAGTATGGAGTTGTCTATAATGCGACTTTTTGGAGATTTCGGTGACGGGATCCGGTGGAAGAAATTGAGGTTAAATCTTGATTTTTTGCAATTAAAATGGTTTTTTAACTGCATATTTGGATTCAGCACCCTGGAAAACCCCTGGGATGCTTTGATTGTGCAGAAACTAGCTATCAAACTTGCGATTCCAATAAATTGCTGTCAGATTTTGTCCAGAAAAACCCACCGGAAAGGCTTCCAAAAAGTCGCATTATAGACAACTGCAAAAACTATTATGTCTCCAGGAATTTTTAAACAAAAAATTAGTTGTTTTCGGACTTCCAGATATCAACAAACGTCCACTATGTTTCATCCATTTCCATGTAAAAAAAACATTAAGGGTTGTTTTTGGCCACTTCCATATCAACTTATATTCACTATGTTTCATCCATTTCACCGCCTAAAGGCATTAACCAAATAAAACTCATGAGATATAAATATTAAAATAAATATTTTCTAAAAATAATTTTTTTACTTGTTTAATATGGAAATGCTTTTTTTCCATTTATATAAATATTAAGAAATTTATTTTTAATATGTTTTTTTTCCTAAAAACAATTTTTTTATTTATTTAATTTGGAAATATTTTTTTTTGCATTTATACGAATATTAAGAAATTTGTTTTTTTAAAGGTCATTTCAACATAAAAATAAAATATTAATGATTAATATTAAAAAAATTATTTGGACAAACCATTTCTCTTGATATTGCTTTGGTAGCACAAAATTCTTTTTCAGTACGAAAAAAGCTGTATGGTATTTGTATTATCGATATACAAAAAATACATGTATAACATAATAGATATGGCGACTGTACTGATAGTAATTATATGGAACCATAGACTACATGGAGACTAATATGTGGATCTACGCCAATATAAAAACTGATACAAATAGAGTGTAGAATAAACAACAGACCAATTTCTGTGATAATACAATGAGGCTATATATAGTAAATAAACCACATATATGTGAGACATATGTAGGAGAACATAAAACTTATCTGATGGCTTCACAAAATTGTGAATTGTGTACCTGTCATAGTGAAATCTTGGATCTGGCGGACGTAGTTGTCCACAGTAATCTGCAGTCTCCATATGCCCGGCAGTAGCACAAAATTCTTTATGATTAGTTATTATTTCATTGGTTCAATTATAAAAATTGAATTTTTAGATATTTGATTGACATATATTAATAATAATCTGAGAATTATTGATTAATTCTCTAGCCGAGTATGGTAGAGATGTGTAACCTAATGTAAACCTTTCAAATCTATGAATATAAAATGAAAATGATAATAATCCTACTTGAAAATGAATGAATGCCATGAAGTTATTTTTATTTAAGGTTACCTTTTTATTTTAATTTTTTGCGGCGCATTCAAAGGGGTTGAATCAAAAATCAATAAACATACCACTATCTTGGTTTACAAGTTCTCTTCTGAAAGGTTACTCTTAGTTTTTCAATTTATTTAAATAGTTGAAAACAATTACTACATTTCGCCCAAAAGTGTAACCCATCTTCATGCATTCCCTATATAGCCTATTTAAAGGGGGGAATTAAACCAAAATACCATCTTAAGTACAGATCTACTAACCAATGAGAGGGATCAAATCTCTTAAGATGTAAACCTCTTTTAGAGTGAAAAGAGATTCGATCCCTCTAGGCACTGAGCCAAAGTTAAGATGGATCTAGGTTGGTTTTTAAAATAATCTTGGATCATTTAATGAATGCTTGACAACATAAGGTAACCCTTTATTAAGTAGAAAAATCATTTCCAACTACATTATGGATGACCCATTTGTCATTTTACAAAGTGGGGCTCATTATGTATAGCCTTTTGAGTTATGGATACCATGGGTAGATACCATGGGCAAATACCATGGGTAACTACCATGGTAAAATACCATGGGTGCATGCAAATTTCCATTCGGATCAATAATGTCCCGTACATGTACCCATAGACCACAGGGAAAGCATTTCCATGGACTTTGTGGGAGGCATACCAACGAATAGGAAGGGATATTACTACTTGTTCATGGTAGTTGATATTTTCAGCAAGATGTATGTTCTAATTCCCTATAAAAGGGCCATTAACAGGTAAGAAGAAGTGAACTTATTCTTTGGACAAGCCTTGCTGCACTATGGGATACCAAAGAGCGTCGTTTTAGATAGGGAACAATATTTATTAGTGAATTTTAGACTACATTGTGAGAGAATATTGACACAAAGTTGAATAGGTAAATGACATTCCATCCATGGACAGATGGTAAAATAGAAGTAGTCAATAGGCCTCAGTGTATCTTTTGATGGGTTACAATCATAAACACTCAAAGACTTGGTATGAAATTTTAGAGGATATACAACACTTTATAATATACCAGTCCACACTTCTATTAGAAAGTCCACATTTGGAACTTTTTCTGGATATTTGCTTCTTTCACCTTTGGATCTTGAATATGTGCAGCAAGGAGTGAGGGAAGATCTTATAGGGAAGATTTCTTTTTTTAAAAGATCACAAAAATCCATATACAAGTATAGGATACATTGTCGAATTCATGGAAAAAATACAAGGCTAGAAAGGATAAGTACAAAAAAAATAATTTATTCAAGGTGGGAGAAAGAGTATGCTTACAGTTGAACAAGGAATGGCTATAGTGTCCTGGTAAGAAAAGTCCTCTGTGATATGGTCTCTTTGAGATACTAGAAAAGGTTGAAGAGAATTATTATAGACTAAGTCTATCCCCATACATGTGCATTTACTCAATGGTGAATTTAAAGAATTTGAAACTCTATGATCCTTCCATGTTATATCCATGGGGCCTTCAGTGGGGGAGCAATACCATACCACGTGTATTCATATTAGGGGATATATATTGAGGAAAAAATGACATAATATATTGGGGGATATGTAGGGAGTAAAGGTTAACTTTTTATATTGGCAAGTATAAGAAATGGAGCCCAAAGTTAATGAAAAAATATAAAGGGGTATAAAAAAATGTTAATGAAAATATGGATACATAGAATATCTAGTGGAAGTAGGGGTTTTCTAAATTGGTAAGGTGTATTTGGTTTCTATTGGTAGGGAGTTTAAAAATGTGATTTTTAGAGGTATGTTCCAATATGTAGTCAAATTAAGGGTGTTTTTTAATATGCCACGAATGGATGTGATATGTCAGAGTTTCATTCACTGCAACCCTTGTGGCTATACCAGGAAGATGAACATGTCATACCTTATATAGATGATTTGCTATGATATTCTCAGATAGAGTTGACAAAGGATACGGTTTTTCAAAACAGGCCTAGAACTACAAGACGAGGATAGCATGACCTTCGAAAAACTGGGTTGAAATGAAAAGTTACAAGAAAAGCTAAATGGTATGCCTAAGAGAAGATGGAGGAGAATTTTCCTCACCTAATTTAGTAAAATATTTTAGGAACCAAAAGCCTCCCAGAATGGGGAGGTATTATCTATATTGGATCATTTTATTATTTCTCATCCATCATAATGCTTTTAGAGTTGAAAAAGTGGAGAACTCAATTCACATGACATTTTTGTTTATGGGTCTCAATTTTCAAAATTAGGGTTTGTAACCTTTCGAAAGATGTTCAGGCATAAAGCAATGTGTTTTGGGGGTAAAACTATATTTCTTAATAAAAATCCATCTAGCACTATTATAGATATATATACCTTTCCAACGATGCAAGAATTGCCTTAGTCAAAGTTTGTATGCAAAAGTTATGCCACTTAGAAGTTGTACTTCATATATTTAAAACCATGATTCAAGATGATGGCATGTTAGCCCCCATTATTCATGGAAAAGGGTCTAGCCACATGGTCATGATGAAAATACTCTAGAGGAGTTAATATTGTAATTGTAGTTAAGAATTGAGCGATTCAAACTTAACTACTAGCAAGTTATCAAGTTGTGCTATAAACTGACCATTAGGAGGAAAAGGAGTTCCATTCTATTCAAGTGCATATCATTCCATAGATGAGTGGAGTAGCTAAGAGTGGATAGGGGGAGAGAAAAAAAAGAGGGTTTTTATATTATAATAGTCCACAACCTATAGGTCTTACTCTTTTGTACTTGCATCCAATTCCATTTAGAGAAAGAGAGAGGAGAATGGCCTTACCTTCTCGTTGAGTTTTCTGTTGAAATAATTTTCTAGGTCATATTTTGTGTAATTGTGGTTTATGAGTGATTGTTCTATATTTTTTTAATTTTCTTCTTATTTATAATTTCCATGCATACATGATAAAGAGTAATTAAGAGATACATAAATGTAAGGAGAAATTAACCCTTGGACTATAGATTTCAGATTTTCTATCATATTTTAGTAGATTTGTTGTGATGAATATCTAGTAGAATATCCATGACAACTTGCAGATCAATTATTCATGCAATAAATATGACAGAGCACTTGGGGAGGTGCACCCAAGAAAATTGTGCAATTTGATAGTCTCAACCACCCAACAATAAATAATATCTCCTTATGAAGTCATTCTAGGAATAAGTGCCAAAGGTGGTTAGAAGAGACCAATGCCCATGCAAAAACCATGTAAACAAGAAAAAAATTCACCCTAAAGAAGTGCATTGACCTCTCTAACAATAAAACAATCATGTCACCATTGGAAACTATGCCCAAAAGAGGAGCATCATAAAACCTCAAATAACCTCCAAATAACACTTTCAAGTGTAAACAACTACCAAGTGAGGTCTTCAAGCTATTAACCTCCAAGCTAATAAAATATATTAATTAAATCATTGAATGATTAAATTAACCTCAACATGTGTGCACAAAAGTTAATGATAAAAAAGGTCATAATCAAACCTCCTAATTATTACCATCCAATTAAATCGACATGAACACATGTGCCAATGAGTTATATGGTGGAGGGGTGAGAGTGGGAGGGTGTTTCCAATAAGTTTTGTACCATGGAAACAAGCTATATCTCCTAGGAAAACCCATCATGATAACAACATAATGATGAAATAGAACCTCCACCTAGACACAAAGGACTATAACATGGTAAAACCTCATTAAACCATAGGGAGAGGCTTCACCATCAAAGATGCATGTAGTACCACATATCTAAATCCAACTTAGTAACAAGTATATCCACAATAGTCTTAACATCATCAAACACATTTCCGCCTAGGCAATGCTAGTAAATGGTACAATGTCAAGTCATGTCACTTAGAGAAATCCCACCAAGGCAAAATGGGCTACCACAATACATATCATCTTAGCACATCAAGATCATAAGGGAAGAGGATATTAAAAATGCTAACACATCTAATCATCGAGAATGTCCTCACCACACATCCAACATAAGAACAACATCTAAAACACCCCTATCATCTAACCACATCAACATCATAAGAGAAGAGGATATTAAAAATGCTAACACATCCAATCATCAAGAATGTCCCCACCACACATCCAACATAAGAACACCATCTAAAACACCCCTCCTATTGACACTAATAATCCATCATCATCATACAAAAGTTAGTAAAAATTCCAACAAACATTAAACATCTACTTGCAAACACCCTCTTCTAACTCCTTGTGGGGATACAATCACCATTTAATAGTAAGACATAGCACAAATGCAATAAACATATATATCAAAATCATTTTGTAATGAAATAACATACTTCATAATCATCAAATATACAATCAATGGATGATCAACTAAATAAACATATACAAAAAGAATACTACTAGATCAACTAACACAATCATCTAACGAAGAAGAACAAATCTCTCCATCACACAATCAAATACCATTTACAAAAAGAATTCCATAAAAATATATCCCCACACATTAGTTAATGCTAAAATACCATTCAAAAATATCCATAAGCTTATGGAAATCACAAAGTGAAACCTAATATAATATAAACTTTAACAGTTAAATAACTTAAACACTCTCAAATAACCTAATTATCTAAATATATTAGTCCATATTTTGTAAAAACCCACATAATAATATCATAATTGAAATCTCACCCAAATAACCAAATTATCTAGATATATTAGTCAATATTTTATAAAAACGCACATAATAATATCATAATTGAAATCTCACGATATAATTTTAATAATTTTCATGGTTGAAATCTCACCATATAATTTTCATGGTTGAAACTTAATACTACTTAAAATATAAGAAACCCGTCAATCAAAAATACTAATGATCCACATGCATATCCATGTAGTGAAAATATCTCCGCCAGTAGAATATCTAACTTTTCTAGCATATCTGAACTAGTTTTTACTATCTTTCATTTTTTACCAAACCTTGCATATATGATTATATAAATATTAATCGTGTTTGCCTTATTGTATTTGACTTTGACTATAAATACATCAAAGAGACTCTAAACATGTTGAGAGACCATTTCTCTTGCTCTTGCTTCAACAACTATTTTGCAATTTATTTTTTAACACCATTTTGTACTTTTGCGAAGGAATTCGTCTTTAAGTAGTTGAGTTGATCATGTTAGATTTGTGAAGGATTCTTTTATCCAATCACATATGAGTTTGATAATTTTTAATTCATATGATGTTTTTCATCTAAATGCTTTTAAATGAAATGTTTGGCATATGTGTTTGACATTTTTTAATTCATATGATGCTTTTCATCTAAATTCTTTTAAACGGAATGTTTGAATTCTTTTTTGGACACTTCCAAAGAGGTTGAATAAAAAATCAATAGCATAAAATATACACAAGGGAAAAATTTGAAAATATACATCAATAACATAAAATATACACAACAAAAAAATTTCAAAAAAATAACACTAAATACCACTATCTTCATTTATGACCCCTCTTTAAAAGGTACTCTTAGTTTTTCAATTTATTTAACTAGTTAAAAAAAAAATCTTAGGTGAACATATCTATGCAAAATGCAATTAAAATATTACTTTTCCAACTTCAAAAAATAATAATAAAAATGTCATTTTGCATAAAATAATATTTTTTTAATATGAATAACTTAGTTTTCTCTCTGTAGATTATGTTCATATATATATTTTTGAAAAATTATACATTTTAGACTAAGTTATGCTACGTGAACACACGCATGTATCTTAAGATGTTTAAAAATTTGCAACGAAGGCATTTCATTTAATAAAAATTGACAGATTATAAGACACTAATTTTTTTGCAAAAAAATATTACTATGACAACATAATTTTCCACAATTTTTCTTTTTACTCTGAATCGAATTCACAAAGCTTATATGAATTTTGAAAGCTTCAATTCCATAAAAGAGTAAAATTTTGAATTTTTATTTCAACATTTGGCCCAAAAGTATAACCCATTTTCATGGATTCACTTTATATCATATTTAAAAGAGCAAATTAAACCAACCTAGATCCATCTTTAACTCTGGATCTACCAAGCAACTACAGGGATCAAAACTCTTACTATGCAAACCTATTTTAGAGTGAAAAGAGATATGACCCCTCTCAGCCCGTGGTAGAGAGCTAGAGTTAAGATGGATCTAGGCTGATTTTTAAAATAATCTAATCCTTTTACTACTATTTAACATGTTGAATTATTTTTAAACTAACACAACTATATACATTAAATGAATAGTAAATGTTGATGGGCCTGAATTTATAATAGGTATCGAAACACTTAATTCATAATCCCGTAATATAACTATAGACTAAACAATTATTTTCTTGTAATTTTTTTATCACTTTTGTCCAAAATATAGATATTTTTAAGAATCATTTGAAGCTATTTAATTTGCAATTTTTGAGTGTCTAGGGGATATTTTAAGGTGATGAATCCAATTATGCATTCTTTTTTGCTAAAGCAAGAGACGTGCCTTCTTATCATTAAATCAAACCAAAATTACAATATGTACAAAATCTATCACTCTATAAGGTCAAAGGCAAAAAGGAAAATGCTTATCTAAAGCCTATTTTTCCGTTTCCCAAAAATTGCCCACCCCACCCTATTTGAAATCAACCATGTTAATACATCGGGCATCTTAGGTACTATGGGCCCTCCCCCCTTGTAACCACAAGTACAATCATTTCCTGTCTTTCCATCACTGTCGTTCGATCTTCTCTTTGATCTAACGGCCGAGATTTCCTTCGCACCATGAAGAGGCAAGGAGAATAACCCACGGGCCCCACCAAACTGCTCGCTCGATCTGGAGCGTTGATCTGCCCTTCTCCATCAGACGGCTGAGCCGAATATCGCGCGCCCGAAGCCGTCGAACTTTAGGGAGCGATGAGAGTGGTTTTGGGACCGGGCCCTCCTCCACGTGTCATGCTCTGTATGGCATCGCTACCAAATTTCTGAAACCACCTTTGTCAAGAAAGCGGTGCGATCGCTCCAAAACCACTCCTGTAGCGGTTTTGACTTCTACCACTGAAAATTGAGTGATGTTGATGCTTAAACTACTGCTTTCACTTGTTACCTGTGATACTCCTTCGTTCTGAGAAACTCTGTCGCCCGTTACTGAGGATATTTCGGATTGCGGTCAACTTGACTGCTAAGGCCAGCCCTGTCCCACCTTCCATCAAAAACCTCTCTGTCCAACATTGTGGAACCCTCTGACTGTTGTCCATTACGAGTTGGATTCTTTCGTTTTTCTCCTGTACACCTCTTTGTCCTCCTCCACCTGGTTATGACAGAGTTTTCTCAGGTTGCTCTGCGCCATTGTGTTCCACCCCCTTAAAATAGCTTTATCCTTGCAGCTGACTCCTTGGTTGGCTAGGATGTCCGCCAATTTGTTGGCTTTTCTCCGCACATGAATGAATCTGAGAGTACGAAGTTCCTGCAGATGTACTTGAATTTTGTGGAGAACCCGGGTTAACCTCCAGTGTTTTGTAACCTTTTCCGGCCCTGTTCCATTACTGATTCACTTAGCCGCGTTGATGACTAACTCTGAATCCGCTTCTATTATGACATTTTGGCAATTGTTCTGTATCAAAAATTCTAAGCATTGTTCCAACGCCATTAGTTCTGCCATGTTGTTGGTGGCTTTTCCTAAGTGTCCATGGAAGAGAGAGATTATGCTACCTGTATCATCCCTAAGAACTCCCCCAAATCCAGCCTCCCCCGGGTTGCCTTTAGAAGCCCCATCAATGTTGTACTTTAAAAAACCTTTAGGGGGAGGATACCAGAACTCCTCCACCTTTTCTCTCATGCTTATTTTCCTGTCTAGACCTTGTGGAATAAGCCCCTGCAAGCCTAACTGCTGGAGAATTCTCCACTCTTCAGCTGAGGGAGGATTTTTGGGGAGCTCCCTTACTGTGGTACCAACTGTCTCCTTAAGTTGTTTTAAGATCAGCTCCTCCAAGCGAAGAGAGGCAGTCTTTACCTCTTTGAATATTCTTTTGTTTCTTTCTTTCCACACATTCCATATAATGAAACTTGGCAAGAGATCCCAGGCAGAATTGAGAACTTCATTATCTGAAAAATTATTCCTCCAGTTGTTTAGAGTGTTAGTAATACTTTCTTTGTCTCTATCAGACTGATTGAAGATGTTGGTAAAAAAATCCCATATCCTGTTGGTGAAAATGTAGCTGTTGAGAAGATGTTCCATAGTCTCCTCTTGGGCCTCACAGAGTTGGCATCTGGAGGGTCCCAACATACCCCTTTTTTTAAGGTTGTCCCAGGTTAAAATTTTCCTGTGGTGAACTAACCACATGAAGAGTTTGATCTTCATCCAGCCTTTGTGCCTCCATAGCTTCTGCCAAGTTTTATTTGGATCTTGGGATTCCAGTTCAAGGAGAATACCTTTAGCTTCCTTGATATTAAAGGTGCCCTCTTTGTTGTTACCCCATCTTAGTTGGTCCTGCCCTTCAGTTACTAGAATCATCCTCTGATCCAGCATCCTCTTCAGAGACTCTGCTTTACTGTTGAGGGTTCTATCCTCTCTGCCCTCTATTTTTTTCCAAGTTCTCCACTTTCCTGCATTATGTGCGTTCTCCCAAAAGTCTTTCACCTTTACTAGTCCTTGTTTGTTTGTCTCATGCTTGAGGCCCAAAAATTCTTCTTGCAATAGATGAGGTTCTTGTTGCCATTTGTCCTCCCAGAAAAGAGCTAGATCTCCCTCTCTGATTTCCCAGAAACTATTTTTTTGGACTACTCCTCTGTTCTCCCAGGCCTTATTCCATATGGGAGAGCCTTTCACTGTTCCTGTCATACGTATGATATTAGACTCCGGCCAGGCATTGGCATATTTTTCCTTCCAGATGCTTGCCCATTGTGCTTTAGGATTCTTAACCCACCTCCACCACAGTTTGGCTCCTAGAGCCTTGCTTAGAATCTCTGGATTATCCAAACCTAGGCCTCCTTGGTTCTTGGGTTTACAGATCTTTTCCCAAGAGACTAAAGCCCATTTTTTCCTTGTTTCCTCTTTGCCCCAAAGAAAATCTCGTTGAATATTCCTAAATTGTTGAAGGACTCCTATTGGAGCTGGGAGGGCTGATAGCATAAAGATAGGGATAGCTTGGAGTACAACTTTAGTAAGAACTAGTCTACCAGCTAAATTTAAAGATCTGAATGTCCATTTCCTTACCTTGTCTTGCATTTTGGTTGTTAACGGAGCCCATATGTTTTTGATTCGGGGTTTAGCTGTAAGAGGTACTCCCAAATACTTAGAGGGAAGGGATTCTCTTTGAAAGCCTAAAATTCTGGAGATATTTCTCTGGATGGAAATATGAGTGTTAAAGAAAAAGATTTTCGATTTGGAAAGATTGACTTCCATGCCTGTAGCTTTAGCAAAGTCCTTCAAAATTTGTTTGTAAGCAAGTGCTTCTTTAACTGTGGGAATTCCCTATAACATGGTATCATCTACAAACTGTTGATGAGTCAGAACTTGCCCATTCTCTGAAAGTTGGAGTCCTTGAATTCTTCCCATAACTCTTGCATGCTTAATGGACTGCCCCAGCCCTTCCATCATGAGGATGAATAGAAAAGGAGAGAGTGGATCTCCCTGTCTAAGTCCCCTGGAAGGGAGAAAAAGTTCAGAAGGAGAGCCATTCACTAAAATTGAAAAGCTGGAAGTAGTTACTAGGGCCATGACCCATCTAACCCAATTATGATCAAAACCAAACACTGTGAGCACTTTTTTGATGTATAGCCAATTCACTTTGTCATATGCTTTGGCTATGTCCAGTTGCATGATCATGCCTGCTCTCTTGTTGCTTGTTAACGAGTGAACCACCTCGTGAGCTTGAATTATATTGTCCAGAATTTGTCTGCCTTCTACATACCCAGTTTGTTCCCCCGAGATAAGCGTGGGCAGCAGGGGTTTGAGTCTGTTAGCCACAACCTTGGAAATTATCTTGTAGACAACATTGCATAAAGCGATGGGTCTATATCTCTCTGGCATTTGAGCATTATCCTGCTTAGGAATAAGGGCAATAAAGGAGGTATTGAGAGCTTTCAAAATGGTCTTGTTCCGCCTGGAATCCTCCACTATCTCAACAATGTCCTTTTTTACAATATTCCAGCAGGCTTTGAAGAAATCCACATTGAATCCATCCGGACCTGGTGCCTTGCCATTTTGCATTTCCTTGAGGACATCACTTACCTCCTTTTCAGTTACAGGTTTGTTGAGATTACAATTATCCTCTCTGGATACCAGTTTAGGGATATGTTTAATTAGGTCCTTAATGAAAGCTTCTCTTCCTGAAAATTTTTCCTTGGCAATGTCCCAAAAGTGATTTACTAATACTGCATCTATTTGCTCATGGGATTGATGAATTTGGCCATCCTCGTCCTTGATCGAAGAAATTATGTTGTGAGTTCTGTTTGCAATGGTAGATATATGGAAAAATTTAGTGTTATGTTCTCCTTCTTTTAGCCATAGAACCCTAGATTTTTGTTTCCAAAAAATTTCTTCTTGTTTACACAACATTTCCCATTCTTGGTGATATTTCTCTGCTAGATCATTTTTGTCTTTATCAAAGCCATCCTTGATCAAATCTTGATTGATCTCTAGGATTTTGTTCTCCACAATTTTCTTACTTGTGAAAATATTGCCAAATTCCTTCTTGTTCCATTCCTTTAGCTTCAGCTTGATGTGTTTTAATATTTTATGTAGCAGGAACATAGTTGATCCCTGAATCTGCAGGTCTTCAGCCCACCATTTTCCAATGTTGCTGATGAATTCAGGGTGTGCAAGCCATATATTTTCAAATTTGAATGGTTTGTTTCTTGGGGTGCTTATGCCCTTGATCTCCATTTGAATCGGCCAGTGATCTAAGCCTCCAAAAGGAAGAATACCTGCTATTATTTCCTTCTCTAGAAGCATGAGCTCCTCAGAGATCATGAATCTGTCTAGCTTGGAAGCTACCTAGGAATCCCCTCCTCTTTGTTGTTCCAAGTACATAGACCATTGTTTGTCTCAATGTCCACTAGCTTCATGTTTTCTGAAAAGATTTGGAAAGCTGAGGAATATTTATTTAGTGCTCTTGTCCCCCCTTTTTTCTTCGAGAGAGATCTAATCATGTTGAAATCTCCTCCTATTACCCACGGTAGCCCTACATGTCTGTTCCGGAGGTCCACCAAGGAATCCATAAACCTGATTTTGTCATCTAACCTTTGAGGGCCATAGACATTCGTTACTAGATAAGTGTCCCTATCTCCTACAGGTTGTATAACAACTGATAAATAATTCCTTGATGCCTCTGCATCAATTATTCCTATTTTTTGGGGATTCCAGAGGGTGAGGATACCCCCTGCTGTGTTTTCAGCCTTGACTTCTATAAATTCATATCTGCTGAGCCACTTACTATGGATTTGCCTCAACTTTTGGACAGAGCATTTCGTTTCTTGGACAAAAATTATATCTGGAGCTACTTGTTTCATTCTGTTATTCAGTATTCTCTGTTTTCTCTTGCTTCCTAGACCTCTGATGTTCCAAGTTGTAAACTTCATAATTACAGATTGGTAAAAGAGTAGCTGGTTAGATCTTTCATCTTACCTGAGTCTATCATGAGCTTGCCACATTCCATTAGTAGCTCGTTCTGCTTTTTTCTGCCTCTTTTTTTTCCTGGGTTTCTCGGAGCTAATCCTAGAGTTGTTTTTACTGCTTTCACTCCTTGGTTGCCCTGTCTTTCAATGTTGTTTTCTTCTGCCAGATCCTTTGCCTGAGTTTTCCATAAGAATAACTGCTTTATTCGATTGCAATCTTCTTGTGGTAGAGATTCTACCCCACCAGTTGTTCCCTTACTCAAGAACCCTTCTAGATCTAGGTTTTCTCTGTCAAGAATCTCTTGTAACTCAGTGTCCTCCATTTCCATCTCACTCTGGGTCATTTCCTGATCCATATCTGTCTCTGATTCACTTATTATGATCCCTTTCTGTTTTTCGTTTACCTGTTCCTGATCAGGTTCTTCTTCCTTCTCCTGCTTATCATAATCATCCTTCATTACTTGATCTTCAACTGTTGTTTCTTCCTCCTCTTCAAGAACCTGGAACTGATTCGGCCTCCCCATTTGACCTCCACTTAGTTGTTGTTTTGGCCCTTTTTTGCTGCTTTTACCTTTGTGAGCTACTTTGTGAAAGCTATCTGTTTCTTTCATTGTGTTAGGTTTTCTTTTGTTCTCTGCTTTACTGAGAGGGCAGTCTCTTAGAAGGTGCCCGTGTTCATGACATTTATGACATCTAAATGGAATATGCTCATAGTCAACTGTCTGCACCCATTCCTCATCATAAACCTCCAATATGACCTCGTCCGGAAGGGCTCCAAATAGATCCATCTCTACACAAATCCTAGCAAAGGAAGTATATTTTCCCCTTCTTGTGGCTTCCGAAGTTTTGACATACCTTCCTAATTTATTGCCTATGGCTGTTAGTGATTCTATTTGCCAGTAATCCAGAGGTAGAGAATATAGTCTTACCCAAACCGGGACTGAGGTAAAGGTTTCCCGCTCCGGAACGAAGTTCATCATCCACGGCCGCATGTAGAGCCCTGCTGCTGCATAGAAGTAGGGCCCGCCTTCAAACACTCTGTCTTTGTCTTCAATATTTGTAAATACCACAGTGAAGAATCCCTTGGATCCTAGATGGAGATTAATGCTTCCTTTAGGTTTCCAGTGGTATCTGATCCATGTTTGTAAAGCCTTTTCAGTGGGCCATAGTCCCATGAATTTACATATGATTGCATACGTCTGCATGTGCTCCCGGTGGGCCTGCAGCGCTGGGTCATTTAAGATTACTCTGGGAGTGATTTCAGCTTTGGGCTTGCACGGTCCCTTTTGTTTCATGTCTCTTTTTCCCTGTTTTTTGTCATTTTCCTCCTTGTCCTTTGTGCTATCATTCTCCTTCGCTTTGCTATTTTCTGTTTCCTCTTCCCTGTTTTTTCCTCCTTCCTTAGTGTTACCTCTGCCTGATTCTGGAGGTTTCTTGCCCTTGTTGGCCACTGCCTCTTTGTAGGAGGGAGTGGAGCTCCCTCCTTTGCATCCGTCCATGGAGAAAATCCTCCACAGAAACCCTCTACCCTGGTCTTTCACTCTTTCGTTCTTCCACCTCTAGTTGTAGGTGACTGACCAAATCCATTTATGCATTCAAAAGTACATTTTAAAAAACAAAAAATCACAATCTTGCTTGAAATTGTAGTACTTAATTATGGTAAAATGAACCAATGCTTATATTAGTGATACTATGCCATTTGAAGATACATTATTCTTAACAATAGAGATTATTAGTCTATAAATAATATTTGTTACAATGTCATAAGCTAATACCATGGTTTATCAATACCACATGCCTAGAAAACCATCGCTTTATTTATATGACACTTAATATTCTTTTATTCAATCAATCTAATTCAATAGATAAAAAGACATAATTATTTTGATAATATATAATAAATTTCTTTGTAATCAAAACATTTTATTTTAAAATTTAATAATATTTTACTTCTCCAAAAATAAAATACTATATACACAATAAATAAATAAATAAATATATATATATATATATATATATATATATATATATATATATATATTATTGATAGGTTGTTTTCTATTATTATTCTTATTTGTAAAATCAGCATGGATCTAACTCCATGTTTACTAAATGTAAAAAGAAATTAAATCACTAAATGTTAATTGATATTAAAATTTTAATATTTTATTAAATATTTTCATATGATTTATAGAAAATAAAATTTAAACCTTTTATAATATAAATATTATATAACTATTTCTTTATATATCAAAAGCATCCTGTTATTTATATAATGATTGAACTCTAAAGTTTTGTTGTTTAGAATTCATTTGCAAGTAGTCTCACTCGTTTTTTACAGAACAAAAGCAAATTGTTAGCATTTTATTTATTTGAAATGATATTTAAAATGCATCATCATATACTCTTTCAGATCAAGCATATCAAGATTTTAGTTAGTTTTAACACTCCTATTTATTTTTTCAACATTCTCTGGTCTCAGTTGTGATTCTTTCGATGTAAATGAGTATGTTCCTATTCCTTAGGAGTTGTTTAGATCTAGATGTTTCCTAGATTGTTGTGTGGTTGAGATATTCTCTCAACCAAATGATTCTGTGTCCAAGATAGTCTACCTATCTTAAGACAACATTACATGTATTTATATGTAACATTATTTGATTGATTGATATGTAATCAGATTTTTAATTTTCATTATTAAATAACTAAATATATATATTATTATTTTTAAATCAATTATCATTATCAACTAAAATTAAATTATACAATTATTGTAGAATTATAATTTCAAATTGTTTAAATAATATTTTTTAGTATATAACTATACTAACCATCTATAGCACAAAGATTATGATATCTCAAAAACTCTACAATGTTAACCATTTTCAAATTTCTTACCTATTTCAAGAAAAACTGCGAATATAGCCTAAATCTACAAAAGTAATTTCAAATATCCAATCAATATGGTTTCCTATTCAATTTAATTGTTTGACAATGGATTGTGAGTGCGTGAGCACACTAAAGAAACAAAGTGGGCTAAGAATGGGTTGTGAAATGGGTGAGCACGCACTGTCTCAGTTGGTTTTGAAGTCAATGTTGTTGGTGGAGCTCAAAACTTGTGAGTTAAGTTGTTTATGATGGGTTTGGTGTTATAGCATGGTTTTAATTACCCCAAAAATTGTTTGAGAATCTAATTCCAACCACTTATTAGGTGTCAAAATCGTTCCTCCAAGTGTCCATTTTAGTTTCACTTCAGTCATTTATTAGTGATGTTTCCAATATAAACTTATTTAACTGATTCATAATACTAAGAAGAGCAGTTCTCTGCTCCATGTTTTGTTCTCTTCAATTTTTGTTTTGTTCTCTTCATTTTTTGTCATGGTATCAGAGCTTAGCCTGCGTGATACTCCTTGAGAGTAGCAGAAGAGAAGATAAGCTAGTTTACATAAGACTCCCTAAGAGAGCAGCAACGTGAGTGAAGTGAGAGAAACCAAGACAAAAGGTTTGCCTTCATAAGACTCTTTGAGAGAGAAACAGAAGTTTGAAGAAGTTTAATTAAGCCTCTTACCAAGAAGCAATAGAGAGAACTCTAGTTTTGAAGAAGGCCTAGATTTTTAACAATAGATTCAATTGCATCCGAGGTAACGCATCCGAGAAGTTTAACTTAAAATTTGAGCATGCACACTATATTGTATATTCACATCAAATAAGGCTACATATAAATACATTTAGTGTTGTCTCAAGATAGGTAGACTATCTTGGAACTCACTTGGTTGAGAGAACATCTCAACCACACACTAATATAGGAACATCTAGATAATAACAACCCTAAGGAATAGGAACATACTCCTGTAGATAGAATGAACCACAACTGAGACAAGTAGGAATTACAATTTCCAAGTCACCCCCTTAATGATTACTTGTCTTGATCTCAAAATGAAAAGTCTATTTGTAGTCATACATAACAAAAGAATATGTCAACATCCATATAAAGGAGCAACCATCCACCAGAATGCATGGATGCCAATCGATGCAACCGCTAGTGTACTAAGATGCCCTTCATCATCATGAGTTTTATCGTATTACCCATAACCATGCTCTGGGTTTTATTAGATTAACCTTAACCATGCCAATAAGGGCTCTCAATCACCAAGGCTCAACTCAGCCACGAAGGCTCAACATAGCCACCAAGGCTTAACTCTGCTACCAAGGCACTCAATTCAGCCGTGAATGCTCAACACAACCATGAAGGCTCAACTCTACCACCAAGGCACTCAATTTAGCCACCAAGTCTCACCACAGACCCAACTTAACTAGGCCCAGGGTTTTCTCGTCTCACCCTCAACCATGCCAAGTGTTTTGTCCCTAAACCGTGCCAACAAGAATTCCTATCCACTTCACTCTCACACGTGGTTACAAACCAACATTGCAAATACAAAGTGGTTTTGAATTTACCACGAACCTCATGGGGCTACACATGCCTCAGCAGGCTTACATTACACACTCTAAATCTAGAGTTGGCAGGTACATACTTTACAAAGACCACTACAAAACATCCTAGACTTGCTTACTAATAAATGTATGTGACACATAATACATCATGAGTCTATTCCACAAACTCACACAAACTTTAACTTAGTTTTCCATCATCCTTTACCTCCTCCTTTAAAATTGTTCACATCTTCGGCATCTTTGTCTTTGTCAATTAAGTCTTGGAAATCCATGCTTAACCTGTCATTTGTTAGAGTAGCCAATTCTAACAAAATAAATTCATATTGAAGTTTCTAATCTCAATATGTATATTGATTTTAATTCCCAAATAGTTTCTTCATAAAAAATTTCTCTAACCAAGCACACACAAACAACCATGCTTTACTTGACTCATCCTTAAAATTGGATAAACGAAGAATATGCCTCCTTAAAATTGGATAAACCAAGAATATGCCCTCCAAATGAGAAATTCAATAGAGCTTCCCTAAATGTAGGGTCTACCTCCCTTAAAATTGGATAAACTAAGAATATGCCCTCCAAATGAGAAGTTCAATAGAGCTTCCTAAATGTAGGATCTACCTCCCTTAATATACTATGGATAACTATCAATGTCTTTAATGCAACCAGTTATGAGTTTTGGCCAGTCACCTGGAAAAAGCATGTATAGAGTAAGCTACATCCATTGGAGGTCGAGCTAATGAGGTCCCGAAAAGTTTTTTCCTAACATGCCTTTGGAGGACGCTCGACATGATTGGTGGCTTTGACCACAGCTACGTCTAACTCGTAATCGCTATTGACCTTGGCAAAGCCAACTTTGATGGTGTCCTTCAATGCACCGCAGGCCTTGCCTTTCTCAAGCTCTGCTACATCGGCTGAATACTATATTGTGCAACTTGAATTCCTTTAATGCAAGATCTACCTCCAACAACTCTTTCTCCTGAGCTCACATTCAATGTTGATTCCTCGAGTTTGTGAATGATCCAAAATCGAACCCTGCAAAGGAGTGAAGTGTTGACCTCCGAGAATATGAACCGCATGTCTCGTTAAGCTCTACATCTTCTTGACCTACTTCCTACGCATTAAGAATTGCAATATTGAAATCATTTTTCCATGATAATTAGATGGTAATATAAATTCTGAGTGGTGATGTTGCTGCTGTTGCAGCTACTGATGCAGTTGTTGCCATCAATCTGCGTAAAAATTGTTACCACTTCTTTCAGTTTGCATAATTTCCCGGGAGCAGCATCAACCAGAGTTTCAGTATTGGACGATGTCACACCTAATGGACCAAGTGCGTGCACCAATGAAATTTCAGTGACAAGCAGATCACTCCATACTTGGCAATGGCTCCTCACGCATCCATAGGAATGGCTCCTCCACACGGCTTTATCACACAGCCACGCCACAGAACTCGGCGATCCATAGAGAGGTTTAGAAAGATTTATTACACACGCAATGATCCCCCACACATAGCTTAGTCATACGCCTCTTCGGTCAACTTCGTTAAAAGGTGGCTTGACGGTCCTTCCAAAGTCACAACAGCATAGTGAACAGAAAACTTCTAAAGCTGTGGAAATACTCGTCCACACTTCACCAAGCAGCTTGGCGCGAATGAATGGACAAACCAAAAAAATTGAATGGAAAAACAAACATTTATCAAATTCTTTATTCCCTCAGGTCAAAAGGGGCCAAGGCCCATACGGGCTCCACTACCAACTTAAAATTTTAGCCTGTATTGAATATTCACACTAAATAAGGTTACATATAAATAAATTTAGTCTTGTTTTAAGATAGGTATATGAAAATATCTCAATCACATATTAATCTGAGAAAATTTAGATATTAACCATCTCAAGTAATATGAACAAACTCGTGTAGAAAATTAAGACAAATAGGAATTACAATTTCCAAAGTTTTATCCATATATTAATACATCCCAAAAGTTCATGAACTTATGTTATACCGCATGTCAAAAAAATTGAATCCTCTTAGCTTATTAGTGTGTTAGAGTGATTAACTTAAAAATCTACATTAGTGTGTTAGAGTGATTAACTTAAAAATCTACAAAGGGAAGACTCCACTCCATTTTTTTAAAAGTTATGCATCTTTAGTTGTGAATCTCCTTGGGATGCAGGTGTGGTAATTTTTTAAACAAAGTTCCTTTTATATGGGAGGAAACTTGGGACATACATATTTGGGATAGACGTGAGGCTTTTTTAATAAATAAAGCAAAAATAGCATTCATATTTGTTTTAAAAGGAACTATTTTCTTTGTTTGAGGGAAAGGTTTATTACAATCACAACAAAAATTAAGTTTTTTTTTTTAACGAAAAACCTCCATATCGTTAAAAAACGGTTTTGTAAAATAAAATCAAAGGATTTCAGATAAAGTTAAACCTCCATATCGTTAAAAAACAGTTTTGTAAAATAAAATCAAAGGATTTCAGATAAAGTTTGTAAGGGTGTTGTATTTTTTTTTGTTAAATGAGATTTTTTTTTTAATTCTTGAAAAGGAGATTAAAGTGTAATATTCCAATCATCTCTCAACATTGTGATATTTTTGTAAAAGATTTTGTGCAAGAAGTAGGAGAAGTAAGAGAGAAGGATCACCTAGATGCGTGTCAACCCCACTATGCAGAGCTACAAGTGGACGGAAACTTGGTGATTCCAGCATTAGAGCTTGATGATGAAAATATGATGATTTTGCCAACGAATCTTGCTGATGATGAAGGTTTGGTGATTCCAGGAACAGAGCTTGTTGATGACAATTTGGTGAATCCAGCAATAGAGCTTGCTTTTTGATGACAGTAAAGTTGCTATTGGAGTAGTCAATTCTATGGTGAATCCAACAATCAATATTGCTGATATAAAATTTGATGAATAATTGTTGGCTAATGATGAATGGTTGAAGGTGATGCAACAACAACATCATATAGTCATGATGTTATTCGGTGAGAAAATCCCACTTGAGTCAGTGGAAGATAACTTGTCTGCAGCAGCACGGGTTGGTACAGAAGTAGAAGAGACCAAGACAAAGACAGATATAGAGGAAGAGACAAAGAAGGAAGCCCACAAAAAGAAAACAATGACAAAGGAAGAGACAGATAAGGAAGTGAAATAGAAGAAAGCTCTCATTGCAGAGCAAAAGGAATAGAAGCAATGTGGTTCCACAGATGTACACAGAACCATTTTTCTGTTTTAGGTACATAAAACGATTATGAAGAACAGATAAATTTACTTGAAGCATGGATTGCAACACCATGCTTTGATAAACTCTGTATAGAAGTTGCAGAAATGAATGTTGAAGACAATATCAATGATGAGAAAATCAATGAAATTTTCAGGTATTAGAGTCCTGAAGAAATATTATTTTATTATAATCTTATGTTGCAACAGATTGATGATGAAAAGAACACTACAGAAGATAATATGTGGCAGCATCTCACATACAAATCATTTTTTGAAGAATGCCAACACATGCTTCGACAGCTTGGAGCAATGGAAGACCTACACCAGCAAATGAAGACACTAAAATTTGAAGCATACAACAAAAAGAAAAAGTTAAACAATTTAGAGTATAGGAAGAAAAGGAAAAGAAAAAGAAATCCAAATGATCTCAAATTTTTTAAATTGTAAGCCTAGTTGTGACATTGACCAGCAGGTATCTTAATTGAATTTTTATCTGGTTGTAATTAAGGGGGAGTGTTGGAGAATCTAATTCCAACCACCAATTAGGATTCAAAACCATCCCTGCAAGTGTCCTAGTTCAGTTTCACTTAATCCAATTTAAGTCAAGTTTCACTCCAGTCATTTATTAGTGATGTTTCCAATATTAATCTTATTTAATTGATTCGTAATACTAAGAAGAGCAGTCCTCTGCTCCATGTTTTGTTCTCTTCATTTTTTGTCAAAATCGTTCCAAAGGAAGGCAATAGTTGGTTGCAGTTGTGGCTCTAGATTTAGGGAATGACCATGGAGAGTTGAGATTTTATTGATGTGGACACTGAGATTTTATTGATGTGGACACTAAAACAATAGAATTATTGAGTTTTTTTTTTCAAATGCAAATTTCAAGTTTTGGTCCAATGGCTACATGTTGGTTTAAACTGTGTTTACTAGTGTTTATTAAGTTTCCAAAATACTTCATTAAACAAAAATCTTAACCAACAAAGATGAGGAGTGAGTAGAAAAGTCTAACAATTAAGAAACTGAAACTATTAAACTATTACAATGGAGGCTCATTGTTGAGGCGTAAATGTGTGCAATATTAATTTTTTGCAGTGGAAGGAAGGTAGAATTTATTAATATATTCCATAACTATGAATAGAAGTGGGCAAAGGAATTTAGTTAGGTTTTCATTAATTTATAGTTAAAATTTGATAGCTAAACACATATCTAGTTTACAAAAATATCTTGAGAATTCAAAAGCCTATGTTGATATATTGAAACGATTTTAAATAATATCTAGACAAAAAGAAATTAAGAGCAACATAGGACTTACAAAGTAGTATTCCTTATTGATATTTAAAAAGGTAAATAATATTCATTTTAATTTTTTGATGGGGTAATATTTAAATCAGATGCATGTCTTCAAAATGGATGGTCATGTATACAAATTAATTAGTTCTTGTATATTTATAACTAGGGTATTAATTGGATTTCACTAAAGTGACTAGTTAAGTTTTGGAAAAAATAGTAATTTATGTGGTGTTTTTAGTTTTGTAAGTTAACCTTCTATTATATTAGGAAAATATAGCAAGTTCAAGCTCTATCTATCAGATCTTTCACTGGGGAAATTCATACCATTAAAAAAATATTTGGGAATATGTTTTTAAAAATATCATAGTTTTGAATCCATGAGCCATAAATAGATAGAGTTGCTTGCAATATAAAACAAAAAATAAACTAGACCTAGACAAGTCTAGAAAAAGCCTCATAAGTAGGTTTTTATGTCTAAAACTCTATTCCTACCTAAACAAAAGGACCAACTCAGCTTAGTAAAAAAATCATATAAACTAAGGATAACCCAAGGCATCCACCTAAATTGGGTTGAGGCATTCCTTGTTATAGCCACTTGGATTAGGGGCTTGAGGCAACTGCTCTTATATGTGCTTGAGACAAGGCCGCATCTCCTTTTGGTTCAGCACCACTTTGTTTAATATAAGCAATATCTCCTCTTTAACTTCATTTTTGTCGCTTTCCAAAAAGTGATCGACATTGCCTTTCGTAGCCTTATAGGTCAAAGAGTTGTTGTTTATTTAGATGATGTTACCATGTTTTCTGAGAAACGATCAAATCATGTACATCATCTGAAGCAGATATTCGAGCGGTGCCAAAAGTAGGGGATTTCTCTCAATCCCAAGAAAGGTGTCTTTGGTCTGTGCGAAGCGATTTTACAGGGGCACATCATAGCAAAGAGCAGAATCATGATTGATCCCGAGATGGTCAAGGCTATCACACAGATCCCGTTCTCGGTGATTAAGAAAGCCATACAGTCTTTCTGAGGGAAAATCAATTTCTTGTGGAAATTCATCTTTAATTATGCTAAGATAGTCAAACCCATTCAAGAGATGATTAAGAAAGATGCAGTGTATAGGTGGTACAAATTGGAGAAAGACGCTTTCACTCAGATAAAATAGGTTATCATCATCCACCCACACTCTTTAGTACAGATTATGGCAAGGATTTCCTTCTCTATATGTTCGGTTTGGATTTGTCAATTTTTGTTTTGTTGAATCAAAGGATAGTGAAGGAAATCAATGGCCTACTTCTTTTATGAGCACTAGTCTACAAGGACATGAATTAAATTATCCTACCATTGATAAAAAAATGTATGCGGTATACAAGGCAGTTAATTATTTCAGGCCCTACATATTGAAAGTTCACACGACTATATTTGTACCTCATCCAAGAGTAAGAACACTATTCGTGCAACAATAGCTAGGTGAGAAGAGGGCTATCTCAATGACCTGTCTTCAAGAGTATGATCTGGAATTCAAGCTAGTTCACACCATAAAAGGTCATGGCCTTTGTAAGCTAGTCTCTAAAGCAAGAGATGCCCTGGAACAATATCTTTCAGGGTGGGAGCAGAAGATCGAAATGTACAATATTGATTATGTTCCTCATTCAACATCTATAGCGCCTTGGTATGCAGACCATGGAAATTTTTGGAGCATGGCACCTTGTCCTCGCACTTATCAAACAAACAAAAAAGGGAAATATGTTTAAATTATTTATCTTACCAATTGGTTCATGGAGTGCTTTTCCATAATCACCACAATGGTGTCCTGCTAAGGTGCCTTAAGCCGCAGGATACAAAGAAGGTTTTGAAAGACTTACATGATGGACCGACATGTGGCCACTATGCGGGTGACACTATAGTGCATAAGGTTATGAGGGCTGGTTATTATTGGCCCACTCTATTTAAGGATGCTCACACTTATGTCCGCAAGTTCCAAGTATGTCATAGATGCGTAGGATGCGATCAGAGGCCAGTCGCCCAACTGCTACCATTAGTAGTTGAAGAGTCATTCCAACAGTGGGGCCTTGATGTGATCAGAGAATTTTTTCCTCATTCGTTGAAGTAGCACTAGTATATCCTAATAGCAACATATTACTTCACCTAGTGGTTGGAAGCAGTTCCTCTCAAACAAGTAAATGATCAGGAAGTCATCCAAGCTTTACAACAGAACATCATAACTAGGTTTGGCATTCCTACGTCACTTGTCTTTGATAATGCAACATATTTTTCATTGTTAAAAATTTATGAATTTTCATTAGAGAATGGGATTGTTTTGAAGCATGCATCAAATTATTATCTCTGGGGAAATGGTATGGATGAATCAAAAAATAAGAATATTATTTGTATAATCAAGAAGACCATTTTCTTTGAAAAAAGGAACTGACATAAGGCTTTTACCAATTCTCTTTGGGTTGATCGTGTTACCCTGAAACTTTCCCTCAAAACCTCGCCCTACTTCATATTTTACGGAAAAGAAGTGATCCTGCCCCTGAATTTATATCTTTTGGCCTTGAAATTCTCTTAAGAGCCATAAGGTAAACCTTACCTCCTAGTTCAGAGCAATATGGATACACTACTTAAAATTGAGGAAGGAAGGCACAAGGACAAAGAACGTTTTTCCGTACATCAGAACCATGTAAAGTGTTGGTTTGATAGAAAATATGTTGGGGAAAAGAGATTTGACGTGGGAGACCTAGTTCTAAAACGGTATAAACCCCATTAAGAAAAAAGTAAACACAAAAATTTCCAGCCTTTGTGGATTAGAGCATCATTTATTGAAGAGAAGCTCAGTCATAACACTTTCAAGATGAAATCTTCAAACAGGAAGATTTACCCTCTTCCCGTAAATGATCAAGACTTGAAACATTATTTCCAGTAGCAACTACAAGTTGTGCTTCTTGTACATATTGTTTGAGTTTCTTCTTTTTTTTTTCTTTTTTTTTATTTGCGTCACTAGTTTTTATGTTATGTAGTCATGTCATGGTGTGTTTTGTTGGCCAGTGTACATAAATAAGACCCTTTTGTAAAGTGCATGTATCAAGAGGCTTTGTAGTGTAATAAAAGAGAAGTGTGACAACCACAATGCTTGGCTTTCTATTGTTCTCCTTCTTCATTTGGGAAATTCCATAGGTTGATCTAAGTATAGATGGAAAACATGATTCGTCCAATAGGAAAACCTTGAGAAAACCTATTATATTTGTACTTATACTGGTATCTAAATTGCTCCACTTTTTATAAGTCTACTTGTGTGTTAACGCTTGTCCAATCTAGTAGAGAAGGGATAAGGTGAAAATCTAATGTGGCCAAATTAATATTATAGGTATAAAGATACTTATTTGAAGGGGAAACTTCCTCTGCTCTAAATAAGTCGGGATCCATCTTCCGCCTATTGAAAATAATAAGTGGCAATGCACAATTCTATTAAAATAAATAAATAAATAAAGGGTGAAGGAAGAGAAAGGATTCTTGCATAGGGAGGTGAAGCAAGTGACTTTGTCAGTGTACTACCTAGGCTCGCTGGTAGCAAAGCAATGTTTGTGCTCCCGAAGTAACTCCTTCGGGGTACTGTCTAGGTGCGATGGCAACAAAGCAACACCAAAGATGAAAACCAATACTATGAATATTATAAACTCGTTATGCATATTACCCTTTCCCAGATTGAAACCATTGTGATATGGTGTATCTTTCTACGTGTCCAACCAAGTAGATAAAAGTGAAGATTTTATGTATAAAACCATGTCGAAAGGGAGAAACTTAGGAAATCAATACTTCTTGAAGGTCCAACCCTCAGCTGAAAGTTATTCCCCGACAGATAAGTTGAATTCACCCAGTGTATCACCAAGTGTTGTCACTGCTACAACACCTTCAAAAATTTCGCTACATTTGAATTATGGAGCCTAGTATCATTGTCGTATCTAGAGTCACTTTGTTCATCAAATGTTGTTTCACGCTATTATATGTGTTTCAAGTGTCGTTCAAAGGTCTCAAGTGTCGTTACATTGATTGTAACATCTTTTGGTGCATATTATGGTCGAAACATCTTTGTTGTCGTAAAACAACACTTTCTGGTCCCAGTCAAACACACTTCACTAGTAGTACTTGGGGAACATGTAAAAAGTGGAATTTTGATGTATATTCATTATTGATCAAGCGTTTCTAAGTTTAATAGATTATTTAGTGTGCGTCACACTTTATTCTATGTCTAAGATCATTTTATTCACCCCTTGCCCTCTCATCTAGACTTAGACAAATTTTGGTTTCAAAGTGAACCCATTAAGGCCAAAAGAAAACAAGCACACTCCAAAGCATTGATGGGATACCCCTCATCATTCAAAAGTGCACCATGCGATCTGTGCGCACTTTCAAAGCATGAATCCCCTTTCTTGTTCTGAACTGCGCCCTCCAAAATGACTAAGTCCTCCTTGATAGAATTCCTTCGACTCAAAGAAGTGCACCCTCCTTGAGCACACCGGCACACCTTGAAGACCCAAATCTCAATCCTTCACCCTTACTCGATGTGCCATGCTCCCTCCTGAACTTCTTGAGCACACTGTTGCACTCTGAAGGCACGAAGCCCCAGCCTTTAGTCTTCAAGAGTGTGTCATGTGCCCTTATTGAGGCCTCTTAAGCACATGAGCACACCCCGAAGACACAAATCCTTAGCCTTCAGGAGTGCGGCATGCACCCTACCTCTCTCCCTTAAGCACACAACGCACTTGGGAAGCACGAATCCTTCCCCTTCGTCCTTCACACTTGCAACTTGCGCCTTGCCTTGAATTTTTTCTTATTTTGGGCACATGAGCACATGTTGAAGCCTCGAATCCTATCCTCTTTATCCCTTCACCATTTTAAAGTGCGCCCATGTGCCTTGAACCACCTTTGAGTGCAACGAAAAGCATAAACATGAAAATTTTCACAAAACATGGTAGAATAGGAGATTTTTAGGTTAATGGTTGCTCGGCATGAGTGACTGCAGAAACATGTATTTCAGGTACTTCATGGCTAGCATACATGAGGAATATCGACCAAAGAGGATGAAAAAAGGAAGCATGAAAAGAACCAAGAATATACCTGAAAGTTGATGATTGGAGCACCCTAAAGACTCCAAGATTGAATAACCTTTGGAGGGTGAAAGCACCATGATTATAAGATGAACGAAGAGAAAATACGGTTGCAACTATGTGACCACTGGAGAAAGTCCATGTCATTAGTCATTTTCATTCCCAGTCATCCAAGATAGTGACATGTCTAGTTTCATCATATGATGATGTGGATATCATGATGTATTATTGTAAATATTGTAAACTACTAATAAGTGGAAGGCCAAGAGGCATGTATGAACTAAAGAGTGATGGAAATGAAGAAGACATGTAGTATCAAAAGTCATATGTAATTCCAAAAGTCATTTGGAATTCCAAAGTTTGTAGATGTCCAACGGTCATTAGATGTTAGAAAGTCAAGATTCATGAGGATGTGAAAGGTCACTCCTCAAGTTATTAATAGATCCTAATTCCTCATTTAAAGAATTTTAACCTTGGCTTCTCCCATAAGGAATTAGAGAGACAGATTTAGTACTTTTGGGGAGCAAGTAATGGCTCTAACGCTCCACTATTGGAGCTAGTGGTGTTCATTGCATATATGTATCTTGGGACTTTTTCTTAATATTGAAGCCTTTTCAGGCCAACACGTTTTCACACATGGATTTTGAATTTTTCTAAAACTATTATTTGAATGTTTATGGTTCATGTTTTTTTCATTAAGTACTAGATTAGTTGAACCATTTCGGTTACTTCAATGCTCCCTGTTGGAAATGTGTTTTTATGCTTATAATGATCATTGCATCCTTGTGAACTATTTCACTTGATGTTAGATGAAACTCTCTCTCACGTGTGTCTTCATTAGGGTAGTACTATTAATTCTCTCTTGAGAGGCTCACTTCACTCTGTAGTACTATTACTATTACCTTTAGTGTATTTTCTATCACAACTATAACAAATCCCTTTTTCTTTGTTTTCTTCCAATTGTTGTGGTGTCAACCTTCTAGGTTGTGGAAGGCTAGGGGAAACAACACTTCCATCTTTATAGTTGTGAGTGGTAGGCTTCCTTGTTGCCATAATTTTTCTTTCCATTTTCCTTGCCAACCTGAATGCCTTCTCCAATGGATCAAGTTCCCAAAGGCGAACCTCATGTTGGAGGTTATCCTTTAAATTCCCTATGAACGCATCAATCCTATGTTCCTCTAGAATATCTTTTACCCTTATATACAATTTTTGGAAGTCCTAAATGTGCTCCATCATTGAACCCTTTTGTTTGATATTTATCAATTGGCTAAAAAAGGTGTTTCTTTTTGTATCCTCATAATGTGCTATTATTTCTTCCGTAAAAAATACCTAGGTGATAATTTGTTTGCGAGAGAAAAGCCATCGATACCATACAAATTGATTTGGTTCCAAATATAAAGTTGCAATGCATACCTTTTGTGTGTTTTACACATTATGGAGATCGAAATAATTCTCCATATGTAGTATCCATGTTATGGGATCCTTTCCATCAAACTTCCTCATATCGATCTTTGGAACATGGTGGGTCTTCAATCTAATGTTAGAGTGATCCAGGTGGATCTTCAGATAAAGTGGCATGGGAAAAGCTCAAAATTAAAAGTGGTGGAAAGATGATGAACTTGACATCAGATTGAAGTGCTCATTGTCCTAATTCCAACGTTGTGAACGACACTCCAATCTGAGTCCGGATGAACGATATAGAAGCAGTCAAAGTTGGGTTGACTTTTGGTGACTAGGCAGGCTTAACAAAGACACAATTTGGCCTTTTCCGGTGAATGGAATCTGGCCAACTTCGGCCAGATTCTGGGAAAAATCGTGGCCTCGTTAAAATGACTCCTTCAATCCAAAACCGAAATTTTCAAAATGGGCATATTATTTTATATAACAAAAAAAATATTAAAAAAAGGGTGGCGGGCCACCAACCACACCACCCCAACCCATACCACATATATTATTAGTGGAGGGGTGAGCCACTACCCATGGCCCCTCCCACGGAACTATGTAAACAAAACCGGGGTGGGCGGCCATAACTCCGCCAACCCACACCACGGAGCCACAACCTGTAACCACTATATGTTAAGAGGGAGTTGGGTGGTGGGCGGCCCTTGGGGCACGGACCCAACCCACAACGAACCATTTATTGCAACACCCAAAATGGAGGTGGGTATGGTGGGTGGGCCGCCCAAGGCGGGCCTGACCCAACCATTAACTTAAAAAAAAAAAAAACGTTTGCAATGTATGTAAAAAGGAGGAGGCGGGGTTTGACCGCCCGACCTCCTCCATATTAACCAGACCTTCCACCAACTACCCTACAACAATTTCCTTGAAGAATCCACCACTGATTTTATACTAAAACATAGTTTGTCAGTGCGCCCAGGCAGAGGAGGCAGTGCACACAGTTCGAGGCAAAATTTTGCAGGAGGGCCGAATTTTCACTTTGTCAAAATTTGACAAATTTTATATGGTTTCCACACTTCTTAACACCATGAACACAATGGCATTGTCCATTTCTTGATCTGAAAATCACTCTTGAGTGATCTCAGTTAAATAATTAATGAATGAAGGTATTACAGACTCATGTGCTGATGTGTGTCTATGTCATTTTAGGCAACGGATCGATCAGATTGAAAAATACACAAACACTTGGAAAATGGAAAACAGTAAGAGAAACACAGTAAGTAATAGAAGAACACAAAAAATTAATAAGGAGTTCACCCTATTCTCCAGGGCTATGTCTCCGGTCCAGCTTTTAGTGGTGGCTTTCTTTTATTGTGTCTTTAAAGTAGAGAATTACAATGAGGAGCTCAATTTGAGTCTCCTGAAACAGATAATGCTTGGTAGGGTGGTTCTTGGATTCCCCAAGCCACTAGAGTGCACAGACTCTTTTCCTTTCCAAGTCTTGACCTCACTGATCTTTAATGGGAGGAACCCAATGTGGTACTCAATTCTCGACAAATCCTCATAGGGATTGCTTGAACCTCTCAAGCTTTTTGTCTGCTCGATGTTGCCTTAAGTCAGCTCGGCTCTCTATTTTTCTGCCTCTTGCTTCACTTTCTTTTCTTCGCTCTCACTCTCTCTTTCTTCGTCATTCTGTTCTCTATCTATTCATGGCTTAAAGCCGATTTGTCCTTGATCATTCGCTTCCTCTTCTACCCCTTCGGATCGCCTGATGTTGTTCGTTTGGAGTTCCCTGCCTCTACGTCATTGCCAACGTCCACAAGGAGGTGGCCACATGTCCTCTTACGAACTGTGCCAGCTCTTCCTCAATGGTTCGGTATTTTAGTTACACTGTTGAATGACTCATCCGCCAACTCAACAGTCAAATTGGACTTCACGCTTCTCTATGCCACGACTTAGTTCCCCTGTCACATCCGATTTCTCCATCGGGCACAATCTCTACCGTCAGATCTGGAGCTCCGAAATTCCACGCGCTCATTTCGCGCGGTTGACTTGCTTGACCGTTAGCGCATGATGAGAGGCAATTTTCTCTCTCAATTGCCGGACAGGCATCTTGCACTAAATGGAATTGCTCGTTTTCAGCCAAATCCACTTACCTCCCAAGGATGCCTCCGATATAGCACCAGTTTTAGAGCGCGGGACCAACCTTTCACCTTGGCGCCTTCTCTACGGTTTTCCAGCTTCCATGCGACCGAGCACTTCAGGGCTTTTCCTTCTCGAGGGTTTTTTCCCAGCGAGCTCTAATCGCACATCAAAAATGGCCTCCGTTTCCCGATCCAGGCTTCCCAACTGTTAGTTTTGCCTCCTGCGCGGTCTCCATGGGCCTTGGTCAGTGCACTTTGACCGAGGTCCTCATCATTCCTTCCTAGTTGTAAACTACCACTGTCCAGAGGTCTTCTTGATCGCTATGTGTTCATAATTTTGAAGTCTATCCTGATTTGATACAGTCATGGTACTTTGATAATCTTCATGGATCCAATTCAGATCACGACCTTCCCACTGAAAAGCTTTTGGACCACCAAAAGTTGGTTTTCAAGTATCGACTAAGTGAGGGTACAATTGTCTCACTTTTCCAATCTCTATCCACTTTGCACTGCTCGGCTTTGAACCCTTCAGCCCAACTCTGAGGTACTCAACATCTCCCCTGCGCGGCGTCCTCACCTTCCTGTCCAGAACTGTGTCTTCCTACAATTCATTAAGATATTCAAGTAGCATGTCATCAATAGAAGGCAGTTGACTTTGCTCTTCAGGATCTTCAATTAGTGAAGGTTCAAACAATCTCAAGAAATCTACATTTACGACTGAGTAGATGTGCATGCAAGCTAGTAGATCAAGGCAAAAAGCATTCTCACCAATCTTCTCAAGTATCTTGAAAGGTCCATACCTGATAGGCCTTAGCTTTTTACCTTCACCTTGCATCCTGTCCTTGCTGATATACAACCAGACTTGGTCACCAACTTGGACACTATGCTCCATCCAATGCTTGTCATGCCTTGCCTTGTATTTGGCTTGGCTCTTTTCTAGTTGTTCCTGTACTGCCTGGTGGATCTCTTGGATTTGTTCAATGAACCTAGTTTCGTTGTCCACATCACTGTGTCCCTCAACTGTGGTGTCTTTACCAAAGACAAAATCCAAAGGAGACCTTGGTGTGAAAATCGAAACAGGTCTCAAAAGGAGATCTCTATGTAGAAGAATGTTTTGCTCTGTTGTAAGCATGCTGCACATAGCACAAATGTTCATCCCAAAGCTTAGGATGTTTGCTACAATATCCTCTAAGTAACTGGATCACTGTCCTATTAACTACTTCTATCTGGCCATCAGTTTGTGGATGAAACACTATGCTTTTCTTCAGTTTGGTGTCCATCAATTCCCACAGACTTGACCAAAACTTCCCCACAAATCGGGTGTCTCGATCAGATATAATGGAAGTGGGTAATCCAAAATGAACCCATACATGTTCAAAGGACAGTTTTGCAGTTTGTTCAGTTGTAATATGTTTATTACAAGGTATCAAAATACAAATTTTGTTGAACCTATCCACAACAACATATAGATAATCATGAACTTTCCTAGATTTAGGCAGTTCTGCAACAAAATCCATGGAAACACTTTCCCAAGGGTGAGAAGGAATTGGTAATGGAGTGTACAAGCCTAGTTTTCTATTGTTGGGCTTGCTTTTAGCACACATAGTACACCCTCTTACATATTTAGAAACTGCCTCATTCATTTTTGGCCAATAACAAAATCTTTGCAGCTGTGCAACTATTTTACTTACCCCGAAGTGACTTGATATTAGAGAAGTGTGTTCTTCTCGAATTATCTTTACTCTTTCAGTTTTTTGAATGCATAACTTCCCACAATGGTATAAGAGTCGGTTCTTTACATGATAATCCAATTCTTCTACTCGTTTGCCTTGACTTAAAGTTGCATATACATCTTTGAAGTCTATATCTTGAGCATATTGTTCAATGTAACTCTCATGTAACACAAAATTATGCTTAAGCATAGTAGATGCATTTATAATGGGTCTAGATAACATATCTACAATTTCATTATGTATTGCCTTTTTATATCTGATGACTAAATAAAACTGTTGTAGAAAACCCATCCATCTATAGTGTCTTGATTGTTGCAACTTAGTTTGGGAGTGTAGATATTGAAGTGGTTGATGGTCAATATGTATTATTGTCTCTTTTCCCATTAAGTAATGTTTCCACTTTTTCACACTCTGAACTAATGCATACAATTCTTTATCATAAGTAGGATAGTTAGCTACTGCAGAATTAAATGTCTCAAAATGATAACATATGGGTTTACCGTGTTGTGTCAACACTGTTCCCATGGCATAGTCACTGGCATCTGTTTGGATCTCAAATGGTCTTTGAAGATCAGGCGGTGCTAGTACATGTGTTGTACTAATATTTTCTTTCAAGGTGTTGAAGGCTTTCTGCTGTTTGCCTCCCCACTGAAACACCTTGTTCAATCATGTTAAAGCATGTAAGGGAGCTGCAATTAAGGAAAAGTTAGAAATGAACTTCCTCCAATATTGTGTTGCCCCTAAGAAGCTTCTAACTTCTGTAGTAGATTTGGGTTTTGTCCAGTTTATAATGACTGCCACCTTAGAGGGGTCTATCTTCAATTCACCACACCTTAGAGGGATCTATCTTCAATTCACCACCCCCTACTATATGACCCAAATAATTCAGAGATGTTTTGCCAAATTCACATTTTGAGAGTTTAACATTAATTTTTTCTCTTTTCAAAACATCTATTGTCTGCTTAACATGCTTTAAGTGTTCTTCCCATGTTTTGCTAAAAATCATAATGTCATCCAGATACACAATAACAAAAGAAAAGGTCTGAGTACATCATTCATTAATCTCATGAAAGTAGCAGGAGCATTAGTTAAGTGAAAAGGCATAACCAGCCACTCATACAATCCCTGCTTTATTTTGAAAGCAGCCTTCCATGCATCTTGTTCTGCAACCCTGACCCGATGGTATCCACTATGAAAGTCTAGCTTGGAGAAATAGACAACTTCTTTCAATTGATCTAAAAGATGATCTATGCGAGGAAGGGGATAAGTATTTTTGATTGTTATCTTATTCAGTGCTCGATAATCAATGCACATTCTCCATGAGCCATCTTTCTTTCTCACCAAAACGATTGGTGACCCACATGGTGATGTGCCAGGTCTGATGAACCCCTTCTCGAGCAACTCCTACACCTGCTTCTTGATTTCAGCATTCTCTAAAGCGGGCAACCTATACATTCCAATGTTAGGCAATGGAGCATCTTGCTGCAAAATAATATCATGCACTATTTCCTTTTTGGGTGGCAGACCTTTAGGTTCTTGAAACAAGGTATCATACTCTGAAACAACCTTTTCTAAATCAACTTGTTGTTTATCATTACAACCCTCAAATACATTGGTTTTATCAGGTTTCTTTTCCTTTACAACCATCAGTAAGAATTGTTTGCATGAATTTATCATTCTTTTCATCTGCCCTGAGTTTATGAGAGTATAATTATTCTTGAGCTTATGAGCTCTTACAAAGTATTTGATTCCATCTTTAACAAGTAGATACTTGTTCTCAACTCTATAGAAAATATCTTTCCTATCATACAAGTAAGGACTTCCTAAAACAATTCCACATATATCCAAAGGAATTATGTCTAACTCAACCTCATCTACAAATGTTGACCCAAAAGAAAACTTGAGTTTGCATTGTCTAGTCACTTGTAGTTGTGCTTTATCATTCAACCATCCTAATGGGTATGGTTTCTTGTTAGGTGTAGTTACTAATCCCAACTTCTTTACAATTGCTTCAGAAATTAAATTTACTTGTGAGCCACTATCAAACAAAGTATCAATCTTTTGATGTTTGGAAATAACTCGAATATGGAAAAGCTCATGTCTTTTTCTCTCATTTTCTTCATCAATAGTAGATTGTGAAGAATTACTAGTAGATGCTTCATAGTTCTTACCTCTTATACCTGTGGCTGCAATGGTTGTTTCATCTCCTGAGTCCGACCCCAAATCTTTCTGAATAGCTACAACAGTCTTCTTCTTCTTGCCCTCGAACTTCTTAGGTCTCAGCTCTGGATGCAGAATCCAACAGTGCTCATCATCATGCCCATCCTTTTTATAGTGAGTGCATGAAACCTTGCTCTTCTGTGCAGTGTTAGCCTTTCTTGCTTGCCATTTCTGCTTTCTTTTCTCCTTATTCTTGCTTGCAGTGGGTTGGGATGATCCCCCAACTTCTGGACTTCTGTTATGAAACCAGCTCAAGAAAAGATAGAAAAGATAGATCAACGCCTTAGAATTCAGCCTCTTCGAGGGGGCAACCTCCTTTACATTACATAAATGAACAATTCTTGGATGATACAAATGAAAAGACCTCCTTTCTATATATAGGAGTCTAAGGGGTCATAACATAATCAGAGCCAACATAACATTAATAATGTAAGGGCACAATAATAACAATAGTGGGCTTCTACAGGCCACAATAGTAACAATATGGGTACTACATGGGTACATCAATATAATAAGTGGGTTATACTAATAACAATAAGGGGTTACACTAATAGTATAGGGGCCTAACAACTTCCATTCTTTCCTCTAGCTTCTAGATGAGTAGATTGTATAGATACCTCATCTATACTAGTGGGATTAAACATGAGGATAGTGTGCCTCATGTATCTGTGTAGACCACCAATGTACTTCAATAGAGTCTCAGGTGAGTCTACTGAGATTCCTAGAATCAATGCTCTCTTTCTAAATTCTTGAGTGTACCCTTGCACACTTTGCCCTTTCAACTGTCGAAGAGTTTTCCAACTCATCATGGCTTGCTGCATGTAGGCCAATAGATAGAACTGCTTTTTGATTCCAGAAACAAATTCACTCCAGACAGAGATAGTCTTAACATGTCTTTTCATGTCAACTTGGGTTTTGCCTTCCCACCAAACCAAGGCAGTGCCTCCAAGGCATAGGCTTGCCAGCTGAATCTTGCTCTTGTCTGAATCGATATTCTGCACTCTGCAACAAAAATCTATTTGTCTAATCCAATTGTCCAACTTTTCTGCATTCAACTCTCCATCATATATAGGTAGATCAAATTTAACATCTAGTTTGATAAAAGATGATTTCTTTTTGTGTTCAGGGTTGTTAGGAGGTGTGAGAAAGCTTTCCTCTTTCCCTTTTCCTTTTGAATGGTCATGGAAGTGAGACTCATCTTCTCCTTTGTCTTGTTTAGAGCCTGATGAATCTTCATCCTTATGATTTCTAAAGTCCATATACATTTCTTCTACCATGGAATTTATGGTTAGGAAACTATCTATGAATTGAGGCTCTGGCCCCATAGAACCTTCCTCTGACATTGTCTTCCGAGGATAGACTCTCCCAATTTCAGTATTAGTTTCGACCAACTCTCCTTCTCCTAATTTGAGCTTTGATCTAGTTAGCATTCAACAGCTAAACCAACACAATCTTGTCTAACCTTAATAGCCTAATGCTCTAATACCACTTGACCTGGAAATCACGCTTGAGTGATCTTAGTTAAATAATTAATGAATGAAGGTATTACAGACTCATGTGCTGGTGTGTGTCTATGTCATTTTAGGCAACGGATCGATTAGATTGCAAAATACACAGACACTTGGAAAATGGAAAACAGTAAGAGAAACATAGTAAGAAATACAAGAACACAACAAATTAATAAGGAGTTCACCCTATTCTCTAGGGCTACGTCTCCGGTCCAGCTTTCAATGGTGGCCTTCTTTTATTGTGTCTTTAAAGTAGAGAATTACAATGAGGAGCTCAATTTGAGTCTCCTGAAACAGATAATGCTTGGTAGGTGGTTCTTGGATTCCCCAAGCCACTAGAGTGCACAGACTCTTTTCGTTTCCAAGTCTTGACCTATTTGGTATTTAATGGGAGGAGCCCAATGTGGTACTCAATTCCTGAAAGATCCTCAAATGGATTGCTTGAACCTCTCAAGCTTTCTGTCTGCTTAATGCTGCCTTAAGTCAGCTCGGCTCTCTATTTTTCTGCCTCTTGCTTCACTGTCTTTTCTTCTCTCTCACTCTCTCTGTCTTTGTCGTTCTGTTCTCTTTCTTTTCATGGCTTAAAGCCAATTTTTCCTTGATCGTTCACTTCGTCTTCCACCCCTTTGGATCACCTGTTTCTATTCGTTTGGAGTTCCCTGCCTCTGCATCATCACCAACGTCCACAGGGAGGTGGCCACGTGTCCTCTTATGAACTGCACCAGCTCTTCCTCGACGGTTCGGTATTTTAGTTACACTGTTGAATGACTCATCCGCCAACTCAGCGGTCAAATTAGACTTCATGCTTCTCTATGTTGCGGCTTAGTTCCCATGTCACATCCGATTTCTCCATCGGGCGCAATCTCCGCCATCAGATCTAGAGCCCCCAGATCCCACGATATTCACTCATTTCGCGCGGTTTACTTGTTCGACTATTAGCGCGCGATGAGAGGCAGTTTTATCTCTCATCCGCCGAACACGTCTCGTGCACTGAATGGAATTGCTCATTTTCAGCCAAATCTGCTTACCGCCCAAGGATGCCTCTGATATACCACCGATTTTGGAGCGTGGGACCCCCCTTTCACCTTAGCGCCTTCCCTACGATTTCCCAGCTTCCATGCAACTGATCACTTCGGGGCTTTTCCTTCTCGAGGGGTTTTGCCCAGTGATGCTCGGTTAGCGCTAAGCGCTAATCGTGCATCAGAAATTGCCTCTGTTTCCCGATCCATGCTTCACAATTGCCAATTTTTCCTCCTACACAGTCTCCATGGGCCTCGGTCAGTGCACTTTGACCGAGGTCCTCATTGTTCCTTGCTGGCCATAAACTGTCACTGTACAGAGGTCTTCCTGATCGCTCTGTGTTCATAATTTCGAAGTCTGTCCTGATTTGATATAGTCATGGTACTTTGATAATCTTCATGGATCTAATTCGGATCATTTCTCCATCAGAGTTCTGCATTTTTCGGCCATTTTTCAGTATGGAGATATAAAACTCCTTTTTTGTAATTGATGCTTGTACTCTTCTTTCTCATGCCACTTAATGAATGAAGGCCTCCCCATTGATCGAGCAGGGCTCGAAGACGTAGTCCAGGTCAGATGAACTTCGTTATCAAGTCTTGTTGTCTTCTTTCATGCTTTATGTGTTTCTCCTCTTCTCTCACGTGCACATTAAGTTTTTCTATGTTAAGCTACAATTTATGCATGTAATTCTTTAACACATCTATAAGCAAAATATTTTGGATCAAGTGGTATTAGAGCAGGTCTTTTTTAGATGTGAATTGCATGCTTGTATGCTAACATGAAACAAGATCCGAAGAGGTGAAGGGAAAGTAAAGTCTTTCGATCCCGAAGCGGGTGTGCATGTTGAAGGAGAAACATGGTAGATGAAGAGGCTCGTCATGAAGAGGAGCACAATTTCCACAAAACATTCTATACAATGTTTGAGAATGTTGGTCAGTTGCTTTCAAGGATGGAGAAAGCAGAAGAGAGAAATCTAGAAGAACAAGGTTCAATTCATGGAAATGGTGGAGAAGAACCCCCTCCTTCTCCTTCCACGAATGAAAGTTCCTCTTCCTCTCATCACCATCATCATAGAAATTCAAGGGATGCATCTAAGAAACCTTTCTTTAAATTAGATGTCAAATTTGATCTTCCCATGTTTAACGGTGAAAGTAATGCAGAAAATCTTAATAACTAGATTAGGCAGATTGAAATCTATTGCAGGATTCAACAGATCGAAGAGGACGAGGCAAAGATTCAGCTGGCCTCTCTTCGGTTGAGTAGCAACGCTCTCGTTTGGTGGGAGAGAAAATTGCAAAGTAGTAAGAGTGTGGGTAATCTTCTTTCCTCATGGCCTAATTTCATTTATGCATTAAAGGAACAATTATATCCCTTGGGTTATAAACAAAAAACCTTAATGGATTGGCAATACTTAAGGCAAGGTAGAGGTCAGGATGTTCAAAGCTTTATAGAGGAATTTAGAAAACATGCACTTAATTTAGACATTGCACTTCACTCACCTGAATCAATAACTAAGTATATTGGATCATTACATAGTTACCTTAGACATTCATTATTATTGTTTGAACCAACTACTATTGACTCCGCCAATGTGAAGGCAATTCATCTTGAGAATAAGGGGAAAAAATGAAAGAGATGATCATTTTAAGAAACCACCTTTTAACCCTCCAAATGGAAAACCCAAAGTGAAAGGAAAGGGGAAGGAGAAGAGGATGACATCAACCAAGAAAGAAGAAGGAGAAAGACCTTGTTGCAATCACTGCAAAAGGAAGGTCATGACGATGATCATTGTTGGAAACAATACCCGGAAAAGAGACCAAAGAAGTATGGAGGAAAAGGCAAGCAGAAGATAGTGGCAACTATGTAGCAAGACCTTGGATCTAATTCAGGAGATGAAGCATTGATCATAGCAGCAAGAACAAAAGGTACTCTTACACCTCATGTTAATTCTGAATCACATGAAGGCACTAGTTCAATAGATGAATCTTTTCCTAATGAACGAAAGAGAATTGAGCTATTTCATAATAGAATTATGATAAATCATACAAAAGTGGAAACTCTATTTGACACCGGATCACAAGAAAACTTAATTTCAGAGTCCTTGGTAAAGAATCTAGGCTTGGAAACCAAACCACATCCAAAACCTTACCCACTTAGATGGATACATGATAAAGAAAAACTGAATGTAAGTAAGCAGTGTAAGGTTAAATTTGTAATCGCTTCTAAGTTAGTGGATGTGGTAAAACTTGATGTGATACCATTGGATATCTGTGGCATGGTGTTAGGGAGTCCATATCTATATGATAGAAAGGAAATCTTCTTTCGTCATGAAAAAAATACCAAATCACAAAAGATGGAGTAGAATATATTGTAAGGGCTCATCAAACTAAAATCAATGCCAGCCTTGTAAGTGCAAGACAAATGAAGAGGTTGGTGAATTCTAGTAAGGGTTGCATGCTTATGATTGTAAGGGGAAAGGATGTAGAATTATCTGATGCTTTCCAAGGTTGTGAACATGTGCATAAAAAGGAATTATGTGAATTAATTTCTAACTATAATGAGATGTTTCAGGAACCAAAGGGATTACCTCCGAAGAGGGAAATCCAACATGAGATCCATTTGCAGCATGACGCTCCTTTACCGAATATTGGAATGTACAGGATGTCGACCATTGATATGGAGGAGATCAAAAAGCAAGTGCAGGAACTATTGAACCAAGGGGTCATCAGACCAAGCACTTCTCCATGCGGCTCACCAATTGTCTTAGTGTCGAAGAAAGATGGAACGTGGAGGATGTGCGTGGATTATCAAGCAATAAACAAAATCACGGTGAAAAATCGTTACCCTCTTCCCTGCACTGATGAATTATTAGATCGGTTAGAGAATGCTATCTATTTCACCAAATTGGATTTGCATAGTGGTTATCACCAGGTCCGAATTCAAGAGCAATATGTGTGGAAAACCGCCTTCAAGACCAAACAGGGGTTGTTCGAATGGATGGTGATGCCATTTGGACTTTGCAATGCTCCAACCACTTTCATGAGGGTCATGAATGATCTCTTTAGGCCTTTCATTGATCAAAATTGTTCTTGTATATCTAGATGATATCCTTGTGTTTAGTAAATTTTGGAATGAACATGTATGTCATGTGAAGAAAGTGCTTGATGTATTGAAAAATGAAAACTCTATGTAAAATTGTCAAAGTGTGAGTTTGGGAAAACCTCTTTGGTTTACCTAGGTCATATTGTTGATCATGGTTAGCTAAAAATTGATCCTTCTAAAGTTGAAGCAATTGTAAATTCGCCTAAGCCTACTAGTGTAACCGAGGTTCGTAGCTTTTTGGGTGCAGTACAGTATTAGAGGATATTTATTGCCAATTTCTCTATTATTGCAGCACCTTTACATGCATTGACAAGTGTAAAGCATATCTTTCAATGGGCAGGAAAGCAACTAAAGTCCTTCGAAACATTGAAAGAAAAGATCAACACCGCACTGGTCTTGGCCTTACCAAATCAAAATCCAACAACCATTCAAGATCGAAACAGACACCAACAGATATGCCATGGGAGTTGCACTGATGCAGCAAAATAAGCCGATAAGTTACCATTCAGAGAAGTTCTCTCAGGCTGTGATAAACTATCCCACTTATGTCAAGGAATTATATGCCTTGGTCTAGAGTGTGAAAAAGTGGAAACACTACCTGATCAGCAAGGAGACCATCATCCATATGGATCATCAGCCCTTGCAGTATCTTCAGTCAAAAACCAAGTTGCAGAGATCTCGTTATTTCAGGTGGATGGGTTTTCTTCAGCAGTTTCATCTGGTAAAAAAGTATAATAAGGGCACTAGCAACAAAGTGGCTGATATTCTATCTTGCCCTCCTATTTCTGTTTCTGTTATTTTTCATAATTCTTTGTTATATTTTGAAAGTTATGCTGAACAATATGCTAACCATGATGACTTTAAGGAGATTTATGCAAAACTAACCCATGGTTCACAGGTGGAAAACTATCACTTGTATGGGAAACTGTTGTATCACCTTGGTAAATTGTGCATCCCCATGCATGTGCATTTACTCAGTGATGAATTTAAAGAACTTGAAACTCTATGATCCTTCCATGCTAGATCGGGAAGAGGAATATATCCTACCTCATTTAGAGGAGATATGAGATGCTCAAGTAGAGTTGACAAAGGATATCATTTTGAAAAGGAGGTCTAGAACTACAAGAGAGTGGAAGCATGAGCTTCACCAATTGGGTTGAAAGAAAAACTTCTAGGAAAATCTAAATGGTACACCTAAGAGAAGATGGAGGATAAATTTCCTTACCTCATTCAGCAAAACATGTTTGGGACCAAAAGCCTCCAAAAATAGGGAGGTATCATCTGTATTGGATCACTTTATTATTTTTGATCCATCCAAATCCTTTCAGATTTGAAAAAGTGGATAACTCAATTCACACAACGATTTTTATTGATAGGTCCATGTTTGGAAAATTAGGGTTTGAAAACTTGTGGAAGAAACTTGAGGAATAAGACAACATTTTCTAGCGGTAAACTTTTATTTCTTAACTACACTCCCCCTAGCACTATTCTAAACACATATACCTTATCAATGATGCAAGAATTTCCTTTGTTATAGTTTGTATGCAAAATTTATGTCACCCAGAAGTTGACCTTCCTATTTTTACCTCCATGATTCAAGAGGATGGCATGTCACTTCCATTATTCATGAAACTATACCTATCCACATGATCATGATGGAAAATACTCTAGAGGAGTCAATATTCTAACTATAGTTAATAATTGAAGGATTCAAACTTAACCACTAGTAAGCCATCAAGTTGTGTTATAACCGAGCCACTAGGGGGAAAAGGGGTTCCATTCCATTCGAGTGCATTTTATTCCATAGATGAGTAGAGTAGCTAAGAGTGGATAGGGATAGAGTAAACAAATAGGGTTTGTATACCATACTAACCCATGAGCCATAGGTCTTACTCCTTTGTACTTGCATCCATTTCCATAAAGTGAAAGAGAGATAAAAGTGACCACAACTTCTAGCCGAATTTCCTCTTGAAATGATTTTCTAGGTCATATTTTGTATTGTTGTGGTTTGTCAGTGATTGTTCTCATTGTTCTCAATTTTCTGCATATTTAGAATTTCGAGGCATATGCAATAAATAGCAATTAATAGATACATAAATATAAGGAGAAATTGACCCTTATACATTAGATTTTGGGATTTTCTAACATATTTTAGTAGATCTTTTGTGATGAATATCTAGTAGAATATTTGTGATAGCTTATGGATTAAATATGCATGCAATAAAGATGATAAAACACTTAGGGAGGTGCACGTGAGAAAATTCCACAATGTGACTATGTTAACCACCCAATAATAAAATAATATCTACTTGTGAAGTGCACCCTAGGAAGAAGTGCCAAAGGTGGTTAGAAGAAATTAATTCCCATGCCAAAACCATGTAAACAAGAGAAATTTTACCTTAAAGAAGTGCACCAACCTCTCTAACAATAAAAAAATCATGTCATCATTGGAAATTATGCCCAAAAGAGGAGCATCCCATCACAAAAGCTCAAATAAACTTCAGATCACACTTTCAAGTGTCAACAACTACCAAGTGAGGTCTTTAAGCTATTAATCTCCAAGATAATAAAATACATTAATTAAACAATTGAATGGTTAACCTCAACATGTGTGCACAAAATTTAATGCTCAATAAAATCATAATCAAACCACCCAATTATCACCAACCAATTAAATCAACATGGACACATATGTCAATGAGTTGTATGGTGCAGGGGTGAGTGTGGGAGGTGTTTCCAATAAGTGGTGTACCATGGAAACAAATTATATCTCCTAAGCAAACCCATCATGATAACAACATAATGACAAAATAGAAGCTCCACATAGGTTTAAACTTAGGGCACACTACCAAAGGACTATAACATAGTAAAACCTCATTAAACCATAAGGAGAGGCTTCACCATCAAAGATGCATGTAGTACCCCCCATGTAACTCCAACTTAGTAACAACTATATCCACAACAATCTTAACATCATCAAACACATTTCCACCTATGCAATGCTAGTAAATGTGACAACATCAAGTTGTGTCACCTAGGGAAATCCCACCAAGGAAAAGTGGGGTACCACAATACATATCATCTAACCATATCAAGATCATAAGAGAAGAGGATAGTAAAAATGCTAAAGCATCGAATCATCAAGAATGTCCCCACCACACATCCAATATAAGAGGACCATCTAAAACACCCCTTCTATTAACACTAATAATACATTATCATCATGCAAAAGTTAGTAAAAACCCCAAACTTTAAACATCTATTTGCAAACACCCTCATCTAACTTCTTGTGGGGATATAATTAGCATCTAAGAATAAGATGTAGCACAAAAATGATAAACATATCTATAAAAAGATATCATAATGAGATAGCATGCTCCATAGCCATCAAATATACAATCAAGGGGTAATCAACTAAACAAACATAGCCTCATCTAACTTCTTGTGGGGATATAATTAGCATCTAAGAATAAGATGTAGCACAAAAACGATAAACATATCTATAAAAAAATATCATAATGAGATAGCATGCTCCATAGCCATCAAATATACAATCAAAAGGTAATCAACTAGACAAACATATATGAGAAGACAAGTAAATCAATGAGCACAATTATTCAACTAAAGAAAAGTGAGGCTACCCAACAAAACTCCAAATCACACAATCCAATGCCAGGTAGGAAAAGAACTCCATAAAGATGTATCCCCAAATTGGTTCAATGCCAATGCCAGCGAAAAATCTCCATCAACCTTATGAAATCACAAAATGAAATGATTTAAACACTCTCAAATAAATTAATTATCAAAATATATTAGTCAATATTTTGTTGAAATCTCATCCCACTAAAAACAAGACAATTCCGTATGTAAAACCATTTAACATAAAAGACACATCGGCGTTTAGCAGAAATCACACCTGAGGCCGACAAAATTAATTTAAGTGGGACTTATACTACTTATAATATAAGAAACCCGTCCATCAAAACTACTCATGATCCGCATGCATATCCATCTAGTGAAAATATCTCCGCCAGTCGATCCAAAAATGGCTTCAGATGGTGTTCCGGAAGAATATTTGGATGTGGTGTTCCAAGAATTTGCTTACGATCCCATTCGACTCCCGCTTGCGGAAGATCCTGCTCAGCTGCTATACAACCGTAGGACACTTGAGACGATTTGGGTGACGAAACACGATGCCATCAACCCATATACCCGCCACCCCTTCAACATCAACAATGTCATCCCCCAGACTGAGTTGAGACAGGAAATGCAGCGATACATCAACAAAAACAGAATCCCAGGGCTTCAGGTTATTCCCGATTATACTAAACTCTTAAACCAGACTGAAATGACACGTCTGCTGAAGGATTTGGTTTACTGTTATCGTTATATTTCTCAGAAGGAAAACGAAAACAAGGAAGAAGCTGATTGGAACGCCCTGTGGCAGAAGCTCAACCTGATCCGTCTTTATTGTGAGTACGGGGAATCTAACAGGGAATTTTTTTCGTCAATCCAGGGATACCAATACTTGTTCATGGTGGTCGATACACAGCTACAGTGTTCCTACTCTTTAAGTGAAGAAACGAAGGAAGTGTGCCGAGAAGTGGCAAGGATAGTCAATATCGTGGGCTTCAGATTGAGGGATTTGGAGACAATACCTGAAAACTCTATATTGGCGTTTGTACATATTCTGTCTTATCTTGGAAAATCCAAGTATTTCAAAATCCAGAGCATGGTCCTAAAAATTTACTATGAGATGTTTTATCACAATATCAATTATCCTCTTATAAACGAGGGAAGAACCATAGTTCCTTGTGTCATCCAGATTACTCTCAAATTGTTAGGGCGCCACAATTCGAGGGATAAAATCATAAATGAAGATCTCTACAATGGGACGGCGATTCTGAAAGCGACGTGGATGTGGAGGAGGCTCACTTTGCTCCATTTTGACAACTACGTGGACGTTGTTGTGAAAGTTGTAATACTCTGCATTTCCCGTTATCAACAACATCTACTTTCTTCCCCACAGGGAGGGGCACATTGTATTTATAAAGCACTTAACCGAGGGCTGGAATTAATGGAAGCTTTAGTGAAGAATTGGACATAGTCAAAGATATTGTTGGAATGGTGGAACTCGTTGTGGCAGGGGTCAAATTCAAATCATCTCATGTTCGATTCGGTTTAATTATTACCGCAGAACTTCTGAAAAGCGGTCGTAGAAAGCTGAAACAAAGAGAGATTAATGTTTTTGCAGATTTTCTTCAAAGCGAAACTGCAAACAAATATAGTACACATGTTAGGCAGTTGCTTCGCGACATTACAACGATGGCTGCTTCTCGCTAGAAATGATAGATAACTTTATTTTTTTAAGGAGTTTGGTTCGGTCGGGGGCAGGATTGTGTAAGTTTCGATGTATTATAAGACACCCTCTATCTCGACAGGAAAACTATATACAGCTGAACGCGAAAGTACAGGATGACGATATAGCTGTCTGTGATAGTGGGTAGAAGTTATTAGTCGGGCAAGTTTATGTAGAAAATAAATGAAAGTGTTAAATTCCTATAGATTCTCAGCCTTATAAAGCTTTCTGTGAATGTAATATCAACTAAACTGGTGGACAGGCAGTGGGGCTCCCTTCTATGCGAAACCCTACCACTCTTTCAGATGTGACCTGAGGCATGTAAAATTTGGGCAGTTCTGCATTTGCGGGCTCTATTTATTTGTATGTGTGGTCTGTTATGGATTCATGGTTTTACTGTGCAGTTCATTTGATGCCTCCAACCGATTCGCTTTAAAGAATGACACCTGTTTATTCTCCATCAGGTAATGAGGGCGAACCGTTGGCTGTCATTGTTACGTGCGTAGTGCGTGAATAATATTGAAGAACTCGATATATTTAGGGATTAGGTTTTGGTTAAATACTGAAATATGAAGCTCAATGGAAGTACCTTGCCTTCTTTGAGTGGCAAAAGCATGGGTCTCGGGGAGTATAGAAGGCACTTGGCATTGTAAGGGAGATCTTAAATATCTTGATAGATTATTTGGCGGTTTCTGGTTAAATCTTATCTTCTTCCTTTTAGTTGCTTTGAAATTATTGACTTATTCTTTTAATTTATGTAAGATCAGCAGTAAGCTTAAAGTTTACAGCTTCACTAATTTCCAACCGAGAAAACATCCGGGCTAATTGTTTTCTGAATACAGTTCTTTTAAAAAAAGTACTAGTCTTTGGACGGTATAACTCTACTGATTTCCCAAATGGAGAGCCCATAAAAAGCATTATGGCTCGTGGAATTAAAAAAAAATAGATGTTTTCTGGCAACCTAGGGTCACTATGTTTTATCTATTTCCAAGCTTAAAAAATAAAACTCATGAAGATATAAATATAAAAAAAAGTTTTATAAATATATCTTTTATTCTTCTAATATGGAAATATATATTTTTTATAATCATCCAAAAAAAATATTTATTTCTTATTAATATTTATGTTTTTAGATCTTTCATAATTATTATTATTATTATTTTTTATTAATTATTATTATTATTATTATTTTTTATTAATTATTATTATTATTTTAATTTTTTATTATTATTATAAATTATAATATTAATATTCTTAAACTAATTGCTATAGTAGTTTTTATAAGAATATTATTTCATCTTATAATCATTTTTAAAATATTAATTATTTTTTCTATATTATATTATTATTATTTATTATCCAATTTTAACCTCATGGCCAAGCTAAACACCACGTTGGTGTATGAGACCCCTTGTTTGTGGGACAAGGGGCCCACCTCTTTGACTGACTAAAAATATGATTAGACTTTGACTATAAGCACATCAAAGAGACTCTAAACATGTTTTGAATAAACTATTTATCTTTCTCTTACTTTGGATAAGCTATTGATTGTTTCATTTTTGTTCATGCTTGGAAAGGAATATGAATAAAAACTATGGAATATAATTCGTTAGGATTGGTTATTGTTTAATTGGTTGAATTATAAGAATTGAATTTTTAGATAATTCATTTACATGCTTTAATAAAAAATTTAGAATTATTAATCAGTTATCTAGCCCAATATGGTAGAGCTGTGTGACGTAATATAAATAAAAATAAAAATCATACTTGAGAACATTTTTACTCAATCAAAATAAAATAAAATAATTAAAAAGGTATAGTTAAAATAAAAATAATTTGATGGTATTCATCCATGGTATTGGTCCATGGTATGAGAACCCATGGTATTGACCCATGGTTTTGATTTGGAATATAGGGTCTATGAGAACACATGGTATTGATCCATGGTTTTCGAGTGGAATATAGTGTCTATGCATACAGATAGGTTACACTATTTGGAAATGTGAGGGTGTGTTTTGGTGAAAAAATGGAGCTAGGTCAACTCATTATGCGCTAGATTGAGAGTTTAAACAAAGCCTCGATGGAATTCCTGTGTAACCCGAGTTCGAGCTCTATTTAGCATTAAAAGCCATGATTGTCCTCTACCAACTCATTGTGTTTAAACAAACCCTCGATGGAGTTCCTGCGTAACCTGAGTTCGAGCTCTATTTAGCATTAAAAGCCATGATTGTCCTCTACCAAGTCATTTTTTTCAGACTGTGAGGAAAGTAACCTGAGTTCGAGCTCTATTTAGCATTAAAAGCCATGATTGTCCTCTACCAAGTCATTTTTTTCAGACTGTGAGGAAAATGACAGCTTGACTTTTAACTACAGTTAAAAGTCTACCAAGGCTTTTAACTTTTTGACTACATGATTGAGGATTATTTTTTTAAGATTGTGAGGAAAATGAAAGCTTGACTTTTAACTACAGTTAAAAGTTTACCAAGGCTTTTAACTTTTTAACTACATGACCGAAGGCTTCCACCAACAACTAAGCTTTTAACTTTTTAACTACATGACCGAAGGCTTCCACCAACAACTACTCTACTGAGGGTTTTGGAATTCAATTGATCATTTAGGAGCCGGAGCAATGACGCCTCCAATGTCCCCGAAAATCAAACCAACCACTTTGTAAGCTAATGTAGGTTTCTTATCATTTTTTCTCTATTTTAATTTTTCTAGCAAAATAATAATAATAAGAATTTGAAATGAAAACACTCCATACAATAGCCCTGAAAACCACAAAAAAACCAAGAAAACCCTTGAAAACCACAAAAAAACTAGATAATTTATGTTTTAAATTTATTTTTTTTATTTTATTGTATAAGTTTTCAATAGTTGCAATGGTAGCATCTTTATTGTGATTTTTTTTTTCTAAATGGTAAAAACTTTATTTTCTAAATATTTTATGTTTTGAAGTTTTTCATAGGAATTTCTTTTCGTAGGAATTTTAGCTAGCTTAGTCATAACGAGTCGCTTTGATACTTAAAATGAATTAAAATATATCATGTATCAATTTAATATTGAGTATGGAAAGAATTACAAATATGCTTCATATTCTCTTGTAGAAAGTGTCTTTTAGTTGAATCAACATGTATGTAATTATAAGAATTTTAAAAATAAATTATTTGAATTATAAAGTCATCCACAATACAATAAAAAATCTATGGAATTTTTTGAGACTCACCATATACCATTGCATGGTCAACTCTTTTAAGTATTTCAATCAATTTCTTATCTCAAGGTTAAATTAAAAAACAATCAATTCCTTATCTCAAGTTTAAATTAAAAAAGGCAAACGGATTGAAATAAGTTTTTAAAAATTTAAAATATGTCTTATAAACAAACAAAAAAATAAGTTTTATTCAATATTATTTCTTTTGAGATTATCTATAAAATCTTAGTCATAACAAGATATAAGTAAATCATATTGGAATTTAATATAGGTCCAAAAAACAATATAATTCTATAATTCTATAGTTAAATGATGTGTGTGTGTGTGTGTCATTATCAAGTGTCTCAAAAAAAAGTATTGACACTTTTACTAGCATTGTGATGGATCTAAAGAGAACCATTAGGATTTTCTATGTCACGGGCTTCGCTGCCATAGAGCTCCAAACTATTTTCACCTTATGTAGCATTATTCGATCTCCCACGTTCAGCGCCATACAGGTGATGGTGGATGGTATCCTTCAAGAAATAGATCTCTTGCAAAAAACACCAAACACATCTCCCTTCCATGGATCTCCTGTTTTTTTGGAGAGAGGGACCTTCAATGATGAGATTTTCTCTAGATCTGGTTTCCCTTTTCTGAACGCAGGATATAAGCCTTCATATGGGTTATATCTATCATTTTCACTACCATATCTTGGCGTTGTGTCTACAATAAAGCAATTTTCTCTCCAAAATTATTTCAAGTTTTGTGATATCCTTATTTTTATTGATGTTAGGTTTCTTGCTGATGGCGTTTTTTACTGTTTTTTCTGGGTTGTAGTATTTGTATGGTCGTGGGAGGCAGGAGATGAGTTTGACATCTTCCTCTAGATTCAACATGAATTGAATGCTAGTGGAGAGTGCAGACTCATCGAGACCAATAAAAGGGCAGATCTTGAAGATCAATCCCTAGATCTGCTTGAAGGATCCTGATCCAAATTTCTATTAGAACCCTGAGCATGAAAAAGTGTGTATGAGGGCCTAGATTTGGGAGTGAATACAAGCTCTTAAGAAAAAGATTCAATAACAGTTGGGTATTCTAACAAGATTTCAAAATCTAATTTATGCAGGGAAATCATTGCAAGAGAAATATAAGTTGCAGGACTATGGAATTGTTCTTGACTAAACCATCATCCTTAACATAAGACTTCTTGGAGGATGCCCTGGATCTAGCTCTAAAGGTCTAGCTTCATTCAAGGATACAGTCAAAGGGCAGGAGGAGCCACAAAAAAATACAGAGCAACCTCCCTGTAATGTTCCAAACTTAAAAAAACAGTGATACACAAAAGCCTATTCGATTATTGCACAGAAAAATTAAACTATTAGCAAATACTAAATACACAACAGAAATGGGAACCAGCTGAGTTATTTTATTTAGTAATTGAATAATGTACAATAGTATGGAAAGAGAACCTGGGCTTGCCTCAAGGGAAAGCTAGACAAAACCCAAGTGTCCATAGTAATCCCAAATGCTAGGAAGCAACTACTCCTCTAAAGCTCTGCCGCGTGTCTCCAAGCTATGACAACTGTTGGCTAGAAAGGTGTTGCAAGAAACCCTGCCTCTGGAACTCAGAAAATTTTGAAATTTCAACCAAAACTACCTTGGACAAAACCCAGAAAGAGTGTGGCCTATCTCAAACCACCAAATTTCAATCTCCTCTATGGCTTATGCCCTCCAAGTAGTTACAACAAAATGGCATGTAGGAAATGGCCACGAATTCCTCCTCCAAGCTCTGAAATGGAAGCAAACACCAGTCCAAATATCTTATCTAACCTCAGCCCCGAGGACTAATACTCTACCCAGCAAATGAACTCCCACACATAGGTTCTGCACTGGCCCAGGAAGTACGAAAATCACACTACTAAACATGAAGCCCAATCAGCCCCAAACTTCCCCAAAGGCTGATAATCCTCCTTAGCCTCCCCTCCAAAAAATAACACAACAAGACTCTCCTATTCATCTCCACAAACAACTCGACTTCCTCTCTCCCCGCATCCTCTAGAAATATGCACCACCTGGAAGGAAATGCTACTGCTGGAAACCACAACGAGAATATCCTCCTAAGGAAATGAATTAAACCTTCCTAGTGTGGCACTTGAAATCCCCCGAAGAAATGATGAGCTCTCCTCCTGAAGAAATTGTGTTAAACATCCAATGACACGGCTAAGCAGCTCGAGCAACCAAGAGAAATTGATCTACACTCACGAATGGTTTGAGAAGAGAGAGCTTCCATCCTTATACACTCATGAATCGTTTGAGAAGAGAGAGCTTCCCTCCATTTCATCCTCCATCATTGGCCCCACTTAACCAACACCATGCAAAACTTATCTCCCTCTCTATGCATATCGAACTAAGAATCTCAGTTGTAGCTTTTCTACCCCCTTCTACTTGAGTGTGGACTGTCGGTAGGGATGCAATCGAAGGTAGACCAAGTCACCCTCTTCAAAATGTCTCTCCACTCGATGCCGATCATCATACATCTTTTGTTCACCCTCTTTGTCTAACCATCAGTTTAGGGATGATACCTAGTGCTCAGGGTGAGCTCAATGCTGACTAAACTGAAGATCTCTTACTAGAATCCTCCCATGAATCGGTTATCCCTGTCAATGACTATGGTCTTCGGGAGTATGTGCAAATGAAAGACCTCCTTGAAGAACAAATTTGCCATATGTGAAGCTGAAGATCGCGTTGGTATGGAAAAGAGGTGTGAAAACATGGTCAACCAATAGACCACTACAAAAATAAAATCCTTCCCTTGTACTGAGGGAAGTCCAGTATTGAAGTCCATAGAGATGCTCTCCCATTTCCTCTCAAGGATGTGAAGAGGCTGCAACAATCCTGTTGGATGGGTGAAATCTCCCTTATTCCTCTGGCAAGCTTCACACTCCTCTACATGCCTCAGTACATCTCCCTTGAGGCCCTTCCAAGTGAAGCGCTCTCTCACAACCATATATGTCTTCCTAAATCCCTGGTGCCTGGACAAAGGAGAATCACGAGCTACTCGAAGGATGCGCCCCCTCAACTATGATTCTGAAACCAGAAATACGTGTCCCTTATAATAAATGACCTCGTCCATCACCCTGTATCGCTCATCTACATAGCTACCCTCCAAGTCACATGCCTGATGATCCTTGGAGTATTATACCAGTAACTAGGCCTTCCAGTCATGACAGATGATCATGAGTGAAAGCCCGACCGGTCTCCTAGATAGTGCATATGCCACTACATATGCTTTCCGTGCACATACTTAATATAAAAATTATAGGCCTGCACTTTTCTGACCCAACTCTATTGTCTTTCATTGAGGCCTTGATGCCCCATAAAATGGCGAAGATTGTTGTGGTCTGTCTTCACCCGAAATCGATTCCCCACCAAAAACTGTCTAAATGTGGCCAATGCATGCATTATGGCCAACATCTCCTTGTCGTAACTTGAATACGAATCTCATGAGGTAGAAGCTTCCTAATCTCAAAAGCAATTGGGTACCCATCTTGGGACAAGACTACCCCAATCCCTACACTTGATGCATCGCACTCCAATGTGAAAGGCTGAGAAAAATATAGCAGTGTTAGAACCAGACAACAACTCATCACCTCCTTGAGGTGATCAAACGCTATCTTAGCTTCCTTGCTCCATGCAAATTCCCCTTTCTTAGTCAGATTAGTAAGGGGTGCTGCCAACTATGAGAATCCCTTCACAAAATTCTGATAATAAGTACATATTCCCAAAAACCCTCTCAATGTTGTCACATCCTTGGTCTTTGAAATGGCCCGAATCTTCTCCTCGTGCACCTTGACCTCATCTGCACCGATGATGTGTCTCGAATAAATCATCCTTTTCAACCCAAACTAAGACTTAAACATCTTCCCGTAGAACTGTTGCTCCTCCAATGTATGCAAGACTGTGTCCAAGTGCTGTAGGTGCTCCTCTCATGTCCTGCTGTAGATCAAGATGTCATCGAATAATACCAGTACAAACCTCCTCAACTGGCCTCAAAACACACGGTTCATACATGACTGAAAACTAGCTAGTGCATTGGTCAACCCAAAGGGCATGACCAAGAACTCGAAATTACCATAATGACATCTAAAGGCTTTCTTCAGAATGTCCTGCACTCTCACCCGAATTTGATGATACCCCGATCACAGATCTATCTTAGAGAAGTACTTGGCCCCTCTAAGCTCGTCCATCAACTCATCAATGCACAAATGGGATACCTATTCTTCAATGTCTTCTTGTTGACGGCCCTGTAGTCAATACACATGTGAAGAATCCCATCCTTCTTCTTCACCAACATAATTGAGGAAGCAAATGGACTAGAACTCGAACTTATGTGACCCAATGCCAACAAATCCTGGATGGCTCTCTCGATCTCATCCTTATAGGATTTAGGATGCCTATAGGGTGTGGTGATGACTACCTTCACACCCAACTCTAACTCTATAGCGTGCTCAAATCCTCTATCAAGTGGTTGCCCCGATGGTATATCTGCAAAAGCTACCAAATATTTATCCAGTACCACTTGTATGTCCGGATGTGGTGGTCTATAACGTGCTCAAATCCTCTATCAAGTGGTTTCCCCGATGGTATATCTGCAAAAGCTACCAAATATTTATCCAGTACCACCTATATGTCCGGATGTGGTGGTGTGGCGTTCCCCCCAACCTCTGAAATCCTTAGCTCTATTGTCCATGTTATGTCTCCATGCCTGAAATCAGCCTCCATCTAGTGAGCCAAAACTTTCTGAGGGGGGTACGAATGCATGCCCCTAAGAACCAACAGTTTGCCATCTGGACCCATAAACTCCATCACCAATTTTTTCAAATCAGTGGTAACCCAACCAAGGGAATACAACCATTGGACTCTGAGCACCACATTGGTGTCCAGTACATCCTCCATGAAAAACTGGTTTGTCATCGAATAGTTCCCCACAATCACTGTCAGAGCCGGAACATCTCAAATACACTGCATAGTCTTGTCCCCTGGTATTAGGACTAAAAATCTCTCAAACTTTGTAGTGGTGATGCCCCTCCTCTAGACCATCAGAGCATCAATAAAATTGTGGGTGGCCACACTATCTACCAAGACTAAGACACACTGCCCCTGTACTGTGCCTCTGATCCTCAAGGTCAAGAATTTGGGAATCCCACACAAGGAAGGTAGGACTACCCTTCTTGGTGCGAAGGATACTCCTCCCTGAGGTGGTGGTGGTGGTGGTGGTGGTCCTTTCCATGTTTTCTCCTCGCTATCCCTACCACCAAACTCCAACTCCTCCTCATCTTCCTAATCATTTTCTGATAAGACTTCGATGTAATGGGCCCTACCTATTGTGCACTGATGACCAGGTGCCCAAGGCTCACAACATGTAAAGCATACCTTCTTCCTAAGGTCTCTCCTTGTCTCATCATCCAACGGGCCTCGCCCTTGCATTTATCTCTCCTCTGTAGAAGCACGAGTGTCACTTCCCTTCTGTGGGTAGGGAGTGTGTGTAGGAAATGGAGCTCGAGCCTTGGGAATGGCCCCCTGCAAGTTCCGAGTACAAGATATTTCCTCAAGAAGAGTCGATGGTTTGCGAGACATCACCAGTCCTTGCAATGACTTCGTAAATCCCTCCAAAAATGTGTATACTCTCCTTGTATCTGAAAATCAAGCACCATGATGGAGACCCTCAAAAACTCCGAGATATAATGCTCTGGATGCCCTATCTACCTAAGCTGGGTCAATTCCCTAAAGTGAGCCTTTGGATCCTTCTGATAAAAGTGCTGCACTACTCTCCGTGTGAACTCCTCATAGGAGGTCACGCTGGCATGTCCTAGAGTGGACAAACCATGAAACCAACAATCATGTGCTTCCCCCTACAGGTAAAATGTGGCCATCTTGATGGCTTCTACTTCTGTCATTTGATTCAACTAGAAGAATGTGTCCAGATTCTCCACCCAAGCATGTGTTCTACACTTGGAAGTGCCATCATATGTAGGGGAATACATTTTCCCAATAGAACGATGTAGCTCATAGTTCTGAGTACCATAGCCTTTCGCCTTTTGGTTCTGCTTGAGTTTACAAAATTATCTAAAGGTCATAGCTTCTCTGAATTATGCCCCCATGGATTTCCATTCTCGGAAATGCTCCCCAATCAACGATGAATCCTCACCCCCACCAATCTCTTCCTGTTCTAAAGGTATAAAACAGGGTAAAGTAGCTCAAGTTGGCTCACTCGAGGATGGAAACTATATAATGAAAGAAGGATGATTGGACTTTTTGAGGCCCCAGAAGTCTCTCCAACTACGAAAACCCGGTGAGTGCTTCACTCTCGATTCTGCATTTTGATCTCATCCAACATCTCCTTCTACCCCTTTGTCAAATCATTCAAAGCCTTCAAGAGACTATCGAAATGCGTCTCCTCCTTGGTCTTGGGCTTACCCATATCTTCTACTACTGCAGCCTTCCCATGATCCTCCATGGTTGGGGTAATCTCTAACTCCCTTTCTTTGCTCTGGTACTTCTGCCCTTTGTAAGTGATATTCTATCGGTCTGTTTCACTAATAGAAAATTTTCCCTATGGTTGGGAATACACAACAGAAATGGGAACCAATTAATACATTTGATTTGTTAATGGAGCAATGTACAATAGTATGGAAAGATCACATGGGCTTGCCTCAAGGGAAAGCTAGAAAGAACCCAGGTGTTGACAGTAATCCCAAATTCTAGGAAGCAACTACTCTAAAGCTTTATGTTGTCTCCAAGCTACAAAACTGCTGGCTAGGAATGTGCTGCAAGAAACCCTGCCTTTGGTGCTCAAAAAATTTTGCAATTTCAGCCACAAACTCCTTGGAAAAAAACCCAAAAATTGGCCTATATCCAACCACCCAATTTCAAATTCCTCTACGGCCTACGCCCTCCAAGTAGCGACATCAAAACGACCTGCAAGAAATGGCCACAAATTCCTCCTCCAAACTCTGAAATGGAAGCAAACACCACTTAAAATATATCCTCTAACCTCCACGGCAAAGCTCAGCCCCAAGGACTGATACTCTACCCACTAGATGAGCTCCCACACACTGCTTCTGTGTTGGCCCAGGAAGTACAAAAATCACATTCCAAACTTGAACCCCTATCAGCCCCAAACTCCCCCAAAGGCCAGCAATCCTCCTTAGCCTCTCCTCTGGAAAATACCACAACAAAACTCTCCTACTCAACTCCACAAACAACTCGACTTCCTCTCTCCCTACGTCCTCCAAAAATAAGCACCACTTGGAAGGAAATGATATTGCTCGAAACCAAACAAGAATGTCCTCTTGAAGAAATGAAGGAAACCTTCCTAGAGTGGCACTCGAAGTCCCCCGAAGAAAGGATGAGCTCTTCGCCTGAAGAAATCGTGATAAATAGTCAGTGACTTGGCTAAGTAGCTCGAGAAACCAAGAGAAATAGATATACACTCATGAATGATTTGAGAAGAGAGAGTTTCCCTCCTTGTATAATTTTCGTGGGGTAATTTTCCCTCCATTTCATCCTCTAGCATGGGCCCCACTTAACCAACGCCATGCAAAAGTTATCTACCTCTCTATGCATATTGAAGTAAGGAGTGTGCAATTGCCTAGTGAGGGTGGCCTCCATGTGTAACTTAACTTTAAAACAAAATATCTTCTCCTAGTCTAATCTCCCAATAGCATCGAATGGGGTCCACTAACTCCAAAATTGGCCCCATAATACAAAATTAAATCCTGTTCCAAAATTATTTCGTAAGGGACATTACACTCCCAATCCTCCTGGTCCCTATATTTTGGAGTAGATGACCCGGGTTCCAGCTTTGACAGTCAATTTTCTTGAGGTAAATGAGCTTTATGATGATTTCCATGCAAGAGTAGTTATATGTGGATTTAATGGATTCTGGCCCAAATCAAAGGCTCTACATCAATGGATTTTCTCTACTTGGACAAAAAACTGTGATATTCATATATGTTCTATGGTTTTTTATTGTAAAGTTTAACACAACAAAAGATATGGATTATGTATTACACGAGGGACCATGGGTTTAGGGAAATGTACTTCTGTTCATGATACCTTGGTTTCCGGGTTTTGATGCAAACACCATGGTGGTCTCCAAAATTCCAGTGTGGGTCAGGTTACATAATCTACCATTGCATTTTTGGCATCACAAATTATTAGAAGGAATAGAGAATTCTTTTGGAAAATTCTTAAAGGTGGATGCAGATTGAGTCTCAAAAGGAATTTTCACTTTTGTTGGAATCTGTGTGGAGGTAAACCTTTACTAAGGTTTACCTTATATTATTTTGTTGTTTCACAACAATATGGAGTGGCCACAACCCCTTGACTATGAGAATATGACAATTTTTTGTTGTACATGTCTTCAAACCAGTCATCTTCAAAACGCGTGTCATTGAGTTAAAGGAGACCCAAAAAGAAAAAAGAGACAAGTTCAAAAGCCAAAAGGTGTGTAGTTTTCAAAAACCTAGGTAGTAGAAGAAGAGGGTGCCAAAACCCCAGAAAACACCACAAACATAAATGATCAGAAATCCCAGGACACCACAAAGAAGAATGAGTCCGAGCATAATTATCCATTACTTTCAATGCCTTAGTTCAACAACAACAGATTGAGATGATTCCATCTGAAAAAGAAGTGGTACAAAACGAATTCATGGATCAGAAATTTCAGATTATAATAAAGAAATCCCAATAAATGTAAAGGAAAATCAAATGACGATTGTATCATCCACACCCAGCTCTAGTTGTTAGTGAAAATGGAAAAAATGAAAGTTAGAAAAGAGTAGACTAGTGTTAACTCTCTCATGAGTTTTTATTGATTTGGGACACCAGCATCTTTTGTTTTATGCATATTATTTTTAGCATTTACAATATGTAGTTTTGTTCATTATGAATAAAATTACAATTTTTCCTTGGAAAAAATATATATGTTATTATAGTTATATCTAGTTAATATTTAACTAGATATAGTTTTAGATTACAATTAGTTAGTTATAACTATAACATAATTATATATAATTATAGTTAACATAACATAACTATATATAAAATAACATAATTAGTATATACATATAAACTTTATTTTTGCAACGGCTTGATTGAGCTATATAGCTCGATTGAGCTTTGAAGCATGATCAAACTTTATAGCTCAATCAAGCCATTGCCTAACCATTTATATGGCTCAATCGAGGGTTTCTTGAACCCTCGATCAAGCTTTATAATTCAATCAAGGCATTGGTTAACCATGTATATGGCTCAATCAATGGTTTTTTAAACCCTCAATCTATATATATATATATATATATATAATCAAACATTTTAGACTAAGTTTTTCTACGTGAACATGTGCATACTGATGAAACCTAGTATTGCAAAAAGATGTTACAATTCCCAAGGTTATGACCTTAAATTATCAGCGAGGCGTTCATACAAACTTAAGAGGTTTCGACACTATATGTGCAGCATGCAATGTGTCTTTATTTCGTTGATCTGATGTAATGGAATGAATTTCATGAGATCAAAGCCAAAACTAATTGTAGAAATGGAAATGTTTCTCTATTTGCAAGAAATGGAAATGCTACTTTTTAAAATGTAAACATTAATCCTAATTTCAAGAAGGTAAAGGTTATGCCATTTGTACGAAAGAAAAGTACTTGTATAACTGCATATTGTAAAGCTTGTTCTACTTGAAACGATGTGAATCATTATTCTAATTGCATAATGTGAAAAAATGCGTCGAAAAGAAACTAATCCTATGCAAGAACAACAATTTGTAATTGAAATCCTAAGAGCATGAATTCAAAGAAATAAGCCAAATATACTTTGTAAAAAGGAAAGTCTTAAGTGGTGTTTATTATTCCCCAATCATGGATTTAGAGCACATGGGTCATTATTCAAGCCTAGAGACAAAATCGAGCTTTTGGAGCACATTTGGTCAAGTTTACACATGCTACACGAGTGCTACAAGAGGTCTTGTTTTGTTATATGAGCGAGATAACTTGCCAAATTCCCAAGTAAATCAAATGAAAATGGGGTGGGGATTTTTTTTTGTTAAGAAGGATGTATTAACTCCATTCCAAGTGGAATCACTCCAAAATACACCTATTAACAAGTGCTAAAAAATAGCAGAAAATTACTACTCTAAAAACTAGAAATTCAAGAACTAGTGAGCTAGTTAACATACCAAATGCCTAATGTAATGAAGTGAAAATGATATAGGGTAAAAAAAATTATTAACTTGAATTTTCTTATGACCCAATACAAGTGGAATCAACTCAAATGAAGCCCATTAACACGTTCTAAAATATAGCATAAAATTACTACTATTTTACTATAAGGCATTTCCAGAAATTCTAGATTTGTGAACTAGTAGAGCAATCCAAGTAGCTTAATGATGAATATGAATATTCAAAGTTGTTCTAAGGATGCATCATGATTTTGAATTTGTAAATAAACTGAAAAACAACTCACTTCAATCATGTATCCACTGTAACCTATAGCAAAAGAAGCATGAATAGTAAATGTTGACACCTAATCCTCAACGGATGGGTGAACTGGACAATCATCACGAAGATGAACTGATCCGTCATATTTATGTATATAAATGATAGCTAGCTAATGAATAATGCAATCAGTTATTTCTTTCGCTCATTCATTCTGGAGTTACCCTGGCCTGACATGGTATCAGAGCACAGGTCCCAGAAATAGTTGTAACTCCTGCTGTCCTGAGCGCTGCTCAGTTCTGAGCACTGCATCCGTCTAGAGTATTATTGATTCTCTGCGCATCATTGATTGACTGCGCCTCATGATTCTCTGCGCATCCGTTTTACCCCCTCTCGATTACCGTTCTATGCAGAAGGAGAACGCTTAGGGAAATTTTCTCGTTGGTCTCTGCGTTTTTGACTCGGCTTCCTTGGCACGTTCTGCATCTTCAGGCAGAGAGCCGTTACCCTTTCTCTGCAAAATTTTTTGAGCTTCCATCATTCTTCACTTCTTGACGGGGATATACTCTACGTAATCTTCATTTTCTTCGGCTTTTTTCTGAAGGGTTTTTTCTCTGCTAAATTGTGAATCCGAGGCGTTTAAACCGTGTGATTTTTTCCAGAACCGTTCGGCTCTGAAGAGTTTACTTGCATTTTGGTGCCGCCTTCAAACCCCGTCGAAGGTTGACTGTTGTCTTTGTGTGCTGTCCAACAGCGACAACTGCTGTCGAAACACACCCTCAGATTTTATACGTTCCACATATGTTTTGATGGTCTTCACTCCCACTTTCGCCTCTTCCGGAAAGAAGACAAATAACTGTTCTGAAGGATTGTTGCGCTTGGCTTTATTGATAACAAGATCTTCCTTCTTTGGGTCTTCTCCGAACTTATCCAGGAACTGCTCTTTGGTTGTGTTGATCTCAAAATCACCCACGAGATAATCTCTTTCATTGAGCATCTAAAGAACTGTACGTCGGATTCTGAAGAGCTTGTTTGTCTGCTCATCCAGCGCCATTGGGAGCTGCTCAGCTTAATTCCGTCGCCTTCAAAATGGCGTTGTTAACCCAAAACCGTTTTATAGAGAACCTTTTTTATGGAGTTCTCAAACAGAACCTTTTGCAATCAAAGACTCGCAGAACGCAAGAGCCTCAACAGTCGTCGACAACACTGGGTATTACGAAGACTGCTAAGACTTTAGTATTATGCAGTTGATTTTTTAACTTCGTATGGCATTTTTTGTATAGGGTGGAGATGCGTTTTTTTTGTATAGTGGTTGAGCAGTTTGTTGAATTCATGATATACGCAGTTTATATGATTCAAAGCATTGCTGTGTTTCCAGAATGTTTTGTAGTATTGCTTGATATATATTGAAGTAATATATATTGAAGTAATATATCCTTTATGCGTTTTGAAGTGAATACATTCAAAACATAGTAATATTGCAGTGATATAATAAATGCTGATGCTTCTATCAAACGTTAGAAGAAAAAGTGCATAAGGCTGTGGCATAAGGATTTTTTCAGCAGAAGTTTTTTTTTTTTTACAGAAGTTTTTTAGCAGAGACATTCTTTTACAGAATGCATTCAATCATCTCTATGGTCGGAATAGTTCTCACTAGCAAGGAGAACTATTCTGAATGGTCTCGGATGGTAAAACACACCCTCATCTACAATGAGTTGTGGAAAGGAGTGTGTGTCGGAGAAGAAGACAAAGACCCTGTGCAGCCTACATCAGATAAAGAACTTGTCATTTGGGAAAACAAGAACAGCAAAGCCTATGCATTGATCGTAGCATCTGTAAATGAAGAAGTAAGTCGTCATATTTCATCCTATTCCACTGCCTTTGAAGCTTTACAAAAGCTGAAAGAACTCTATGATTCACATCCTGCACTTGAAGTTGTTCAGCTCATGATTAAACTCTTCACTCTTGAACAGAAAAATAATGATCCCCTTGCTCTTGCATCAGAAATAAAGTCTATAATGCATGATATTAAATCCACTAAGGTTGAGCTGGATATCTCTCTTATTTCCTTTCTCAAAGCACTCTATCCTACCTACTCTAATTATCTTGAGTCTTTATAAGCAAATGGAAATCTTAAAGACATAACCTTTGAGTCTCTTGTGAAAAAGTTTGCTGAAAGAGAGAAAGCCTTTGGAAAGAAAACAGTCCCTGAATCTTCTGAAGAGACTGTTTGCCTTGCTCATAAAGAAAATCATCCTGCTCAAGATTCTACAAGAGGAAGAGGTGGACGAAGAGGAAGAGGAAGATACTTCAGAGGTAGGGGGGCAGACATTCTCAAGCAGAAAAGGCAGATCTGCATTGCATTCGCTGCAAACGAAATGGATCACATGATGCTTCTACATGCAAGCTACCATGAGACAAAATTGAGCAGAGAAGAAACCAAGAGAAAGGTAAAACTGATGACACAGACAAAGGTAAAGCACCTGAATCCGCTCACTATATTGAGGCACAATGTAACATTGGAGTAAATGAAGATTTGTTTAATGCTTCACTTGCTTCTTCGAAAAATGATTGGTTGCTTGACTCAGGAGCAACCTGTCATATGACTCATAGGAAAGATTTTTTTGAAGCTTTCACTAACAATGTTGATGGAGCAGTATACTTTGCAGATCAGTCAAAAATCAAGCCATCAGGGCTTGGCACAATCAGGCTTAAACTGCCTGGTCTTCCAGACTTTCTTTTGGATCATGTTCTATATCTCCCACAGCTCAAGAGAAACTTGTTGTCCCTGGTCCACATCTGCCAGCAAGGTCACTCCATTCATATGTTTGATGGCAAGCTTGAGGTAAGAAAGGCATCTGACCACTCACTTGTCATGAGGGGTATAGAAGAAGAAAGACTTCTTAAACTGCAAGGAACTTTTGCTTATGCACAACATTTCTCATATATTTCTCATCATGAAGAAGGTACACTTCCATCAAGTTTATTATGGCATGCTAGATTTGGACATTTAAATTATGATAGTCTCCGCTTGTTGAAGAAAAATGGTGTTGCTGGTTTGCCTACAATTCCTAGAAAACATAAGCAATGTGATGCTTGCATTCTAGGAAACCATAGCAAACATTCTTTTCATGATTCACATTCAAGAGCACATAGGAAGCTTGAACTCATTCATTCAGATTTATGTGGTCCAATGCCTGTTCCTTCTGCAAATGGAAATAAATATATCATGACATTTATTGATGAGTACACCAGAATGTGTTGGGTTTATCTATTGAAGAACAAATCTGATGCTTTTCAAACATTCAAGAATTTTCATAAGTGGATTGAAAATGATGCACAATCTCATATTGGGTATATTCGCACTGATAATGGAAAAGAATATACATCAAATGAATTTGAAAACTATCTTCGCCAACATGGGATCAAACATCAAACAACTGTGCCTTATAATCCTCAACAGAATGGTGTAGCTGAAAGAATGAACAGAACAATTTTGAATATGGTAAGATCCATGATTTTCTTCAAAAATGTAAAGATAATGTTTTGGGCTGATGCCGTTCTATATGCTGCATATATAAAGAATAGATGTCCATCTAGTGCTATAAGAAACAAAACTCCTTATGAATTGTGGTATGGACATGTTCCTTCGGTAAAACATCTCAGGATCTTTGGTTCCACCTGTTATGCTTTAATACCAAAGGTACATATAAACAAACTTGCTGCTAGAAGTCATAAGTGTATCTTCCTGGGGTATTCAAACACATCTAAAGCATACCGTCTCTATGATGAAGTAAATAAAAAGTTTGTTGTATCTAGAGATGTCATTTTTCTTGAATCATCCAAATCTGACAGTGCTGTTGAGCAGCAACTTGATTGCTTGGATAGATTCACAAAACCGAAATCATTCCAAGAGTTTGATAATCAGATTCCACATCTTGAAGGGGGGATTCCTATACTAGATCCACATGTGGAATATTCTTCTGAAGAACAATCTCCCCTGCATGACACTCCAACAACGGATGATGCTTTAAGTGATGTAATTGATAGAATTGGGAGACTCAATCTTGATTCAGACCCAACTCAATCAACAGAGCAGCCTGGACCATCTCAGAAAGGTCCCCTAAAGTGGCTGACAAATACACTTGAAAGTGTTCATCCTGATGAAATTGGAAAAACAGGAACCAGAAATACAAACCGACAAGATGGAGGTGATGTAGATAACTCTAATTCACCTGTTGATATGGATGTTACTTATGATTGTTAATTGAACTTGTCTACAGATTTTGAACCAACTTCCTTCAAAGAAGCTTCTTCTCATGATGAATGGAAAGAAGCGATGCAGAAGGAGTATGATGCCCTCATAAATAATGGCACTTGGAAGCTGGTTGATCCTCCATTTGGAACCAAACCAATTGGCTGCAAGTGGGTCTACAAGAACAAATACAAAGCTGATGGCTCACTTGACAAGCACAAAGCTAGGCTTGTGGCAAAAGGTTTTGCACAGAAGGAAGGGGTCGATTATGAGGAAACTTTTGCCCCCACAGCAAAATGGGCCACCATCCGGACACTCTTTGCACTAGCTGCTCATAACGGTTGGAAAGTCCATCAAATGGATGTAAAAACAGCATTCTTGAATGGAGATCTAAAAGAGAATTTTTTTATGTCCCAGCCTGAAGGATTTGCTGTGAAAGGACATGAACATAAAGTATGAAAACTTGTGAAGTCCTTGTATGGCCTCAAACAAGCACCACGAGCCTAGTATGAAAAACTAACTGAGCATCTTCTGAAACTCAACTTCAATCATTTTGATCTTGATGATGCAACTTTATTTGTCAAGAAAGTTGGCAAAACAGTTGTATATCTTGTGGTATATGTAGATGATCTTTTAATGACATGGAACAATGAAAGCTATATTGCATCCATAAAGAAAGAATTAGGAAAAATTTTGAAATGACTGATTTGGGCTATGTTCATTACTATCTTGGCATTGAAGTAACCCAACATCCAAAGTCCATATTTCTTTCTCAAAAGAAATACATTGGAGATTTGTTAAACATATTTAGCATGACAGAGTGCAATCCTCTTTCTACTCCAATGGAACAAAACTTGAAGCTCACATCTATTGAAGGAAAGGAATTTGAGGATGCAACAAAGTATAGACAGCTTGTAGGAAGTCTCATCTACCTCACTACTACCAGACCAGACATTTCATTTGCTATTGGAATCCTCTCCAGGTTTATGCAAAAGCCTTGTGAGGGACATTGTTCTGCTACAAAAAGAGTTCTAAGGTACTTGAAGGGAACTCAAGACCTTGGAATCAAGTATACACAGGTGGACGACTTCAACCTGATTGGATACTCTGATTCAGACTTCGATGGAGACAAAGAAACTAAGGTATCTACTTCAAGATATGCTATGAGTCTTGGATCAGGAGTTGTCTCCTGGAGATCACGAAAACAATCAGTACCAACAGATTCCACAACAGAAGCAGAATATGTGGCAGCAGCTGAAGCAACGAAAGAAATTGTGTGGCTCAGGAAAATTCTTGAAGATTTGCAGGTAAAACAAATACAATCAACTCCACTCATGATTGATAACACCTCTGCAATAAAGTTGGCCAAGAACCCAAATTTCCATGATCGTACTAAGCACATCAATACTAAATATCATCTGATCCGACATCATGTGGAGGCCAAAACAATCCATCTCCGTCATTGTTCCACAAACGAGCAAATTGCAGACATCTTCACCAAAGCGCTTGGAAGAGAAAAGCTTGAAAGATTTAGAACGATGCTTGGACTCACCAACATCCCTTCAGATTAAGGGAGGGAATGTTGACACCTAATCCTCAACGGATGGGTGAACTGGACAGTCATCAAGAAGATGAACTGATCCGTCATATTTATGTATATAAATGATAGTTAGCTAATGAATAATGCAATCAGTTTTTTCTTCCGCTCATTCATTCTGGAGTTACCCTGGCCTGACAGTAAATGCAGAAATAAGAGATGCAAGTGAAAAAGACATTCAAAGAAAATAAAAAAAAAAATTGTACAAAAGGGCTTTGAGGCTCCTTGGATGGCCAAGTCCAAGGAAACTCAGAGTCCTATGAAGGAAACAAAGTTTTAGAAGTTAAAAATGGCACCAAACTTCATTATTTGAATTAATCCAAATACATCCCTGCTAGAAATGAAAGTGGGGTTGATAACTAACAAGTTTTCTCCACAATAAGACTAAGAAATACATATCTCTAGAGGGAAATTATAATTGGTAGTTATAAAAAGTGATGAGGAAGAATTCTCCTTAAAAGGAGGAATCTTTCCCCTCCAAAATCCCTCAAATAGTGGATATGTTCTCAATACTAGAAATTTGCATTAAATGACATAAAGCACATTCCTAGATTTTCTCAATCACTGGAGTTCTAGAATTTTTGCAATAATTTCATAATATCTTATTCATTTATTATTCAATCTTGGTCCTCCTGTAGCAAGGAGTAAGTCCCTAAATTATCTCATCCTCCAAATCTTCATAATTTGCCCAATATTCTACAAAAATAAATAATATTAGGCACAAATAAGCAATTATTTATAAACCTTCCTAATGAACACATTATAGCTCAAAATATATCATCTAATGCAAAAATAGAGGTTTAATGTGCTAAAGGATGGTTTGATGGGCCTTAAATTATATCCAATTCTAAGGCCCATCACATACCTCTTATGATTTGTGAAAAATTACAAAGACAAGCATTTCATTTAATGGAAAATTGATAGATTATACGCCACTAAAAAAATTTGCAAAAAATATCACTAGATCAACAACATAATTCTCCACAAATTTGTCTTTTACTCCGAATCAAAATTCACAATTCTTATATAAATTTTGAAGGCTTCGATTCCATAAAAGAGTAAAATTTTGAATTTTCATCGTCACATTTGGCCCAAAAGTGTAACCCATCTTCATGCATTCACCCTATAGCCTTGGGGGAATTAAACCACCCTAGATCTATCTTAACTTTGGATCTACCAAGCAAGGAGAGGGATCAAATCTTTTAAGATGCAAACCTCTTTTAGAGTGAAAAGAGATTTGATCCCTCTCGGTGTTTGGAAGAACAAGAGTTAAGATAGATCTAGGTTGTATTTTAAAATAATCTCATCCTTTTAATACTATTCAACATGTTAAATTATTTTTAAACTAGCATAACTTTATAGATTAAATGGCTAGTAAATGTTGATAGACATAAATTTTCAAGAGGTATCAAAACACTTATTTCATAATTGTGTAGTATAACTAATAGACTAAATAGTCCTTTTATTGCAATTTTTTTGATCAATTTTGCCCAAAATTGGATAGAGGTTTTTAAGAATCATAAGTTTAAGTTGTTTAATTTGCAATGGTTGTGTGCCTAAGGTTATGAATCCATTTATTCATTCAAAACTACATTTTAAATAACAAAAAATCATAATATTCCTTGAAATTGTATTACCATATTATGGTAAAAAGAACCAATACTTCTAGTAGTGAGACTATACCATTTGAAGATACATTATTCTTAACAATGGAGATTCTTAATCTATAAATAGGTTTTGTTACAATGCCATGGGCTAATACCATGGTTTATCAATACCAATCCCTAGAAAATGATAACTCTATTTATATGTCACTTAACATTTTTTTAATTATTCAATTTAATTCAATGGGCTTTTAAGAGGGAATAAATATTTTGGAGATAAATATCAACCTTTGATTTGTAAATAGTACTAACCTATCATCCACTTAATAATTATTAATAATTAAAATAAATTTTTGAAAATTTTATTCTGAAATAAACATCTACATAACATTAATCTATTAATAAATTTCCTTGTAATATGAAATCATTGCATCTGTGATTCATATCTTGTATACTAAAAATCTTTCGGTGATAATCACATCAATGATAATTTGTGGTATGTCGTCGAGACAAGATAGAGAATGAGATCATGACATCATATTAAATAAAAGAAGTGATGTAAAAATAATTATATCTAACACCTAGAATATAACAACTAATTTTACTTCATTTAAATATAAAATACTATATTCAATAATATTTTTTATCTTCTATTATTTTAGTTGTACTTTTTAAGATGTTTACCCAATGTTAAAAGAACTAAATCAAAATTTTAAACTTTATTTTAAATTTACCCAATAAATATTTATTTATATTAAAATTTTAATATTTTATGAATAAATATATTCATACACTTATTGGCCTAAATTAATAAAATGTTAATTTAAATATATTGAAAATAAAATTTAAATATTTTATAATATAAATATTATATAACGTAAAATCAAATTGTTAGTCTCTAATTGTGTCCAGGAGCCTTTTCCAGTTTAACAAGTTTAATATGGAAGGGATGTTGTATTTTTTTTGTTATGTTAGGTAAACATTTTACTCCAAATAAAATGGAAATAAAAGAAAAATAAAAATTACTCTATTGTAAAATAAAATTAACTTTAAACTAAAATAATAAGGTAAACTTGACTTGATTAAGATATTGGTGGTTTTTGAGCTCCATGTTTATGAAAACCCATGGTATTCATGTAGAATATAGTCTATTTAAAGGAAGAAATTAAACCAACATATATCCATCTTAACGGATCTACCAAGTGTCGAGAGGGATCCTTCTTCCCTCTGTTCAGATTGGATCTACCATTAGATCTACCAAGTGTTGAGAGATCCCTCTGTTTATGCCCTTTGTTCAACTTGGATCTACCAAGTGTCAAGAGATCCCTCTGTTCATATTGGATCTAGCAAGCATTAAGAAGGATCCTTTTGTTCAAATTTGATCGAAACTTGATAGATCAAAGTTAAAATAAACCTCTAGTGATTTATTTGAAATGATATATATTCCAATTTTATTGTTCTAATAAATATTGTCAACATTCCCTAGTTTAAAAATTGATACAACATATTATTTCCATTATTAAATAAATAAATTTAAATATTATTATTTTTGAAATTGATTATTTTTATCATTAAAATCAAACTATATACTTATTATCATTATAATTAAATATAATTATACAATTAATTATAAAATTATAATTTCATATTGCTTAAATAATATTTTTGAGTATATAACTATACTAGAATCTAGAACACTGGGATTATAATATCTCAACGACTCTACAATGTTAACCATCCTTTCAAATTTCATATGTATTTCAAGCAAAACTGTAAATAGATCCTAAAACTACAAAAGTCAACACTGATTTTCTATATTTAAGAGATCTGGTTGTTTCAAATATCCAATCAATATGGTTGCTTGTTTATTTTCTCCTGTTTTGTGCTTTCTAATGACTCAATTTAGTCGTTTGACAATGGACTGTGAGCACGTGAGCACACTGAAGTATCAGAGTGGGATAAGAATGGGTTGTCATCAAATTGTTGGTTTGAGAAGTTAACTTAAACAAGAAAGAAATGAAACTAAAACTAAATGTAAACCTAAAAGAATCACACAAATAAACACAATATTTTACGTGGTAAAACCTTGACAGTGTGTCAAGGAAACATCCACGGGGCAAGGGATTAGATCCTTTTTTTTTATTAAGAATGGTTCTCCATGATACAATAGTTCAGGAATTCATCAGTTTTATAAGAGCCTCCTCCGTTACATAACCGTTGTTTCAGTATAAAACTTAACTGAACAGTAACTAATACAGTTTTGCACATATTTACGAAATTCGATGTCAAATTTCAACAAACTCCATCTTAGCAACAATTTTCCTAATCCCTTGTCCATGCCCATTCATAATCTCTTTTGTAAGCCAAGAGAAGCTAAACACCATCGCATCTTCCCTACTGTAACTGGCTTCGTGAGTATGTCTGCACAATTCTCCCCTGTGTGGACATTCTTGAAGCTACTTTTCTGCCATCGATCACATGTCTCAGAAAATGATAGCTTACATCAATGTGCTTGGTCTTGCTGTGATAAGCTGGATTCGTAGCCAAGTGAATAGAACTCTGATTGTCACAGAGTACATTCACTCTCTCCTGAGTCCTTACAATCTAATCAAGTAGACCCTTTAAGCATATTTCTTCTTTACTAGTATCTGAAGCAGCTATATATTCTACTTCGGTAGTGGATAACGCAACTGTTTCTTGAAGCTGTGACATCCAACTAATTGCTTCACCTACAAGACTAAAAACATAACCTATAGTAGATCTCCTTTTTTCCAAATAACCTACATAATCAACATCCACATATCCACGAAGTGATCCTGCACTACCATTAAAGATGATGCAATGATCACTTGTTCCTCTTAACTATCAAAGCACCCATTTCACTACTCGCTAATGTTCTTCACCTGGATTTTCCATGAACCTGCTGACAACTCCAACTGCATGTGAAATTTCAGGTCTTGTAGATACCATCACATACATTAAGTTTCCTACAACATTTGCATATGGTACATGAGACATATATTGCTTTTCTTCATCAGTTCTAGAACTCAAAACCAAAGAAATCTTGAAATGGTAAGCTAATGGAACATTAACAGGTTTCACAATGTCCATACCGAACTTTTCAAGTACTCTTTCCACATACTTTCATTCTGATAACCAAAGCTTACCAGTTTTCTTGTCTCTGTGTATCTCCATGCTTAAGATATGTCTTTTTGCTCCAAGATCCTTCATATCAAATGTCCTAGAGAGCTGAGCCTTTAGCCTATTGATCTCATCCATGCTTTTGCTTGAAATAAGCATATCGTCAACATACAAGAGTAAGATAATGAATATGCCACTGAAACTCTCTAAGTCTATACAATGATCATACTCACTTCTAATAAAGTTTTGGCTCACCATGAAGGAGTCAAACTTCTTGTACCATTGCCTGGGAGACTACCTCGGGCCATATAATGATTTCCTGAGCTTGCAAACTAATCTTCTGTTGCAATATTGTACAAAACCTTCTCGTTGTTCCATATATATTTCTTCATCCAAATCAACATGTAGAAAATTTACTTTAACATCTAACTATCCTAACACAAGGTTAAGTAATGCAATCAGTGCCAACATAGTACGAATAGAAACAAGTTTTACAACTGGTGAAAAAATCTCATGAAAGTCAATACCTTCAACCTGAGAATACCCTTTTGCTACCAGCCTCGCCTTATACCTTTCGATACTTCCATCAACTTTCCATTTCAATTTGAAGACCCATTTGCATCTAGCAACACTTCTCCCTTTAGGAAGTTCTACAAGATCTTAGGTATTGTTCTTGGCTAAGGAATCCATTTCTTCTTCCATAGTCGTTTTCCATTTTTCGCTGGTTGTATCATCTATTGTTTCCTGATAACAAGAAGGTTCCCCATCTTCAGTAATCAAAGAAAAAGATGAAGCAGAATCTTCATACCTTTTGTGAGTTTTTCATTCCCTTGTAGACCTTCTTAGAGTGACTGGTTGCTAAACTAGTTCATAAACTTCAATAGTTTCCTTTGTATCTGCATCACCTTTTCCTCCAGAAGTCTCTCCTTCCTTTCGATTTTCAAAGAAAGGTCTAGCCTCCAGCTGAATTTGTTGATTTGGTGATACCTGTTCCTGTTCAATTCTTTCAACATTTGATTTTAAAAGAGAATATTCATCAAATGTTACATCTCTGTTAATGACTATCTTCCGTGACGTAGGATCCCACAACCTGTATCCTTTCCCTGCATAGTCATACCCAACAAAGACATAACATTTCGATTTTGGATCTAATTTTGAACGCTAATTTTTAGGAATAAGAGCATAAGCATCACAACCAAATATCCTTAAATGTGAATAATCACAAGATTGACCTAACCAAACTTCTTCAGGAATTTTACAATTTATTGCTACTGAAAGAGATCTGTTAACTAAATAACAAGCAATGGATATTGCTTTTGTCCACAACTCCTTTTGCAGGTTAGCATTGTTGATCATGCTTTTAGCTCTTTCCATAAGAGTCTAATTCATACGTTCAGCAACACCATTTTTCTTAGGAGTATAAACAGTAGTTTTGTGTCTAACAATTCCTCCATCCTTACAATTGTTCAAATTCTAAAGAGGTAAATTCACCACTATTGTCAGTTCTTAAACATTTAATTGATTTTCCTGTTCTTTTATCTACCATTTCTTTAAATTGTTTAAAGACATTGAATACATCAGCTTTCTCTTTTAACATAAAGACCCAAACTTTTCGGGAGAAATCATCAATAAACGTTAAGAAATATAAAGCACCTCCATATGATACAAGAGGAGATGGTCCCCACATATCAGAATGAATATAGTCCAAAAATTCTTTACTATTATGACTTCTAATTTTAAATATCTGTTTACACTATTTTGCATACACACAATGTTTACAGAAATGCAACTTCAAGGATTTCAAGTCAGGTAGTAGTTTACAGTTCATCAGTACCTGAAGACCTTTCTTGCTCATGTGACCCAATCTTTGATGCCATAGGGGAGTACCTTCTTCTTCTTTCTCTGACACAATCATTACTTCACTGACCTGAGTACTTCCTTTAAGTCTGTAAATATTTCCAACCTTTTCTGCTTTCATAACAACTAGGGTGCCTTTTGAAACTTTCAATGCTCTGTTCCGACTTGTAAACTTATAACCATCTGAATCCAACACTCCCAAAGAAATCAAATTTTTCTTCAATTCAGGTACATGTCTAATACTAGTTAATGTCCTAAATGTGTTATCATACATTTTAATCCTGATATTTCCCATCCCAACAGTCTAACATTATACATTATTACCCATAAACATAGAACTACCATTTACAACTTCATATAAAGTAAACCAATTTTTGTGTGGACACATGCGATGCGAAACACCAGAGAATACTTTTTCTACAACTCATGCTTTAAATCTGTCAATTTCACCTTTCTCATTCAACTTTGTCTTGTACACCCATTTCACACCAATGATATTTTTTTCCTTTGACAAATCAACCAAATCCGATGTATCATTCTTTTCAATAGCTTCAATTTCTTCATCCATGACTTGCACCCAATTTTAATCTTTGATTTCATCTTCAAACAAAGAAGGTTGGAATGACAACAATGCAAAATTTGAACTAACATCCAAATCATCATAAATATTGTTCTAGCATTTTTTGTTTTTGATAAGATAGAATATTTAAAAAAATGTTTAGGATATGGACATAACAATAGTGAATAAAATGTTATAAAAAAAAATATCTTGATGATGATGTCCATATCAAAGAAAATGTTAGGTAGATACTCTAAAAAAATCAAGGCAAAATGAAAATGCTAGGTAGAAAGAAAACAAATAAACTCTGAAAGTGAGTAAGTCTAAATGCCACTACTCTGTTTCTGCAAAATAATGGTTGTGTGCAGCTTGTTTTTAAATGCCACAACCCATGACATTCAAATTGTTTAATCTTGATTGCTTCCTGCTTTAAATTTGATGTTATAGTTAGAGAATAAAGATCTAGTCAAATTGTTTAATCTTAGCAGATCAATAGTTAGGTAGAGAATAATAAGGTACTCATCAGTTTAATCTGAGCCCTTGGAGGTTATAAGGGTAGATTTAGATAGTTTGATTTTGTTAAATAAAAAGAAAGGATAAGGGTTTGCTAGCTTAAATGCACCCATTAAGTGAAGAAAAAAATGATAGGATAAGCAAAGGGTAAGTAGAGAAAGGTTGCAATGTTTAATTGTTGATTGGACAAAATGTATATTTATCATGTTTCTATGCTCATGAGGCAATTATACAAGGCAAATGAAGGTCTACTTGATCAACTAATTAACTTCTCATTCATCTCCATTCATTCATATATTTATAATTTCCCCTTCATACATTCATATTCATTCATTTTCCACTAAGAACCCCTTTTCCTAAGGTCAAAACCCTTTTTTTCTAAGTGAAAATCCCATACAAAATCCCTTTTTACATGAAAAACCCACAAAATATATTTTCCCTAAGTATTGATGCTTATATGAAAAGCAAATAAACCATTAAAAAGCACTTTACCTAGTGAAATTCCCCCTTTTCGCATAAAATTCCCCTTTTCCCCTTATATTTCATATATTTTCCCTTTTCCTGCTCATATTCCATATTAACACTAACTTAATGTATTAAACCCTTAATATTTTCCTTTTCCCATATAATATAACTCCATTTATAAAATACCCCTAAAACCCTTACTTTTATTAATAAAACTATGTATTCTATACAATGTTGCATCGTCGGGACCGCAGGCCTTTTAACATGCATATACCCCCGCATTGCAATACCCGATGGGAAGCCCAGACATGACACTATATATATTGCAATCTAATACCATATCGTGTCGGCCTCCATCGCAAAGTCCCACAATTACATATATCCTCCGCATTGCGATAAGCAATGTGCGATGGACCCGACCACATATATATTATTTTATCACTATATCGCACCCATTCTCATCACAAGTCCTGTCTGATGCATACATCCTCTACCTTTGCAATATCCAATCTCCGATTGCGATAGACCTGGACCTGAACATATATATATTACAGTTTAATGCCACATCGCATCCCCCTCTTATCGCAAGTCCCGACTAAAGCCAATACTCCCCGCCATATTGCGATTGTAATATGCGAATAAGACCCAGACCTGATATCATCATCTGCTCCAATTCATACATTTTCAAGTCAGCATATTGTGTTTTGTGAAAATTTTTTGTGTTAAATCGTTTTTCAATCTAAACGAAGAAATGACCTGAAACTCCATTTAAGCCGCTAATCATGTTTTTAACCATGATTAAGCCATTCTTGCCATAATTAATCCCTTTGTATTCCTTTTTTGCTCCACTACTATTCATCTTCACTCGATAGTTAAAAAGTTAACTTTTTTTCCATTTAACGCATAAAAAGCCAATTTTGCTTTGTTTTTCCTGTTTTACATAGCGTAGCCTCCATAATGCCTCTGCGGCCATTAAACCATGATTTCACCCTTCGATATGCCCCGAACTCCTTCTGATAAGCATTCGGAAGCCAATGAAGACCTTCTCTACCACCTAAGTCTTTCTTAACAATTTTATGTGTTTTGCAGGTGAAGATTGTTGTTCCAGGTCTATAAACACAAGTTTGCATAACAGTTTGAAGACAAATATGAGCGATTTACTATAAAAACAAGGTAAAAACTGGAAATCACAATAAAGGTCACTCAACCAAGTCAAAGAATATTCACAAAGTTGAAAAGAATGTCAGATAAAAGATTTAATTGAAGGAATCAGCCAGCATGAAGGATACAAATAGTCAATCAACTTAAAGGGGGAAAATATCATACAAAAGCCAGCACAGCTTGAATAAAGGGGACAACAAGAAATAGTTCAAAGAGCTGCCCCTATCTTCTTGCATGAAGATATTTTCCTTTCCTTGAATAAATCTTAAACATTTTTAAGATATTTTTAGTTTTATTATTGTATAAATAACTATCTTCTCGAGATGTTATGGGTTCGAAGTTCGAGATTCATAGTTCATTGCTTGTAAAGTTGTGACTGTGTATTCTACTTTGAACCTCGAAGTCACCTTTGAAGGAAGCTTTTGTAGACACTTGATGTACTCAATATTTTTGGGGCCTTAATACAAAACAGAGGATTTTGAATCTGGGTTTACACAGTTTTGTGTTATCCTGTAAGTTTTTCCAGTTTTCAATCATTATGTTTTTCTTCATATGCTTACGACTTGTAGAGATATCTAGGTAGGAACAATTAGAGTTTCAATTGATTCCTATAAGCTCCTGCAGTGATCATCTATTAAGAGATTGGATTAATGCAACTGTCTGTGTAGCTAATCCCCTCTAGTCAATAAATCATTAGCATCTTGTGTAAGCTTAAGTATATTGCCTTGAATCTTTTGAATGTAGTTCAGAAGGTGTTCCAACTTATGATTGTTCTGTTTTACAGTCTAGAAACTATGATAATCATATTTTTTTGTTGTATTATACTCACAACTATTTTAATCTATATCACTGTGTAATGCTTTATAGTAGCCCTCTGCTGAAGTATTAATATAACCCAAAGGATTAATTACTTTAATTCTACATCTGTATTCTTTCATTGGTCTTCCAAAATTAAAACCAAAAACCCCCAAAAAAATTATTTTAGATGCTCTGGCATTGGTAGCTTGACCTACTACTATCTCAGAGGAACAACATCATACTGGTGTCATTTCTAGGGATTCGAAATTCATTAAAGTTTCCCTTGGGACAAAAATATTCATTCATTATTTTCCTTTAAAGGTGATTAAATGTTTAGAAAGGTTAAAATCATTCACCTTGGCGACTCCAAACTCCCAAGCTGGCACCTTATAAACATACCAGATCTCGTTGAGACGTTGACATAGTTAAACCTCTTTCAGATACTGAAGGGCTTCTGAGGAAAGCCAATTCTAAATGGGCACACCACCAATCATCTTCTTCTTCCTCTTCAGTACTATAGTCTAAAGAGTTAGAATCATTTGACCCCTATAGTAATATCCCATCTGATCCTTATTATTCCCATTTATCACCCAGGGTTGCTGAACTTCTAAATAAATGAACTGATTTTAAGTCAGCCTACCTTATTCATTCATTAGAATCTCATCCAAGACCCTCACTACCACCAAGATCACCTAAAACTGAATCTGATTTGGATTTTAATCTTCTTGAATATAAACCCACAGATTTTATATCCCCTACCACATATCCATTTCCTTCCATTTTTTATCAACCTAAAGCTTCTTCTTCTTAACAACCTGAAGAAACCTTTTATGTATATACCAATCCTCTCTTTGCATCAAAATAAGGTATTCCTTTATAGGTCCCGAAGCTAGTTATTAAGACTCCTCTGAAGTCTTTCAGGAGATCTCCACCTCCTTCACCTCTAACTAGTTTATCTACCCCTAAATCACCATCTCCTTTCTCTACTTCTTCTTCATCCTCTACATCTAGACAAACACCTCATACTCCACTTGGACAACCTCATACACCTCAAGCACCTCATACACCACCTATTGTCATGGCTTTCCAACCTATTGTATAGGCTAGATATGCTGCCTTAGTCTTACCTAATAAACTTGAGACATTCCTAACTGGGTATTTAAAATAACTTCCCAAGTACAATGGAGAAACTGGTCCCTCAGTTGAGGACCATCTTCAAGATTTCCTATATTTTGTAGAAAATATTAATATGGAGCACGAGAATGTTTATATGAGATTGTTTTTACAATCACTTGAAGGAAATGTGAGGATGTGGTTTAGGCAATTACCAGCGGCTACCATTAGAAATTGGGAAGAGCTTACAACCATATTTAAAAATCATTGGGGTGTTGTTGAAGCCCCGAAAATCAGGTCTACAACAAGGGGGATACCCACCCAGTCCAGACCTTGGTTGGCAACTCCTTTTCCGTTTGGTATAGCAGGTCCGACTGGGGATATGGGACCAGTTTCCCAATTTCCTTGTGTGTGTGAGAAAGATGAATATTTCTGTTTCTAACAGTTTCTAAATGGAATACTTCTACTCTAATTCTAATCTAATAATAAGGAAAATATATTCTAATAAATAGAAATATGTAAATCTATACTAACCCGGGTTGTGATATTTCTTCTATGCGATCTAAAATGATTTCAAACAAAAATTGGTAATAAATATCATTCAGCTATTATGAGAAAAGAATTCAATAAATATGAACCATTTCGTATAAAAAGTTAGATGAAACAGTTGTGAAAAACATATCGCATAATGAGCTATTCATAAACTAAGCATAAATAAATAGATATCACCGTACAAAAGTGCCAAATGATAACTCAAGCATCCATACATTAATATATAAATAACTGAATTGGGAATCACTCTAACACAAGGGAGAAATAGTTAAGAGATAGAAATACCATTTATAACTAGTTCTACTCATGAGCTTCAAGCGATAATGATTTATTTCTCCTTGACCAAATATCCACTAAGAGTACAAAAGTGAAACATCAGTAGCAGATATCAAATGCGAACATTAATAAATCTTGTTCCATTCATTCATCAAAACCTCCTCAAAGGGTACAGAAGTGCATGTTCTAGGGATAAGTTTTTGATAAATTTCAGGACCCTTCTCTAAATGCATGAGAAGGGTTTAAATACTACTAACTAAAATCTAAAAATAAATTTTTACAAAAATATAGGATGCGGTTTAAATGACCGTCCTCTTTTCAGGAAAATAAAACAAAATTAAAGCTAAAATTGAATCTAAAATTAAACTACTTTTGTATTTGGTCCTTGAAATCGCATGCATGCAGCATCTGTTTGAGAAGAGTTGGCTGGATCGCTTCCGCTTTTAGCTGAGTTGAGAAACAGAATCGACAAGAGCTGGCGCCATTTTTTCGGCCTAATTAATGATACACTTAACAGTCATCCACTGGCTATGTGGCTTTACCAAGTATGCCTAGTAATAATCCCAGTTCAACTTAGTTAACCCTTGGATTGCTTTTACCTTTTCTTGAGCTCTCTGTTTCCAATCTGCCTGTAGTGTTACTTTCTTGCGATTTTGGGGAGTTGTAGGTGACTGGGCAACTAGCAGCTTTCCCTTTTTAGAAATTTTTCTCAGCAATGTGCGATTAGCTTTAGGCGCTAATAGCGCATCGGAAACTGCCTTCGTTCCTGGATCTAGGTTTCCTTGATGAATTTTCGCCTTTTGCGCTTTATCCTTCCAGCAGATATAAAGTTCAATATTTGTACACATAACAGTTCCGTAAGCTCTTGACCCTGAGTTTTAAACTGTCTATTTATAATTTTTGCGTTGTCTAGTATCCACTTCACCATGTCCGTGTATGGGAGGATTTTTGGCCTTGCTGCTATCCGGTGTAAGAATGAGCAAGCTAGCTCTGTAAGGGATGCTTTTGAAGAACCATTTGAGCCCGCGGTAGCAACTATTTCCATTACTTGAGGATTCTCCTCCTCGAGAAGATTATACATGCCTTCCCACGTAGCTATTCTTGCGTCTCTGTTACAGGCTGTGTCTGTATACAAGGGCGCCATTTCCTTTTCTTCAGTGCTCAGGGCTTTGCTTTTCTTTCCCATTTTATCCTGCGTATTGCTTTGTATTGGCACTTGTTCTCCGTTACTGCAATTCACAAATGAAGTGAACATGAATGACAAGGAAGGGGGATGGGAAAGTTTTAAATGCCGTAGACATACCAAATATACCACCTTATGTGAAATGATTCTTGAAAAGCAGGCACCCATATTCCATTAATAACTGACAACTAACTCATTTATTAGCATTAAAGCGCATAACCAGGTGTCAGCTTAAGGAAAATACTTTTCTTGAATAGCATGCCCGAAAGATGTGCGATGGAGCAATTTTTCGATTTTGCTTCACAACATCGTAGATCGCAACATCACAAAATCGCAGAATCGCGAAATCGCAAAGTTGGTGACTCATGACATCGCATTATCGTATTATCGCGAAATCGCAATATCCCAAATCGCAGAATGTTATACATGACAATCTTTGTTAACCTATTTTCTGCAAAATGTGATCTGGCGATCGACGTCATCGCATATCGGCAAATTGAAGTGTTTCAATGTGAGTTGTGCTGAATGCGATGCGATATCTATTTATTATCGCATATCGCGATCTCGCAAATGTTGGAATTGTGCTTGTAAGGTGGCATACCGCTATCTTATGCGATGCGATATTTCCTAAGGAAAGATTTGCATTTTACCTTATCATAAACTTAGCTTTTTAGATTTTCCAAGGGAGGTTTCCTAAGCTTATGATGGCAATATTATTTGAAAAGGAAATTTAACCACTACTTTGATTTCCTAGATTTTTAACTAGGGTTCCCCACTTATTTAGTATTAGGAATAACACTAAATAATAAGGGGGGTTGTTGCTGGCCACAACAATTGGCGATTCACTTGGAAGAACCAGTTATCTTTGCTATTTTTTGAATTTTCAAAACTTCCAAAACAGAAAATTTTCCAGAAAGTTAAACTTTATTATAGAAATATAAAGTACATTATATTCTAACTTGTCAATGACATTTTGTTTCAACTATTTTCAACTTTGATTATTTGCTGCCTCAAGTTAGTCCTTGTATTTACATCAGTGATTATTTGGTTTGTAAAGATAAAACAAAGTCTTCTCTGTAAACAAGTTTTAAATATGCTCATTTGTCGTAGGTAGAGCCTCTGCTGCCAGCAAGCATTTATAGCCTTGACATGGTTACCTGTTACCCAGCAATGATCCTTTATCCTACTTAAAGAAACCTACAATTCCCAAAGAAGAATCCACATCCACACTTATTGCTTTAATTTTCTTTTTTGTTCTTAAAGAGCAATGTCTTGGTTTGGTGGCCAATTCATGACACAGTCATTCATTGATTTATAACTTTGTTGAACAAGCTGGCTCGCGATGAGACCCCTTGTCTTTTGATTGCAACAATTTTGAGTCTTTGCCCTGTTGTGGTATGCAGTATTGACAAAGTCAGCAAGTTATAATATATGTGATTATGATCAGCCGGCTCGCGATGAGACCTCTCACTCTTTAAGATAAAGTGTATCCTTGGATTGTTCCTCTGAAAGTTGTGATTCCCTTAGTAGGGAGGAAGTCATTGTTTCCTTAAGATAGCTCTGGACGACAATAGTAGAGTTTTTGGAAATAGTTGTTATACACAGAATCTTTATTTTGTTATTGATACCTTTCGTTGCACTAATATAAAACAATTTCTCACTAAAGGTTGTGTTCATCAAATTTTATGAAGTTTAAACTAGTATCATATCTAAGCTAGAGTTTTTAACTGTATCTTTCAATAATAAAGATCAATTTTCCAAAAGATTTGCTATTTATACAAGCGAAAGATCAAAATCTAGAAGAGAATTTGTGTCTTTCTCGTGAATCTCAAAAGTAACCATTCACAACTGGTTTTACTATGAAAAGAAAAACAACTACTATAAAAAAATACAAGACTAATCTTCTATGGAAAATATTTCTTGAGAATTTGACCATTAACAGGTAGAGAATCTCTCTTCCCTGCTAAATCTTGTAACATGAAGGTCGATGGACCTACGACTTCTACAATTTGAAAAGGACCAAGCCACATTCTTTGAAATTTTGTATGTTTTCCCTTTTCCTCATGAGCCTTGTCCCATTTTAAAACTAAATCTCCTATCTAAAAATCTTTTCTGGATACCATATTGGAATCAAAAGAGGCTTTCACCAATGCTTGATGATGAGCGTGATTTACTTTAGCCCGTTCTTGTTGTTCTTCTAATTTAATTAATTCCAGCTGCCTAAGTTGTAAAGAAGAAGTTGGTACTTCATCAATATATTGAACCAAGGCTAAAGAGGGAATTGCCAGATGTGTTGGAAGAACTACTTCTTTCCCATAAACTAAATTAAAGGGAGAAGTGCTGATAGAGGCTTTCTGCGTTATTCGATCTTCCCATAAAGCATATATTAAAGACTTATGCCAATTCTTATGATTTTGGTCAATGGTTCGTTTGATAATTCTGATTAAGTTCTTATTTGTGGACTTAGCTAAACCATTGCCCTGTGGATAGTAATTGGCATAATATTTAAGTTTGAAACATCTTTTGAGTGCAAACTCAATCATTGTATTTCCAGAAAAGTATGATGCATTATCAAACATTAAAGCGGAAGGCAATCCAAACCTGGTGATTATGAACTAATCTATAAATTCAATGATATTTTCAGCATTAGCCGTCTTGAGTGGAACTGCTTCTACCCATTTGGTAAAGTAATCTGTTGCTGTAAGGATGTATCTATGCTGTTTAGAAGAGTGAGGAGCGATCTCACCTATTATGTCCAATCCCCACTGATCGAAAGGTTGTTTAATAGTAACTGGTTGCAATGGCAAGGATGGTTTCTTTTATCTTCCAGCAGGAGTTTGGCAGACTTGACATTTCCTTACGTAGTTATGTGCATCTTTAAATAATGTGGGCCAGTAATAGCCTATGCGTAAGATTTTATGAGCAGTTGCATCTCTAGCGTAGTGTCCACCTGCTGGCCCGTCGTAGAGTTCCTGCAAGACTTTTTTAGCTTCAGCTTTCTCAAGACATCTAAGTAGAACAGAATCATAATTTATTCTAAAAAGAACGTCATTTACAAGTTGATATTGTTTGGATTTTAACCTCAGGGCTCTTTTCTTGGTGTGATCAAGATTTGGAGGAGCATATCCATTCTTTAAATAATAAATAATATCAGTGTATAATGACTCAACATCGTTTAGGCTTACCTCATACACTTGTACCTCTTCATATGGATTTTCGGGCATTAGCAATGCTCCTGCCAGCAGTTTGCAAAAGCCTTGACCTTTTACAATACTTGCTGGTTTGATTTCTACGTCGTATTCTTGTAAGGAAGTAACCCAATTGGCCCTTTTCTCACCCACATCCTTCTATACCAGAAGATTTCTTACCGCTGTAAACAATACTATGATCTTGGTATATGTTTTGAGTAATAAAGGTCTAAAGTATTTAATTGCTTTAAAAACAACATAAGCTTGTTTTTCCACATCTGAATAATTCAATTTAGCACCTTGTAAATTGGAACTGAAAAAAGCAATTGGGGCTTCCGCCTTTTCTTGATTTGCTTGAGTGAGTATCGCAACATAAGATTTATCTAAGGCAAAAGTATACAAAATAAAAGGATCGGAAAAATTCGAAGTTGCTAATGATGGAGCATTGATAATGGCTTGTTTGATTAGATTGAATGCCTCATGTTCATCTTGGCCCCATTTAAAGTTTGCATTCTTTTTAATCATGGCTTGTAAAGGAGACACAATTCTTGAAAAATATGGGACAAATCTCTTTACAAAGTTGATCTGGCCAAGGAAAGATTGCATGGCTTTCTTATTGTGAGGTAGGGGGACTGCGGAAATTTCCTTGATTCTGTCAGGGTCTATGTGAATTCAGGATTTTGACACTACGAATCCTAGAAGCTTTCCTTCACTCAATGCGAAAAAGGATTTTTTCGGGTTAAGTGAAATCCCATACCTTAAACAACGTTGGAAGATTTGTTTTAAATCCTTGAGATGGTTGTTTCGTTTCTTGGAATAAACAGTAATATCATCCAAATAGATTACCATTGATTTGTTAACTAACCCTTTGAATGCAATTTCCATGGCTCTTTGAAATGTGGCGCCTGCATTAATCAAACCAAATGGCATCTTTTGATATGCATATGTGCCCCATTTAGTTCTAAATGTCATTTTTAATTGGTCGTCGGGATGTACCAACACTTGGTTGTATCCTGAGAATCCATCCAAGAATGACATTAGTTCTGAGCCCGCAACTGCCTGCAGTATTTGTTCCATAGGAGGTAAAGGAAAATTATCCTTTTGGCAGGCCTTGTTAAGGTTTCAAAAGTCAATGTGAATTCTGATATCTCCATTTTTCTTTCTAACAGGTACCATATTGGAGACCCATTTAGAATGTCTAACGGGAAAGATTATTTTGGCTTTCAATAACTTATTGAGTTCAGTTTTAATCTGATTTTCTAAATTTGGATGGATCTTTCTCAACGTTTTTTGGACAGGTCTTTCATTATTAATCATTGGGATAGCATGCTAGATGATGGAGGTGTCGTATGTTTTGAGTTCATCATAATTCCAGGCAAAAACACCTTTGTATTGTTTCAAGAAATGTATATATGCTAATTTTTCTTCAAGGGCTAGGCCGAGGCCTAAGTTGATGTTGTGTGGTTTAGCATCAGTTCCTAGATTTACTAATTCATAATTCAAAGTTGAACTTTGGAGTTTTGAATTGGAAGATCTTTTGAATCGATCTTTCAAATCATAAAGGTGTTCTAATTTGACTATTGATTTAGGTATAGCATTGTTAGTACTATCCTGTTGCAATTGTAGGTCATGTTGGTCTTCGTCAATTATTTGATTGGTGTAGGATCCTTCAGATGTGAGAAAACTCACGATATCAGGATCGTCATTGAAAATCCTCCAATTGGTGATGTTATCAGGGATAGATGGTCTAAAAATTAACTCAATTGAAAATCGGTCAGGGCTAAAATCTTCTGAAGGAATGAGATTGGAAGCTATGTTGGCTAAGAGGTCTGCGCTAGCATTTTGGAGTCTTGGAATTGACAAAATATTAAATGCTATAAAATTTTCAGTCAGATCTTGAAGTAAAGATTGGTAATGCTTTAAATGACCTGATAAACATTGTATAGTATTACGTACCTGTCTGATCACAATTTCAGAATCTCCGAAAACTTGCAGGTATTATGCGGTATTGTTGGTGCATTCGAATTCGAGTCTGCAAGTTAGCATGGTTTTATCTCCCTCTCGGCTTACTAATACGCATCCTGCTCCTGCTCCTTCATTAGACTTAGAACCATCAAAAAATAATTTCCAAAACAAAGATTTATTTACAGGACTATGTATAAAATTAATGCATTTAGAACTATCTGTTTAAGAAAAAATTTCTACTTGAGATAAAACAAAATGTTCTAAGTAAGGTGAAGAATGAGCATTAAAATTTCCTAGGAAAGAATCTACTGAATAGTTGCCAATGATGTTAGAATTATATGCTACTAGTTCGTTTTCTCCCTCGAGTTCTGTTACTATATACTTCTGATGTCGCTCGCGTTCAACTTTAATTTGGTTGGGTTTACCATTGTAAGGGAGCCACATGTGCGACCAATCAGTTGCAAAGTATCCGTGAAGTTTTTCTGACCAATCTCTGCTAAGAATTAGGCCATAAAATTCAGGAATATCAGCAACTAAAATGTCGATAACTTGACATATCGTTGGGTTGGATGACAGCCTTATGGTAACCTGATTTAACTCGCCAATCACTTCAACTTGCGATCGATCTAGCTGAACTATACGTACAGCAGATTTCTGTGGTTGAACATTCAATTTTGCACAAATTGACCTTGGTAAAATATTCAATGAAGCTCCAGAATCCACTAAACAATTGTGCACATTTTTAATGAAAATTTCATAGGTAAGGAGAAATGGGGGAGTATTTGATCTCGATCTTCCTCAAATTAATGCAATATCATTTGGATCAACTTTATTCATCGTACTAGTTGGAGGTCTTCCCATATCATGAGAAGCTTGAGAGATTACAGCAGCTGGTAAAGGTGCAACTTGCACAGCATGTAATTCTTTCAAAAGTACTTTTTGCTGGTGTTTTAACTTGCTCAATTCAAAAAGAGTAATATTAGCCCTAGTCTTTTTCATGTCTTCAATGATGTTATACTCCATTTCATCTGAAACGATTAGCGTTTTAGATGGAGTAGATGTGTCTGTTTGGACTGGGCTGATTTGAGTCGCTTTAGGTGATGTTTTCTTGGCTGCGACTTTATCCATAGTCATTGAGCTTGCGCTCTTTGGCTTAGGTGTAGGTTGAGGAGGATCAAGCTGATTTCTACTACGAGTACTAACCGAGAATGCCTCCTGATCCTCTTCATTTGGGAGGATGAAATCCCACATACCTTGTAATTCTACAACTTCTTCTTCATCGGTATGTTCTTCAGTAACGTTTTCCTCTTCTTCTTGTTCTGATTCAGCATTTGAAATAGCATTAGGGGGTTTGGAATCACTTGAAGGATTTCTTTTAAAAGGCATGTATGGCTTTTTAGAAGAAGTTTCTGCTACCTGCTTCTTGATGTCGACCATTTCGTTAGACATGGTCTTCAAAACTTTTTGTAATCCTTCTAAATCAAATGGATCTTTTGATTGTTTTTTCTTGGGATATTCTTTGAATGAGACCTTCTTAGATTTTCATTCTTCCATCGTGTTTTTCTTTTCTAAGGTCGTAATACGTTTCTCTACTGATATTGCTTCCTTCATGTTTTCAACTAAGGTTGGTGTGTTAGCCCTATCAACAAAGATTGCTAAGTTTGATGGTAAAGCAGTAATGTACCATTCACTTCGCACTTCTTCACTAGGCTGAGAAGCAGTAGGAATTTTGTTTAAGATTTTATTGAAACGTAAATTGAAGTCTTTGATAGGTTCTCTTAACTCAGCCCTAAGGTTGGACAAGTCATTGATCAGTGTTGCTGTAGACCGGTCATCACCAAAATTGGTCAAGAATTGTTCTTGGAAGATGTCCCAATTAGTAATAGATCCAGATGGTAACAAGAAATACCATGATCCGACTGTTCCTTGTAGAGTATAAGGGAAAAGTCGAACAAAAGCATCTTCATTAACAACTCCATTGAGATTTATGGACAACATAAAGTTATTTATATGTTCTTCTGCTAGCATGTCTACCTCAGGATTAAACTTAGGCAGCCATTTTTCAGGATGGGCCGGTATCTGACTCAAGGGTGCAGGCCTTAGGACTGCCGCTGGGTTATTCCATGGAGATTGGGCCATTGCTGAACTACTAACAGAAGAAAGTAAAGAAGATGATCCATGTGGTTGAGAAGATGAGGATATTATGACTCCAAATGGTTGAGAAGGAGTTGAGGAAGTTGAAATAGGCTGATGGACGATGATCTGAAGTGGAGGAGTGGATGGTTGACTTCGCGGTGAAGAGGTTGAGATGGATGATGATGATGAAAGAGTCTCACTATTGGATCCTTTACGAGACTTCCTTGCTCTCTTCCTAGTAGGTAGAGGTAATTTGGTTGGCTGAACACCAAACTTTTCACTCTTTAACCTAATAAGAGGATGAGCAGGATTATATTGCGAAGTCACACTGCCTTGAGATTTATCAGATTTCTGAGGAGATATAGAAAATCACTGAAGTTTGTGAATCAAAGATTCAACTTCAGGAGGTTCAATAGTAGATTGTTCTGAAATGTCAAGGTTTGTAGCAGCAGTTGTTGTTCCAGCGACTTCTGACTCTGGATTTAAGGTTCCTGAATGTAATGGAGAAGTCGGAGGAGATGATGAGGGCGATTTACTCTCATAATGGTATTCAGATTTGGATTTTCTTGCCATTCACAGTTCGAGGCCCTCCTTCTAGCGCCAAATATGTTGAAGCCCTGAAAATCGGGTCTACAACAAGGGGGATACCCGTCCGGTCCAGACCTTGGTTGGCAGCTTCTTTTCCATTTGGTATAGCGGGTCCGACTGGGGATATGGGACCAGTTTCCCAATTTCCGTGTGTGCGTGAGAAAGATCAATATTTCTGTTTCTAACAGTTTCTAAATGGAATACTTCTACTCTAATTCTAATCTAATAATAAGGAAAAAATATTCTAATAAACAAAAATATGTAAATCTATACTAACACGGGTTGTGATATTTCTTCTATGCGATCTAAAATGATTTCAAACAACAACTGGTAATAAATATCATTCAGCTATTATGAGAAAAGAATTCAATAAAGATGAACCATTTCGTATAAAAAGTTAGACGAAACAGTTGCGAAAAACATATCGCATAATGAGCTATTCATACACTAAGCATAAATAAATAGCTATCACCGTACAAAAGTGCCAAATGATAACTCAAGCATTCATACATTAATATATAAATAACTGAACTGGGAATCACTCTAACACAAGGCATAAATAGTTAAGAGATAGAAATACCATTTATAACTAGTTCTACTCATGAGCTTCAAGCGATAACGATTTATTTCTCCTTGATCAAATATCCACTAAGAATACAAAAGAGCAACATTAGTAGCAGATATCAAATGCAAACATTAATAAATCTTGTTCCATTCATTCATCAAAACCTCCTCAGAGGGTACAGAAGTGCATGTTTTGCGGATAAGTTTTTTGATAAATTTCAGGACCCTTCTCTAAATGCATGAGAAGGGTTGAAATACTACTAACTAAAATCTAAAAATAAATTATTACAAAAATATAGGATGTGGTTTAAATGACCGTCCTCTTTTCAGGAAAATAAAACAAAATTAAAGCTAAAATTGAATCTAAAATTAAACTACTTCTGTATTTGGTCCTTGAAATCGCACGCATGCAGCATCTGTTTGAGAAGAGTCAGCTGGCTGACTTCTGCTTTTAGCTGAGTTGAGAAAACAGAATCGACAAGAGCTGGTGCCATTTTTTCGGCCAAATTAATGATACATTTAACAGTCATCCACTGGCTATATGGCTTTACCAAGTATGCCCAGTAATAATCCCAGTTCAACTTAGTTAACCCTTGGATTGCTTTTGCCTTTTCTTGAGCTCTATGTTTCCAATTTGCCTGTAGTGTTACTTTCTTGTGATTTTCGGAACTTGTAGGTGACTGGGAAACTAGCAGCTTTCCTTTTTTAGAAATTTTTCTCAGCGATGCGCGATTAGCGCTAGGCACTAATCGCGCATCGGAAACTGCCTTTGTTCCTGGATCTGGGTTTCCTTGATGCATTTTTCGCCTTTTGCGCTTTATCCTTCCAGCAGATATAAAGTTCAATATTTGTAAACATAACAATTCCGTAAGCTCTTGACCCTGAGCTTTAAACTGTCTATTTATAATTTCTGCATTGTCCAGTATCCACTTCACCATGTCCGTGTATGGGAGGATTTTTGGCCTTGCTGCTATCCGGTGTAAGAATGAGCAAGCTAGCTCTATAAGGGATGCTTCTGAAGAACCATTTGAGCCCGTGGTAGCAACTACTTCCATTACTCTGGGATTATCCTCCTCGAGCAGATTATACATGCCTTCCCACGTAGCTATTCCTGTGTCTCTGTTACAGGCCGTGTCTGTATACAAGGGCGCCATTTCCTTTTCTTTAGTGCTCAGGGCTTTGCTTTTCTTTCCCATTTTATCCTGCGTATTGCTTTGTATTGGCCTCTGTTCTTCGTTCCTGCAATTCACAAATGAAGTGAACATGAATGACAAGGAAGGGTGATGGGAAAGTTTTAAATGTCGCAGACATACCAAATATACCACCTTACGTGAAATGATTCTTGAAAAGCACGCACCTGTATTCCATTAATAACTGACAACTAACTCATTTATTAGCATTAAAGCGCATAACCAGGTGTTAGCTTAAGGAAAATACTTTTCTTGAATAGCATGCCCGAAAGATCTGCAATGGATCGATTTTGTGATTTTCTTCGCAACATCGCAACATCACAAAATCGCAGAATCGCAAAATCGCAAAGTTGGCGACTCATGACATCGCATTATCGTATTATCACTGTATCGCGAAATCGCAATATCGCAATATCGCAAATCGCAGAATGTTATACATGACAATCTTTGTTAACCTATTTTCTGCAAAATGCGATCTGGTGATCGACGTCATCGCATATCGGCAGATTGAAGTGTTTCAATGTGAGTTGTGTTGAATGCGATGTGATATCTATTTATTATCGCATATCGCGATCTCGCAAATGTTGGAATTGTGCTTGTAAGGTGGCATACCGCTATCTTATGCGATGCGATATTTCCTAAGGAAAGATTTGCACTTTACCTTATCATAAAACTTAGCTTTTTAGATTTTCCAAGGGAGGTTTCCTAAGCTTATGATGGTAATTTTATTTGAAAAGGAAATTTAACCACTACTTTGATTTCCTAGATTTTTAACTAGGGGTCCCCACTTATTTAGTATCAGGAATAACACTAAATAAGAAGGGGGGTTGTTGCTGGCCACAACAAGTGTCAAAAAGGATCCTCTTTACTTCCTCACAGAATTTGAAGAGCTTAAAAGGAACTTCGGTGAACCAGTTTCAGATTTTATCAAGAGATTCAACAAACTCTATCACAAAATGCCTATTGATTGTAAGCCTCCTGTAGCAGCAGCTAAGTCTAGATTTTCTAAAGCTTTCAATGATGACTTTGTTGTTATGCTACATGAGAGAACTTCAAGAACTCTTGAAGATATGCAAACAAACACTATAGAAGTAGAAAAAATAGGGCAGCCTCAACTTCTTTAAAACTTAAGGAAGAAAAGGCCCAAAAAAAACTCAAATCTATTCAAGAAGCCTTTAGTTCCTCTAAGAATAAATCAAAAGACTCAAAAATAGATGAAATAACATCTCTTCTTAGAAACCTATCTACTAGGATTTCAAAGATTGAGACCCAACCTAGGACCATACAACAAACAGTTGCTAGAACTCACAACCAAAACCAAAGTCAGTATAAAAGAAACCAACCACTACAAATTCTTCAGAGACCTACCAATGATCAACAGGTTCCTACTCCTCTATTAATAGATGACCAACAACTTGATGATAATACTATGACAATTACTGAAGATATTAATAGCATGGATTCTTCTTCCAATCAAACAGCCATCATTCCTCTCTCATAACAGAATCAGGTTCAAGAGGATCAGGAAGCTGCACAGGTATCTAAATATCATGGTTTTTCTGAATTTTTAATTGTAGAATTAAATAAGAGATATGATCTTAGACCTAGACCTGGTCCTGGGAGACCTCCAAAGGAAACTCCAATAATTGAACCATGTACCAAAACTGCTGAAGCTCAAGCAACTCTTATTCAGCCCTTAGATCAGTCAATTGATACTACTCAAACTGGTAAAAAAAATTTGATTGCATTTAATGTTGAAAAATAATTAGAGAGGGTTAAGATCCCAATTCCACTGTGAAAACTTTCTAAAAACCCTAGTTACGAAAGCCAAGTCACAAAATGGATTCAAAATACCTCAGTTGATGCTGAAGTTGATGTCATAAGCCTACAAGATGAAAAACCAGTAGTAGTTTTTGGCCCTAGTTCAGACATGATAGATGAGATAGTGCCTCCTTTCTATGTAACTCTTAAAACAAATTCTTCCATGTTGTATAATTGTATGCTTGATTCATGAGCATCACACAACCTTATGCTGAAATCTATCATGGACCATTTGAAGTTTGAAATAAATAAATCCTACCATGACCTGTACACCTTTGATTCTAAAAGGGTGCCCTGTTTAGGATTGATCAAGGATTTAATGGTTACCCTTGCCCAAATTCTAGTGAAAAGTGTAGTACTTGATATCATTGTCATAGATATCCCTCCCAAATTCGGAATGCTCCTTTCTAGGTCTCGCTATGCCAAATTAGGGGGAACTCTACAGATGAATATGTCATATCCTACTATTCTTGTTTATGGAGGAGAGCAATTAAGATTATATAGAGAGGTAAGATTTCTACATACGGTTTGTAAGACTGCCCAGCCAAGGAACCATTCAATTTATGCAATAGATCAAGACTTCGGTTGTTTTCAACTCACTTCAAACCAATGTAAAACTCAAGTTAAAATTGAAGAAGTAGTTGAAAGTCCTGAACCAAACCAAATTGATATTTGGAAACTGTTCTTTGATGGCTCTTGCATGAAATATGGGGGACGAGCTGGAGTTATTTTAATTTCACCTAAAAAGGAAAATATAACCCAATCATGTAAATTAGACTTCAAAGTCACTAATAATGTAGCTGAATACGAAGCTTTCCTTTTAGGATTGCAATTAGCCAAAAGCCTGAAAGTTCATAACTTAAGTGTTTTTACCAATTCTAAACTTATTTTTAAGCAAGTAAAGAATGTTTGCCAGACCAAACATCCCAGGCTTAGTTCCTACCGAAATTAGGTATGGGATTTAGTTGAAAACCTGTTTGATGCTTTTAATTTGACTCATATTCCCAGAGATCATAACGTTCACGCAGATGCCCTAGCTGTCTCTGCTAGCGCTTTTAAAATTCATGATCATACTGATGTACTCTATCAGATACAAGTCAAATATAGGCCATCTATCCCAGATAATCTGAAACATTGGCAAACATTTGAAGATGATGAACAACTGAAATCATTTCTGTAGGTAGTAGATGATTTCTCGTTTCTGCAAATTGATGAAGATAGAGCTGAAATAAATGAAAACGCAGAAGGAAATGATACTTCAAATTTTAAAGCCTAGATTGCTAATCACAACGTTGTCTAAATTATGTAATAATTTTATTCCAAAGGGACTCATTTCTTTAGAAAAATTATTCGATCAAAATGATGTTTTCCAAAACCCGCAGTCTATTTCTTCAGAAGATGATGTGGAAGAGATTAACGTTGGAACTGTTGAAGATATTAAAAACATCAAATTGTGCACATCTCTGGACCGAGAAATCAAAGCTCAGTATTTTAAATTACTGCAAAATTATAAGGACGTTTTTGCCTGCACTTACGCTGATTTGAAAACCTATGGTCCATCATTAATACAGCAGAAGATTCCTCTGAAGACAGAAGCAAAACCATATCAACAAAAGCTTAGAAGAATAAATCTAGATCTTCTACCAACTGTAGAAAGAGAAATTAAGAAAATTTTAGATGCCAAAATCATCCTCCCTCTTAGATATTTTAATTGGGTTGCAAATCCGGTTCCTGTTAGAAAGAAAAATGGAGAAATAAGACTTTGTGTGGATTTTAGAAATTTGAACAAGGCATCATTAAAAGATAATTATCCTTTGCCCAAAATGTACCAGTTATTGCAAATGGTTTCAGGAGCACAAATACTTTCTATGTTTGAGGGTTTTTCAAGTTATAATCAGGTGAACGTTGATACAGCAGACAGAGAGAAACCAGCTTTTACTACACCCTGAGGTACATTCATGTATGCAAGGATGCCATTTGGCTTAACAAATGTTGGATCAACATTTCAGAGAGCTATGGACATCGCTTTTATGGGTCAAGTAAACAAATTTGTGGTTATTTACCTTGATGACATAACTGTTTTTCTAAATTTGATCATAATCATTTAAAGCACTTGATGAAAGTTTTTGATAGGTGCAGAAAATTTGGAATATCATTGAACCCAAAGAAGTCCTTGTTTGTTGTTAAAGAAGGAAAATTGTTGGGCTATATAATTTCGAAGGAGGGAGTAGTAATTGATCCCAAACGAGTATCTGCCATAGAAACATTGACCTTGCCTAGCAACAGAAAAGAGATTCAAGCTTTTATGGGCAAGATTAATTTTCTAAGGAGATTTATTCCAAATTATGCAGAGATAGTGAAGGATATAACAGACATGCTCCCAAAGGATCATGAAGTCAAATGGACTCCTTCCTCTAGGCATGCATTTAAACAAATAAAAAGGGCTATCTTTGAAGCTCCCACCTTAGCCAGCCTGATTATACTAAGTCATTTAGTATTTTCTCTTTTGCCTCTAAAACAACCCTTGCTGCTGTTTTATTATAGAAAAATGAAGATTCCCATGACCAACCCATAACCTTTTTCAGCAAGGTTATGAGAGATGTTGAGCTGAAGTATGACATCAATGAGAAGCAAGCTTATGCCCTTATTCAAGCCCTGAAATCATTCAGAATGTATGTCTTACATTCAACTATTACTGCTTATGTCCCAAATAGTGTTGTCAAAATTGTCTAAACCCAACCAGACACCGATGGGAGAAGAGGTAGATGGATCACTCAAATTCTAGAATTTGATCTAACTATCAAGACTACCAAGCTAGTAAAAGGTCAAGGATTAGCTAAGCTTCTAGCTAAATCCAACTGCAAAGTACTTGGAATCAATTCTATTTTGGAAATACAAGGGAAGAATACATAAGAACCTTCTATCCTTGCAGAAGGGGAGAATCCACAAGAACCATCCCTTCATCCTAGAAGAGAGAATCCACAAGAACCTCTACCTTCAGACAGATCAGTCCTATACACCTTGATGAAAAATATTTGTTGTCAAACTGGTATCAAGATATTGTAAATTTCTTGATCAATTTTGAGTGTCGAGCATCGTTCTCCAAAACACAGTGTAAATATCTTAAGTTAAAATCACTCAAGTATTGCATTATTAATGAAAATTTATACTAGAAAGATCCACTCAACATTTTGTTATTATGTTTAACAGAATCTGAAACTGAAGGAATCATTGATCAGTTTCATACAGGATTTTGTGGGGGACATTATGCTTGGAGAGCTATTGCATACAAGATTCTGAGGGGAGGATTTTATTGGCCCACATTATTTTTACAAGTAGGGGCAAAGGTAAGAGGTTGTGTTCCTTGCCAAATGTTTGCTAGAAAACAGAAATTAGCGGCTCTTCCACTTGTTCTATCAATAGTTTCAACACCTTTTTCTCAATGGGGATTAGATTTTATTGGAGAGATTCACCCCACTTCAAGTAATGAACACAGATGGATCTTAACTGCAACAGATTACTTTGCTAAATGGGTGGAAGAAATTCCAATCAGAAATGCTACATATGCAGCAGTAATTAAGTTTATTGAGGAGAATTTATTGTCTAGATTTGGTTGCCCAACCCAAATTGTAACTAATAATGCAACATATTTTTCTAGTGTTAAAATGATTGACTTTTTCCAGAAATATCAGATTCTGTTACATTATTCAACTCCATATTACCCTCAAGGTAATGGCCTTGCAGAATCATCAAACAAAAGCTTGGTAAAGGTAATCAAAAAGACTCTAGCTGATCATAAGAAGAGCTGGGATTCACATTTGATTTATGCAGTATGGGAAAATAGAATTACTCCAAAGAGATCAACTGGCAAATCTCCATTTCAATTAGTCTATGGGAAAGATGCAATCTTTCCTACCAATTTGGCTTTCCTGTTTTACAGTTTCTGCAGGATGCAACATATGAACCTGATGATTTTTCTAGAAGAATAAATCAGATTATTGAACTTAATGAGAACAAAGATGAAGTTCAATACAAATTGCAGAAATATCATAATAAGTTGAAGGTCTTGTTTGATAGAAGAGCCAGGGAAAGGGACTTTAAGGAAGGTGATCTAGTTCTATGATGGGATGCCAAGAGAGAAGAGAAAGGAAAGCATGGCAAATTCGGAAATATGTGGTTTGGACTTTTGTGTTGCAGAATCTTGAGGGGCTATATTCCACTTATCATGTAAATGGAAGGTTTATCAAACATTACATTCAGTACTGAGAAGCCGAAATAGTTTTCATTGTAAATACTCTGGTTTTATTTTCCTTTCCAAGATGTCAGTGTGATTTTTCTTACAGAAAAGACTCCATAGCCCAAGGAGAAGGAACATGGATCTGCAGGTTCTCTCCATTCTACGGGAGAAAGCAGTCTCAAGATGGAGCCAATGTTGTAGCATTTTTTGGTTTTGATAAGATAGAATATTTTAAAAAATGTTAAGTTAGGATATGGACATAACAATAGAGAATAAAATGTTAGAAAAAGAAATTATCTTGATGATGATGTCCATATCAAAGAAAATGTTAGGTAGATTCTCGAAAAAAAATCAAGGCAAAATGAAAATGCTAGGTAGAAAGAAAACAAATAAACTCTGAAAGTGAGTGAGTCTAAATGCCACTACTCTGTTTCTACAAAATAATGGTTGTGCGCAACTTGTTTTTAAATGCCACAACCCATGACAGTCAAACTGTTTAATCTTGACTGCTTCATGCTTTAAATTTGATGTTATAGTCAGAGAATAAAGATCTAGCCAAACTGTTCAATCTTGGCAGATGAGTAGTTAGGTAGAGAATAATAAGGTACTCATGAGTTTAATTTGAGCCCTTGGAGGTTATAAGGGTAGATTTAAATAGTTTGTTTTTGTTATAAAAGGAGAAAGGATAAGGGTTTGCTTAAATGTACCCATTAAGTGAAGAAAAAAATGATAGGATAAGCAAAGGGTAAGTAGAGAAAGGTTGCATAAGTTTAATGGTTGATTGGACAAAATGTATATTTATCATGTTTCTATGCTCATGAGGCAATTCTACAAGGCAAATGAAGGTCTACTTGATCAAGTAATTAACTTCTCATTCATCTCCATTCATTCATATATTCACTAATTTCCCCTTCATACATTCATATTCATTCATTTTCCACTAAGAAACCCTTTTCCTAAGGTCAAAACCCTTTTTTCCTAAGAAAAGTGAAAATCCCATACAAAATCCCTTTTTACATGAAAAACCCACAAAAATATATTTTCCCTAAGTATTGATGCTTATATGAAAAGCAAGTAAACCATTAAAAAGAACTTTACTTAGTGAAATTCCCCTTTTCGCATAAAATTCCCCTTTTCCCCTTATATTTCATATATTTTCCCTTTTCCCTTATAATATAACTCAATTTATAAAATACCCTGAAAACCCTTAGTTTTATTAATAAAACTATGTATTAATTAAAGCAGAAGAAAAGGCTTGAAGAATTGGACATAGTCAAAGATATTGTTGGAATGGTGGAACTCGTTGTGGCAGGGGTCAAATTCAAATCATCTCATGTTCGATTCGGTTTAATTATTACAGCGGAACTTCTGAAAAGCGGTCGTAGGAAACTGAAACAAAGAGAGATTAATGTTTTTGCAGATTTGCTTCAAAGCGAAACTGCAAACAAATATAGTACACATGTTAGGCAGTTGCTTCGCGACATTACAACGATGGCTGCTTCTCGCTAGAAATGATAGGTAACTTTATTTTTCTAAGGAGTTTGGTTGGGTCAGGCGGCAAGATTGTGTAAGTTTCGATGTATTATAAGACACCCTCTATCTCGACAGGAAAACTATATATAGCTGACAGCGAAAGTACAGGATGACGATATAGCTGTCTGATAGTGGGTATAAGTTATTAGTCGGCAAGTTTACGTAGAAAATAAATGAGAGTGTTAAATTCCTATCGATTCTCAGCCTTATAAAGCTTTCTATGAATGAAATATCAACTAAACTGGTGGACAGGCGGTGGGGCTCCCTTCTATGCGAAACGCTACCACTCTTTCAGATGTGACCTGAGGCATGTAAAATTTGGGCAGTACTGCATTTGCGGGCTCTATTTATTTGTATTTGTGGTCTGTTTTGGATTCATGGTTTTACTGTGCAGTTCATTTGATGCCTCCAACCGATTCGCTTTAAAGAATGAAGCCTGTTTATTCTCCAACAGGTAATGAGGGCGAACCGTTGGCTGTCATTGTTACGTGCGTAGTGCGTGAATAATATTGAAGAACTCGATATATTTAGGGATTAGGTTTTGGTTAAATACTAAAATATGAAGCTCAATGGAAGTACTTTGCCTTCCTTGAGTGGCAAAAGCATGGGTTTCGGGGAGTATAGAAGGCACTTGGCATTGTAAGGGAGATCTTAAATATCTTGATAGATTATTTGGCGGTTTCTGGTTAAATTTTATTTTCTTCCTTTTAGTTGCTTTGAAATTATTGACTTATTTTTTTTAATTTATGTAAGATTAGCGGTGAGCTTAAAGTTTACAGCTTCACTAATTTCCAACTGAGAAAACATCAGGGCTAATTGTTTTCTTAATACAGTTTCTTTTTTTAAATTACTAGTTTTTGGACGGTATAACTCTCTGATTTCCCAAATGGAGAGCCCATAAAAAGCATTAGGCTCGTGGAATTCAATTCCGTATCTCAACGGTAAATTGTAAAACAATCAATTCCTTATCTCAAGTTTAAATTAAAAAAACCAAACGGATTGAAATAAGTGTTTCCAATTTTAAAAGATCTCTTATAAACCAAAAAAAAATGAGTAGTTTTATTCAATATTATTTTTTTGGAGATTATCTGTAAAATCTTAGTCATAAAATCTTATTCTGAAATTTCTGCCAAAATTGCCTTGGAAAAAATCCAGAAAGAGTGTGGCCTATCTCCAACCACCAAATTTTGACCTCCTCTATGGCCTATGCCCTCCAAGCAGTTACAACAAAATGGCTTGCAAGAAATGGCCACAAATTCCTCCTCCAAGCTCTGAAATGGAAGCAAACACCACTCCAAATATCTTCTATAACCTCCATGGCAAAGCTCAGCCCCAAGCACTGATACTCTACCCACAAAATGAGCTCCCACACATAGGTTCTACGCTAGCCCAGGAAGTATGAAAATCATACTGTCAACCCTGAAGCCCAATCAACCCCAAACTTCCCCAAAGGCTGACAATCCTCCTTAGCCTCTCGTCCGGAAAATAACATAACAAGACACTCCTATTCATCTCCACAAATAACTCAAATTCCTCTCTCCTTGCATCCTCTAGAAATACTCACCACGTGGAAGGAATTGCTACTGGTGGAAACCACAACAAGAATATCCACCTAAGGAAATGAATTAAACCTTCCTAGGGTGGCACTAGAAATCCCCAAAAGAAAAGATGAGCTTTCCTCCTGAAGAAATCATGCTAAACATCCACTGACTCGGCTAAGCACCTCGAGCAACCAAAAGAAATTGATATACACTCATGAATGCTTTGAGAAGAGAGATCTTCCCTCCTTATACACTCATGAATGGTTTGAGAAGAGAGAGCTTCCCTCCATTTCATCCTCCATCATTGGCCCCACTTAACCAACGCCATGAAAAACTTATCTCCCTCTCTATGCATATCGAACTAAGAATCTCAGTTGTAGATTTTTTGTTCCCTTGTGCTTGAGTGTGGACTGTCGGTACAGATGCAATCGAAGGTAGACCAATCACCCTCCTCAAAATGTCTCTCTACTCGATGCCGATCATCGATACATCTTCTGCTAGTTTTGGGCTACATGTAAGTTATACTTAAGAGCCTTGAGGATATCTTGGCTCTCCAAGATCCAATCCTTGGCCTTTGGGGCCCTGTTGTCACCAAAAACAATATCAGCAAAAGATAAAGCATCATAACCATATAAAGCACGAAAAGGAGCCATACCAATGGGCATATGATAGGTGGTGTTGTGAATATACTCTCCCAAGTGAAATCATCGAATCCAAGCCCTCTGTTGCCTTGTCACATAATTCCTTAGATAGCCCTCTAACCACTTGTTCACCCTCTTTGTCTAACCATCGATCTGGGGATGATAGTTGATGCTCAGGGTGAGCTCAGTGCTGACTAATATGAAGATCTCCTACTAGAATCCTCCCATGAATCAGTTATCCTTGTCAATGACTATGGTCTTCGAGAGTTCATGCAAATGAAAGACGTCCTTGAAGAACAACTTTACCACCTGTGAAGTTGAAGATCATGTTGGTATGGAAAACATGGTCAACCGATAGACCACTACAAAAATACATTCCTTCCCTTGTATTGAGGGAAGTCCAATAATGATGTCCATATAGATGCTCTCCCATTTCCTCTCAAGGATGGGAAGAGGCTGCAACAATCTTGTTGGATGGGTCAACTCTCCCTTATTCCTCTGGCAAGCTTCACACTCCTCTACATGCCTCAGTACATCTCCCTTGAGGCCCTTCCAAGTGAAGCGCTCTCTCACTGCCATATATGTCTTCCTGAATCCCTGGTGCCCGGACAAAGGAGAATCACGAGTTGCTCAAAGGACGTGCCCCCTCAACTGTGATTTTGAAACCAGAAATATGCGCCCCTTATAACAAATGACCTTGTCCATCACCCCGTATCGCTCATCTACATAGCTACCCTCCAAGTCACATGCCTGATGATCCTTGGAGTATTTTACCAGTAACTAGGCCTTCCAGTCATGACAGATTCTCATGAGTGAAAACCCAGTCGGTCTCCTAGATAGTGCATATGTCACTACATTATGCTTTCTCTGCACATAATTAATATAAAAATTATAGGTCTGCAATTTTCTGACCCATCTCTGTGTTCTTTCATTGAGGCCCTGATGCCCCATAAAATGGCAAAGATTGTTGTGGTCTGTCTTCACCTAAAATCGATTCCCCACCAAATATTTTCTAAATTTGGTCAATGCATGCATTATGGCAAACATCTCCTTGTTGTAACTTGAATACGAATCTCATGAGGTAGACGCTTCCTAATCTCAAAAGAAATTGGGTGCCCATCTTGGGACAAGACTACCCCAATCCCTACACTTGATGCATCACACTCCAATGTGAAAGGCTGAGAAAAATCTAGAAGTGTTAGAATCGAACAACAACTCATCACCTCCTTGAGGTGATCAAATGCTATGTGAGCTTCCTTGCTCCACACAAATCAGTAAGGGCTGCTGCCAACTGTGAGAATCCCTTCACAAACTTCCGATAATAAGTACATATTCCCAAAAACCCTCCCAATGCTATCACAACCTCGGTCTTCGTCCAATCTCGAATGGCCAGAATATTCTCGTCATGCACCTTGACTCCCTCTGCACCGATGATGTGTCCCGAATAAAGCATCTCTATCAACCCAAACTAAGACTTAAGCATCTTCACGTAGAACTGTTGCTCCTCCAATATATGCAAGACTGTGTCCAAGTGTTGAAGGTGCTCCTCCCATGTCCTGCTGTAGATCAAGATGTCATCAAAGAATACCAGTACAAACCTCCTCAGCTGGCCTCAAAACACATGCTTCATACATGACTAAAAACTAGCTAGTGCATTGGTCAACCCAAAGGGCATGACCAGGAACTCGAAATTCCCATAATGACATCTAAAGGCCTTCCTCGGAATGTCCTGCTGTCTCACCCGAATTTGATGATACCCTGATCAAAGATCTATCTTAGAGAAGTATTTGGCCCCTCTAAGCTCGTCCATCAACTCATCAATGCACAGAATGGGATACCTATTTTTCAATGTCTTCTTGTTGACGGCCTTGTAGTCAATACACATGTGAAGAGTCCCATCCTTCTTCTTCACCAACACAACAAAGGAAGCAGATGGAATAGAACTCGGCCTTATGTGACCCAATGCCAACAACTCCTTGATGGCTCTCTCGATCTCATCCTTATAGGATTTAGGATGCCTATAAAGTGTGGTGATGATTGCCTTCACACCCGGATCCAACTCTATAGCATGCTCAAATCCTCTATCAAGTTGTTGCGTCGATGATATATCTACAAAAACTACCAGATATTTATCAAGTACCACCTGTATGTCCAGATGTGGTGGTGTGGTCTTCCCCCCAACCTCTGAAATCCTTAGCTCTATTATCCATGTTATGTATCCATGCCTCAAATCAACCTCCATCCGATGAGCCGAAACTTTCTGATGGCGGTATGAATGCATGCCCCTAAGAACCACCGGCTTGCCATCTAGCCCCATAAACTCCATCACCAATTTTTTTTGAATCGGTGGTAATACAACCAAGGGAATACAACCATTGGACTCCAAGCACCACATTGGGGTCTAGTACATCCTCCATGAAAAACTGGTTTGTCATCGAATAGTTCCCCACAGTCACTTTCAGAGTAGAAACATCTCAAATACACTGCATAGTCTTGTCCCCTGGTATTAGGATTGAAAGATGCCCCTCATCTAGACCATCAGAGCATCAATAAAATTGTGGGTGGCTACACTATCTACCAAGACTAAGACACACTGCCCCTGTACTGTACCTCTGATCCTCAAGGTCAAGAATTTGGGAATCCCACACAAGGAATCTAGGACTACCCTTGTTGGTGTGAAGGAAACTCCTCCATGATGTGGTGGTGGTTTTCCTTTCCTTGTTTTCTCCTCGCTATCCCTACCACTAAACTCCAACTCCTCCTCATCTTCCTAATCATTATCTGAGAAGACTTCAATGTAATGGGCTCTACCTGTTGTGCACTGATGACCAGGTGCCCAAGGCTCATGGCATGTAAAGCATAGCTTCTTCTTCCTAAGGTCTCTCCTTGTCTCATCATCCAATGGGCCTTGCCCTTGGGTTTCTCTCTCCTCTATAGAAGCAGGAGTGTCACTTCCCTTCTGTGGGTAGGGAGTGTGTGTAGGAAATGTAGCTCGAGCCTTGGGAATGGCCCCTTGCAAGTCATGAGTACAAGATACTGCCTCCAGAAGAGTTGATGGTTTGTGAGACATCACCAGTCCTTGCAATGGCTCCATAAATCCCTCCAAAAATGTGTATACTCTCCTTGTATCTGAAAAATCGGGCACCATGATGGAGACCCTCAAAAACTCCGAGATATAATGCTCTCGATGCCCTATCTACCTGAGTTGGGTCAATTCCCTAAAGTGAGCCTCTGGATCCTTCCGATCAAAGTGCTCCACTACTCTCCGTGTGAACTCCTCATAGGAGGTCACACTGGCATGTCCTAGAGTGGACAAACCATGAAACCAACAATCATGTGCTTCCCCCTCCAGGTACAGTGTGGCCATCTTGATGGCTTCTACTTCTGTCATTCGATTCAACTGGAAGAACGTGTCCAGCTTCTCCACCCAAGCATGTGTTGTGCACTTGGAAGTGCCATCATATGTAGGGGAATACATTTTCCCAATAGAACGATGTAGCTCATAGTTCTGAGTACCATAGCCTTTCCCCTTTTGGTTCTACTTGAGTTTGAAAAATTCTCTAAAGGTCATAGCTTCTTTGAATTCTGCCCCCATGGACTTCCATTCTCAAAAATGCTGCCCCATAAAAGATGAACCCTCACCCCCACAAGTCTCTTCCTGTGCTAAAGGTATAAAAGAGGGTAAAGTAGCTCAAGTTGGCTCACCCGAGGATGGAAACTGTGTAATGAAAGAAGGATGATTGGACTGTTGAGAGGCCACAGAAGTCTCTCCAACTACGAAAACCTGGTGAGTGCTTCACTCAGTTCTGCTTTTGATCTCGTCCAACATCGATGTCCTTCCGCCCCTTTGTCAAATCATTCAAAGCCTTCAAGGGACTATCAAAAGGTGTCTCAATACACAATACTCAATACACAACGGAAATGGGAACCAGCTGATACATTTTATTTAGTAATGGAGCAATGTACAATAGTATGGAAAGATCACATGGGCTTGCCTCAAGGGAAAGCTAGAAATAACCCAGGTGTTGACAGTAATCCCAAATGCTAGGAAGCAACTACTCTAAAGCTTTGTGTTGTCTCCAAGCTACGACAACTGCTGGCTAGGAATGTGCTGCAAGAAACCCTGCCTTTGGTGCTCATAAAATTTTGAAATTTCAGCCACAAACTCCTTGGAAAAAACCCAAAATAACCCAGAAAGGGTTTGGCCTATATCCAACCACCCAATTTCAAACTCCTCTACGGCCTACGCCCTCCAAGCAGTGACATCAAAACGACCTACAAGAAATGGCCAAAAATTCCTCCGCCAAGCTCTAAAATGGAAGCAAACACACTTAAAATATATCCTCTAACCTCCACGGTAAAGCTCAGCCCCAAGGATTGATACTCTACCCACTAGATGAGCTCCCACACACTGCTTCTGCATTGGCCCAGGAAGTACAAAAATCACACTGCCAAACTTGAACTCCAATCAGCCCCAAACTACCCCAAAGGCTGGCAATCCTCTTTAGCCTCTCTTCCAAAAAATAGCACAGCAACACTCTCCTACTCAACTCCACAAACAACTCAACTTCCTCTCTCCCTGCGTTCTCCAAAAATAAGCACCACTTGGAAGGAAATGATATTGCTTGAAACCAAACAAGAATATCCTCTTGAATAAATGAAGGAAACCATCCTAGAGTGGCACTTGAATTACCCCGAAGAGAAGATCATCTCTTCACCTGAAGAACTCGTGCTAAATAGTCAGTGACTCGGCTAAGTAGCTCGAGAAACTAAGAGAAATAGATATACACTCATGAATGATTTGAGAAGAGAGAGTTTCCCTCCTTATATAGTTTTTGTGGGGTAATTTTCCTCCATTTCATCCTCCAGCATGGGCCCCACTTAACCAACGCCATGCAAAAGTTATCTACCTCTCTATGCATATTGAACTAAGGAGTGTGAAATTCCCTAATGAGGGTGGCCTCCATGTGTAACTTAACTTTAAAACAAAATAGCTTCTCCTAGTCTAATCTCCTAATAGCATCGAATGGGGTCCACTAACTCCAAAATTGGCCCCATAATACAAAATTAAATCCCGTTCCAAAATTATTTAGTAAGGGACATTACACTCCCAATCCTCCTGGCCCCTATATTGTGGAGTAGATGACCCGGGTTCCAGCTTTGATAGTCAATTTGCTTGAGGTAAATGAGCTTTATGATGATTTCCATGCAAGAGTATTTATATCCAGATTTAATGGATTATGGCCCAAATCAGAGGCTCTACATCAATGGATTCTCTCTACTTGGACAGAAAACTATGATATTCATATATGTTCTAGGGTTTCTTTATTGTAAAGTTTAACACAACAAAAGATATGGATTATGTATTAAACAAGGCACCATGGGTTTAGGGAAATGTGGGTCTATTCATGATACCTTGGTTTCCGGGTTTTGATGCAAACACCATGGTGGTCTCCAAAATTCTAGTGTGGGTCAGGTTACATAATCTACCATTACATTTTTGGCATCACAAATTATTAGAAGGAATAGAGAATTCTTCTGGAAAAATCTTAAAGGTGGAAGCAGATTGAATCTCAAAAGGAATTTTCACTTTTGCTGGAATCTGTGTGGAGGTAAATCTTGGTAAAGGTTTACCTCATAGAATTTCGTTGTTTCACAACAATATGGAGCAGCCACAACCCATCAACTATGAGAATACGACATTTTTTTTCCGTACTTGTCTTCAAACCAGTCATCTTCAAAACGCGTGTCATCATGTTAAAGAAGACCCCAAAAGAAAAAAGAGACAAGCTCAAAAGCCAAAAGGTTTGCAGTTTACAGAAACCTAGGAACTAGAAGAAGAGGGTGCCAAAACCCCAGAAAACACAACAAACATAAATGATCAGAAATCCCAGGACACAACAAAGAAGAACAAGTCCGAGCATAATTATTCATTACTTCCAATGCCTTAGTTCAACAACAATAGATTGAGATGATTCCATCTTAAAAAGAAGTGGTACAAAACGAATTCATGTATCAGAAATTTCATATTATAATAAAGAAATACCAATAAATGTAAAGGAAAATCAAATGACTATTGTATCATCCACACCCAGCTCTAGTTGTTAGGGAAAAATGGAAAAAATGAAAGGTAGAAAAGAGTAGACTAGTGTTAACTCTCTCATGAGTTTTTATTGATTTGGGACACCAAGATATTTTGTTTTATGCATATTATTTTTAGTATTTACAATATGTAATTTTGTTCATTATGAATAAAATTACGATTTTTCCTTGGAAAAAATATATATGTTATTATAGTTATATCTAGTTAATATTTAACTATATATAGTTTTAGCTTACAATTAGTTAGTTATAACTATAACATAACTATATATAATTATAGTTAACATAACATAACTATATATAAAATAACATAATTAGTATATACATATAAACTTTATTTTTTCAATGGCTTGATTGACCTATATAGCTCAATTGAGCTTTGAAGCATGATCAAACTTTATAGCTCAATCAAACCATTGCCTAACCATTTATATGGCTTGATCGAGGGTTTCTTGAATCCTTGATCAAGCTTTATAATTCATTCAAGTCATTAGTTAACCATGTATATGGCTTAATCGATGGTTTTTAGACTAAGTTTTTCTACGTGAACATGCGCATACTGATGAACCCTAGTATTGCAAAAAGATGTTGCAACTCCCAAGGCTACGACCTTAAATTATCAATGAGGCGTTCGTACAAACATAAGAGGTTTCGGCACTATATGTGCAGCATACAATGTGTCTGTATTTCGTTGATCTAATGTAATGGAATGAATGTCATGAAATCAAAGCCAAAACTAATTGTAGAAATGGAAATGTTTCTCTATTTGCAAGAAATGGAAATGCTACTTTTTAAAATGTAAACACTAATCCTAATTTCAAGAAGGTAAAGGTTTTGCCATTTGCATGAATGAAAAGTACTTGTATATTTGCATAATGTAAATCTTGTTCTACTTGAAACAATTCAAATCATTAGTCTAATTGCAGAATGTGAAAAAATGCTTTGAAAAGAAACTAATCTTATACAAGAAAAACAATTTGTAATTGAAATCCTAAGAGCATGAATTCAAAGAAATAAGCCTAATATACTTTGTAAAAAGGGAAGTCTTAAGTGGTGTTTATTATTCCCCAATCATGGATTTAGAGCACAGGGGTCATTATTCAATCCTACGAGACAAAAATCAAGCTTTTGGAGCACATTTGGTCAAGTTTACACATGCTACACAAGTGCTACAAAAGGTCTTGTTTTGTTATATCAACAAGATAACTTGCCAAATTCCCAACTAAATCAAATGAAAATGGGGTGGGAATTTTTTTTTGTTAAGTAGGATGTATTAACTCCATTCCAAGTGGAATCACTCCAAAATAAACCTGTTAACAAGTGCTAAAAAATAGCAGAAAATTACTACTCTAAAAACTAGAAAGTCAAGAACTAGTGAGCTAGTTAACCTACCAAATGCCTAACGTAATGAAGTGAAAATGATATAGGGTAAAAAAATTTATTAACTTGAATTTTTTTATGACCCAATACAAGTGGAATCAATTCAAATGAAGCCCATTAACATGTTCTAAAAAATAGCATAAAATTACTACTATTTTGCTACAAGGCATTTCCAGAAATTCTAGATTTGTGAACTAGTAGAGCAATCCAATCAGCTTAATGATGAATATGAATATTCAAAGTTGTTCTAAGGATGCATCATGATTTTTAATTTGTAAATAAACTAAAAAAACAACTCATTTTAATCGTGTATCCATTGTAACCTACAACAAAAGAAGCATGAATAGTAAATGCAGAAATAAGATATGCAAGTGAAAAAGGCATTCAAAGAAAATAAAAAAATTTGTACAAAAGGGCTTTGAGGCTGCTTGGATGGCCAATTCCAAGGAAACTCAGAGTCCTATGAAGGAAACAAAATTTTAGAAGTTAAAAATGGCACCAAACTTCATTATTTGAATTAATCCAAATACATCCCTACTAGAAATGAAAGTGGTGCTGATAACTAACAAGTTTTCTCCACAATAAGACTAAGAAATACATGTCTGTAGAGGAGAATTCTAATTGGTACTTATAAAAAGTCATGAGGAAGCATTCTCCTTAAAAGGAGGAAGCTTTCAACTCCAAAATCCCTCAAATAGTGTATATGTTCTCAATAGTAGAAATTTGCATTAAATGACATAGAGCACATTCCTAGATTTTCTCAATCACTCGAGCTCCAGAATTTGTGCAATAATTTCATAATATATTATTCATTTATTATTCAATCTTGGTCCTCCTGTAGCAAGGAGCAAGTCCCTAAATTATCTCATCCTCCAAATCTTCATAATTTGCCCAATATTCTACAAAAATAAATAATATTAGGCACAAATAAGAAATTATTTATAAACCTTTCTAATGAACACATTATAGCTCAAAATATATCATCTAATGCAAAAATAGAGGTTTAATGTGCTGAAGGATGGTCGGTTGGGCCTTAAATTATATCCAATTCAGAGGCCCATCACATACCTCTTATGATTTGTGAAAAATTACAAAGACAAGCATTTCATTTAATGGAAAATTGATAGATTATACACCACTAAATGTTTTGTAAAAAATATCACTAGATCAACAACATAATTCTCCACAAATTTGTCTTTTACTCCGAATCAAAATTCACAATGCTTATATAATTTTTGAAGGCTTCGATTCCATAAAAGAGAAAAATTTTGAATTTTCATCGCCACATTTGGCCCAAAAGTTTAACCCATATTCATGAATTCACCCTGTAGCCTATTTAAAGGGGGGAATTAAACCAGCCTAGATCTATCTTAAATTTGGATCTACCAAGCAAGGAGAGGGATCAAATATTTTAAGATGCAAACCTCTTTTAGAGTGAAAATAGATTTGATCCCTCTCCGTGCTTGGCAGAACAAGAGTTAAGATAGATCTAGGTTGTATTTTAAAATAATCTCATCCTTTTAATACTATTAAACATGTTAAATTATTTTTAAACTAGCACAACTTTATAGATTAAAAGGCTAGTAAATGTTGATAGGTATAAATTTATAAGAGGTATCAAAACACTTATTTCATAATCGTGCAGTATAACTGATAGACTAAATAGTCCTTTTATTGCAATTTTTTTGATCAATTTTGCCCAAAATTGGATAGAGGTTTTTAAGAGTCATAAGTTTAAGTTGTTTAATTTGCAATGGTTGTGTGCCTAAGGTTATGAATCCATTTATGTGTTCGAAAGTACATTTTAAATAACAAAAAATCATAAGCTCGCTTGCAATTGTATTACCATATTATGGTAAAAAGAACCAATACTTCTATTAGTGAGACTATACCATTTGAAGATGCGTTATTCTTAACAATGGAGATTCTTAGTCCATAAATAGGTTTTGCTACAATGTCTTGGACTTATACCATGGTTTATCAATACCAATCCCTAGAAAACCATGACTCTATTTATATGTCACTTAACATTTTTTTAATCAATCAATTTAATTCAATGGGCCTTTAAGAGGGAATAAATATTTTGGAGATAAATATCAACCTTTGATTTGTAAATAGTACTAACCTATCATCCACTTAATAATTATTAATAATTAAATTAAATTTTTGAAAATTTTATTTTGAAACAAACATCTACATAACTTTAATCTATTAATAACAAATTCTGAGTGATTTTGCCATGGCTTCAGGTATGGAAATTAACCTCTCCAAATACAAATTTTTTTTCTTTAATACTCATATTGCCATTCAGAGAAATATCTCTAGAATTCTTGGCTTTCAAAGGGACTCCCTCCCCTCAAAGTATTTGGGAGTTCCTCTCATGGAAAAACCCTTGCAAAAGAGCATTTGGGAATCTCTTATCAACAAATTGCAGGACAAAGTCAGTAATTGGACGATCAGATCCTTAAATCTAGCAAGTAGACTAGTGCTGACAAAGGTGGTGCTCCAATCAATTCCAGTTTTCATGCTATCAGCACTACCAGCCCCTGAAGGAGTTTTGTAGCAATTCAGAAACATCCAAAGAGATTTTCTTTGGGGCAGGGAGGAAGCTAGAAAGAAGTGGGTCTTGGTCTATTGGGAAAAGATCTGTAAACTCAAGATTCATGGGGGCCTTGGCTTAGATGACCAGGAGATCTTAAGTAAGGTTCTAGGGGCCAAACTATGGTGGAGGTTGGTTAAAAATCCCAAGTCCCAATGGGCAAGCATATGGAAAGAAAAATATGCTAGCTCTTGAAATCACACTAAACTCATAAGGATGTCTGGTAATATAAAAGGCTCGGCCATCTGGAATAAAGCCTGGGAAAACAAAGGTTTAGTTCAACGAAACAACTTTTGGGAAATCAAAGAAGGTGACCTTGCTCTTTTCTGGGAGGACAAATGGCAACAAGAACCAAAACTGTTAACAGAAGATTTTTGGAACCTTAAACATGATACTGACACCCAAGGTTTGACTAGAGTGAAAGATTTTTAGGATGATACCCACCATAATGTAAAATGGAGGATATGGAAGGATATTGACTGTAGGAATGATAAAATGTTGAATACAAAAGCAGAAGATCTTGGAAAAATGTTGGAACAAAGGATGATCTTGGTGTCTGAAGGACAGGACCAACTCAGATGGGGAAACAACACTAAAGGCATCTTTACTATCAAGGAAGCAAAAAGTGTTCTCCTTGAGCTGGATTCCCAGGCTCCGAATAGAATCTGGCTAAACCTTTGGAGACATCAACGGTGGATGAAAATAAAACTCTTCATGTGGTTGGTTCTTCAAAGGAAAATCTTGACTTGGGACAACATTAGAAATAGGTATACTTGGACCTTCAATATGCCAGCTCTGTGAAGTCCAAGAGGAAACTATGGAACATCTTCTCAATAGCTGTAATTTCACTTCTAGATTATGGGAGGATTTTGACAACATCTTTCAATAGTCGAAAAGGGACAAGGAGAGTATTACTAACACCCTTAACAGATGGAGGAGAAATTTTTTGGATAACGAAGTTCTCAACCTTGCTTGGGCACTCTTGCCAACTTTTATTATTTGGAACATATGGAAGGAAAGGAATAAGAGAATCTTCAAAAATAAAAAGAATCCCGCTCATCACCTGTTTGATCAGATCTTAAAACAGCTCAAGGAGACGGTCAGCTCAATAGTTAGGAATCTTCCCAAAAATCCTCCCACAGGAGTAGACTTGAGAACTCTAAGGCTGCTAGGATTGCAGGGAATCATCCCCCTAAGTCAGAACAAAACAACAAGAAATAAGGAGTCTGAAAAAGATTACTTGCAACCTCCTCCAAGAGGTTTTTTGAAATACAATATAGATGGAGCCTCTAAAGGCAACCCTGAAATAGCTGGCTTTGGGGGGGTTCTACGGGATGAGGCAGGTAACATCCTCTCTTTCTTCCATTGTCATTTAGGAAGAGCCACCAATAATATGGTGGAATTAATGGCCATGGAGCAGTGCTTAGATTTGTTGAAGCAGGAAAACCACCACAATGTGATCATTGAAGTTGATTCTGAGCTTGTCATTAACTCGGTTAAAAAGATCAATTACGGTTCAGAGCTGGAGAAAGTCTCTCAACACTGGAAGTTAATCCGCGTTTTTCAGAGTATTCAGGGTCACCTTCGGGGGATTTTCTCAGTCAGGTTAAATCAAGTGTGCAAAAAGGCAAACAAAGTGGCAGATTTCTTAGCAAACCAAGGAGTTAGCTGCAAGGAAGACAAAGTTATGACAAGGTGGCATGCTATGCGTCATGACAATCTGAAAACTCTTTGTCAAAATCTTGCGGAAGAGGACAAAAAAGTGTATCGGGATATAACTAAAAAGGAAAGGTTGCAATGAGACATTCTTGATGGGATCCCCCCATTCTATTCTTACATGTAAATGGAAGGCAAATCAAAGCAAGCTTCAGCAGCACTGATAATCCCAATTTCAGGATTCGGCGGCTTTGGCCAGGCATATGGCTTCGTTCCATAAAGTTCTGCAAGAATCCTGGTTGCAGACACTTCAATCAAGTTAAGAAGGAGTGGAAAAGTGGGCTCAACATTCCAGAGGTAATAAAAGGTGCTTGGTAGTATAATGGAAGCTACTTTTCTCACAGTTTCATCACATGGAAGGAAAAACTGCTCCCTAAACGGTTTCCTGGAGATCGCACCACTCGCAAGCGTAAGGTGGTTTTTGTCTTTTGAGAGTGATACCATACACCTGACGACACGTGGAGGAGGGAGAGGGATGTAAACCACTCTCATTGCATGGTAAATCTTGGGCATATCTGTGGTGTGATAACGTTCCTGTCTGTTGGATGTCGAGGCACTAATCAACGATGAGATTTTATCTTGTTGTTTGGTGGGGGCAGAATGTTAATGTTAAGTTTTGGCGGATTGGAATTCTGGATTTTGGGGCTAAGCGATGTCTTTTAGACCGTTGGATATAGAAATAGAGTTCAACGATCTGGACTGTTAGGGAAGTTGTGTGGGGCCGGGGAATTGAAGTTTGCTTATCTTGGTGAAGCGATTTTCTCCTCCGTGGTAGGGTCGAGCAATGACTGGGTTGTCACAGTTTCTCGGTTGGTTTAGGGGGTCTCAGGTTCAGGTTGGGGGCCTTGCCTCTTGCGGTGAGGAAATGTGTTCTCAATACACTTTGTCTAGTGGACAACTGTAAATGTTGTAAATTTATTTTGTGATTAATAGATTTAGAAGGAAAGTCTCCTACCTTAGCAAAAAAAACATTAATCTATTAATAAATTTCCTTGTAATATGAAAATGGGGTGGGAATTTTTTTTTGTTAAGTAGGATGTATTAACTCCATTCCAAGTGGAATCACTCCAAAATACACCTGTTAACAAGTGCTAAAAAATAGCAGAAAATTACTACTCTAAAAACTATAAAGTCAAGAACTAGTGAGCTAGTTAACCTACCAAATGCATAACGTAATGAAGTGAAAATGATATAGGGTAAAAAAATTTATTAACTTGAATTTTTTTATGACCCAATACAAGTGGAATCAATTCAAATGAAGCCCATTAACATGTTCTAAAAAATAGCATAAAATTACTACTATTTTGCTACAAGGCATTTCCAGAAATTCTAGATTTGTGAACTAGTAGAGCAATCCAAGCAGCTTAATGATGAATATGAATATTCAAAGTTGTTCTAAGGATGCATCATGATTTTTAATTTGTAAATAAACTAAAAAAACAACTCACTTCAATCGTGTATCCATTGTAACCTACAACAAAAGAAGCATGAATAGTAAATGCAGAAATAAGATATGCAAGTGAAAAAGGCATTCAAAGAAAATAAAAAAAATTGTACAAAAGGGCTTTGAGGCTGCTTGGATGGCCAATTCCAAGGAAACTCAGAGTCCTATGAAGGAAACAAAGTTTTAGAAGTTAAAAATGGCACCAAACTTCATTATTTGAATTAATCCAAATACATCCCTACTAGAAATGAAAGTGGTGCTGATAACTAACAAGTTTTCTCCACAATAAGACTAAGAAATACATGTCTCTAGAGGAGAATTCTAATTGGTACTTATAAAAAGTGATGAGGAAGCATTCTCCTTAAAAGGAGGAAGCTTTCAACTCCAAAATCCCTCAAATAGTGGATATGTTCTCAATAATAGAAATTTGCATTAAATGACATAGAGCACATTCCTAGATTTTCTCAATCACTCGAGCTCCAGAATTTGTGCAATAATTTCATAATATATTATTCATTTATTATTCAATCTTGGTCCTCCTGTAGCAAGGAGCAAGTCCCTAAATTATCTCATCCTCCAAATCTTCATAATTTGCCCAATATTCTACAAAAATAAATAATATTAGGCACAAATAAGAAATTATTTATAAACCTTTCTAATGAACACATTATAGCTCAAAATATATCATCTAATGCAAAAATAGAGGTTTAATGTGCTGAAGGATGGTCGGTTGGGCCTTAAATTATATCCAATTCTGAGGCCCATCACATACCTCTTATGATTTGTGAAAAATTACAAAGACAAGCATTTCATTTAATGGAAAATTGATAGATTATACGCCACTAAAATTTTTTGTAAAAAATATCACTAGATCAACAACATAATTCTCCACAAATTTGTCTTTTACTCCGAATCAAAATTCACAATGCTTATATAATTTTTGAAGGCTTCGATTCCATAAAAGAGAAAAATTTTGAATTTTCATCGCCACATTTGGCCCAAAAGTTTAACCCATATTCATGAATTCACCCTGTAGCCTATTTAAAGGGGGGAATTAAACCAGCCTAGATCTATCTTAAATTTGGATCTACCAAGCAAGGAGAGGGATCAAATATTTTAAGATGCAAACCTCTTTTAGAGTGAAAAGAGATTTGATCCCTCTCCGTGCTTGGCAGAACAAGAGTTAAGATAGATCTAGGTTGTATTTTAAAATAATCTCATCCTTTTAATACTATTAAACATGTTAAATTATTTTTAAACTAGCACAACTTTATAGATTAAAAGGCTAGTAAATGTTGATAGGTATAAATTTATAAGAGGTATCAAAACACTTTTTTCATAATCGTGTAGTATAACTGATAGACTAAATAGTCCTTTTATTGCAATTTTTTTGATCAATTTTGCCCAAAATTGGATAGAGGTTTTTAAGAATCATAAGTTTAAGTTGTTTAATTTGCAATGGTTGTGTGCCTAAGGTTATGAATCCATTTATGTGTTCGAAAGTACATTCTAAATAACAAAAAATCATAAGCTCGCTTGCAATTGTATTACCATATTATGGTAAAAAGAACCAATACTTCTATTAGTGAGACTATACCATTTGAAGATGCGTTATTCTTAACAATGGAGATTCTTAGTCTATAAATAGGTTTTGTTGCAATGTCTTGGACTTATACCATGGTTTATCAATACCAATCCCTAGAAAACCATGACTCTATTTATATGTCACTTAACATTTTTTTAATCAATCAATTTAATTCAATGGGCCTTTAAGAGGGAATAAATATTTTGGAGATAAATATCAACCTTTGATTTGTAAATAGTACTAACCTATCATCCACTTAATAATTATTAATAATTAAATTAAATTTTTGAAAAATTTATTTTGAAACAAACATCTACATAACTTTAATCTATTAATAACAAATTCTGAGTGATTTTGCCATGGCTTCAGGTATGGAAATTAACCTCTCCAAATACAAATTTTTTTCTTTAATACTCATATTGCCATTCAGAGAAATATCTCTAGAATTCTTGGCTTTCAAAGGGACTCCCTCCCCTCAAAGTATTTGGGAGTTCCTCTCATGGAAAAACCCTTGCAAAAGAGCATTTGGGAATCTCTTATCAACAAATTGCAGGACAAAGTCAGTAATTGGACGATCAGATCCTTAAATCTAGCAAGTAGACTAGTGCTGACAAAGGTGGTGCTCCAATCAATTCCAATTTTCATGCTATCAGCACTACCAGCCCCTAAAGGAGTTTTGTAGCAATTCAGAAACATCCAAAGAGATTTTCTCTGGGGCAGGGAGGAAGCTAGAAAGAAGTGGGCCTTGGTCTATTTGGAAAAGATCTGTAAACCCAAGATTCATGGGGGCCTTGGCTTAGATGAACAGGAGATCTTAAGTAAGGTTCTAGGGGCTAAACTATGGTGGAGGTGGGTTAAAAATCCCAAGGCCCAATGGGCAAGCATATGGAAAGAAAAATATGCTATCTCTTGGAATCACACTAAACTCATAAGGATGTCTGGTAATATAAAAGGCTCGGCCATCTGGAATAAAGCCTGGGAAAACAAAGGTTTAGTTCAACGAAACAACTTTTGGGAAATCAAAGAAGGTGACCTTGCTCTTTTCTGGGAGGACAAATGGCAACAAGAACCAAAACTGTTAACAAAAGATTTTTGGAACCTTAAACATGATACTGACACCCAAGGTTTGACTATAGTGAAATATTTTTAGGATGATACCCACCATAATGTAAAATGGAGGATATGGAAGGATATTGACTGTAGGAATGATAAAATGTTGAATACAAAAGCAGAGGCTCTTGGAAAAATGTTGGAACAAAGGATGATCTTGGTGTCTGAAGGACAGGACCAACTCAGATGGGGAAACAACACTAAAGGCATCTTTACTATCAAGGAAGCAAAATGTGTTCTCCTTGAGCTGGATTCCCAGGCTCCGAATAGAATCTGGCTAAACCTTTGGAGACATCAACGGTGGATGAAAATCAAACTCTTCATGTGGTTGGTTCTTCAAAGGAAAATCTTGACTTGGGACAACATTAGAAATAGGTATACTTGGACCTTCAATATGCCAGCTCTGTGAAGTCCAAGAGGAAACTATGGAACATCTTCTCAACAACTGTAATTTCACTTCTAGATTATGGGAGGATTTTGACAACATCTTTCAATAGTCGAACAGGGACAAGGAGAGTATTACTAACACCCTTAACAGATGGAGGAGAAATTTTTTGGATAACGAAGTTCTCAACCTTGCTTGGGCACTCTTGCCAAATTTTATTATTTGGAACATATGGAAGGAAAGGAATAAGAGAATCTTCAAAAATAAAAAGAATCCCGCTCATCACCTGTTTGATCAGATCTTAAAACAGCTCAAGGAGACGGTCAGCTCAATAGTTAGGAATCTTCCCAAAAATCCTCCCACGGGAGTAGACTTGAGAACTCTCAGGCTGCTAGGATTGCAAGGAATCATCCCCCTAAGTCAGAACAAAACAACAAGAAATAGGGAGTCTGAAAAAGATTACTGGCAACCTCCTCCAAGAGGTTTTTTGAAATACAATATAGATGGAGCCTCTAAAGGAAACCCTGAAATAGCTGGCTTTGGGGGGGTTCTACAGGATGAGGCAGGTAACATCCTCTCTTTCTTCCATTGTCATTTAGGAAGAGCCACCAATAATATGGTGGAATTAATGGCCATGGAGAAGTGCTTAGATTTGTTGAAGCAGGAAAACCACCACAATGTGATCATTGAAGTTGATTCTGAGCTTGTCATTAACTCGGTTAAAAAGATCAATTACCGTTCAGAGCTGGAGAAAGTCTCTCAGCACTGGAAGTTAATCCGGGTTTTTCAGAGTATTCAGGGTCACCTTCGGGGGATTTTCTCAGTCAGGTTAAATCAAGTGTGCAAAAAGGCAAACAAAGTGGCAGATTTCTTAGCAAACCAAGGAGTTAGCTGCAAGGAAGACAAAGTTGTGACAAGGTGGCGTGCTATGCGTCATGACAATCTGAAAACTCTTTGTCAAAATCTTGTGGAAGAGGACAAAAAAGTGTACCGGGATATAACTAAAAAGGAAAGGTTGCAATGAGACATTCTCGATGGGATCCCCCCATTCTAGTCTTACATGTAAATGGAAGGCAAATCAAAGCAAGCTTCAGCAGCACTGATAATCCCAATTTCAGGATTCGGCGGCTTTGGCCAGGCATATGGCTTCGTTCAATAAAGTTCTGCAAGAATCCTGGTTGCAGACACTTCAATCAAGTTAAGAAGGAGTGGAAAAGTGGGCTCAACATTCCAGAGGTAATAAAAGGTGCTTGGTAGTATAATGGAAGCTACTTTTCCCACAGTTTCATCACATGGAAGGAAAAACTGCTCCCTAAACGGTTTCCTGGAGATCGCACCACTCGCAAGCGTAAGGTGGTTTTTGTCTTTTGAGAGCGATACCATACACCTGACGACACGTGGAGGAGGGAGAGGGATGTAAACCACTCTCATTGCATGGTAAATCTTGGGCATATCTGTGGTGCGATAACGTTCCTATCTGTTGGATGTCGAGGCACTAATCAACGATGAGATTTTATCTTGTTGTTTGGTGGGGGCAGAATGGTAATGTTAAGTTTTGGCGGATTGGAATTCTGGATTTTGGGGCTAAGCGATGTCTTTTAGACCGTTGGATATAGAAATAGAGTTCAACGATCTGGAGTGTTAGGGAAGTTGTGTGGGGCCGGGGAATTGAGGTTTGCTTATCTTTGTGAAGTGATTTTCTCCTCCGTGGTTGGGTCGAGCAATGACTGGGTTGTCACAGTTTCTCGGTTGGTTTAGGGGGTTTCAGGTTTAGGTTGGGGGCCTTGCCTCTTGTGGTGAGGAAACATGTTCTCAATACACTTTGTCTAGTGCACAACTATAAATGTTGTAAATTTATTTTGTGATTAATAGATTTAGAAGGAAAGTCTCCTACCTTAGAAAAAAAAACATTAATCTATTAATAAATTTCCTTGTAATATGAAAACATTGCATTTGTGACTCATATCTTGTATACTAAAAATCTTTCGGTGATAATCACATCAACGATAATTTGTGGTATATTGTCAGGACAAGATAGAGAATGAGATCATGACATCATATTAAATAAAGAAAGTGATATAAAAATAATTATATCTAACAACTAGAAAATAACAACTAATTTTACTTCTTTTAAATATAAAATACTATTTTCAATAATATTTTTTATCTTCTATTATTTTAGTTGTACTTTTTAAGATATTTACCCAATGTTAAAAGAACTAAATCAAAATTTTAAAGTTTATTTTAAATTTAGCCAATAAATATTTATTTATAAATAAGTTTTAATATTTTATGAATAAATATATTCATACACATATTGGCCTAAATTAATAAAATGTTAATTTAAATATTGAAAATAAAATTTAAATATTTTATAATATAAATATTATATAACGTAAAATCAAATTGTTAGTTTCTAATTGTGTCTAGGAGCCTTTTCCAGTTTAACAGGTTTACTATGGAAGGGATATTGTCCTTTTTTTTGTTATGTTAGGTAAACATTTTACTTCAAATAAAATGGAAATAAAAGAAAAATAAAAATAACTCTATCGTCAAATAAAAATAACTTTAAACTAAAATAATAAGGTAAACATGACTTGATCAAGATATTGGTGGTTTTTGAGCTCCACGTTTATGAAAACCCATGGTATTCATGTAGAATATAGTCTATTTAAAGGAAGAAATTAAACCAACATATATCCATCTTAACGGATCTACCAAGCATCGAGAGGGATCCTTCTACCCTCTGTTCAGATTGGATCTACCATTGGATCTACCAAGTGTCAAGAGATCCCTCTGTTTATGCCCTATGTTCAACTTGGATCTACCAAGTGTCGAGAGATCCCTCTGTTCAGATTGGATCTACCAAGCGTCGAAAAAGATCCTTCTATTCAAATTTGATCGAAACTTGATAGATCAAAGTTAAAATAAACCTCTAGTGATTTATTTGAAATGATATATATTCCAATTTTATTGTTCTAATAAATATTTTCAACATTCCCTAGTTTAAAAATTGATACAACATAATATTTCCATTATTAAATAGATAAATTTAAATATTATTATTTTTGAAATCGATTATTATTATCACTAAAATAAAACTATATAGTAATTATCATTATAATTAAATATACTTATACAATTATTTCTAAAATTATAATTTCATATTGCTTAAATAATATTTTTTAGTATATAACTATACTAGAATCTAGAACACTAGGATTATAATATCTCAACGACTCTACAATGTTAACCACAAGGATAATTTTAGGGGCGAATGTTCGCCCTTTGGTGAAATTAAGGGGTTTTAAATTTTTAGTGGGCGAATATTTTGTATCATAGTACATTTTTACAAATCACCTCAAATAGCCCACTTTATTTTAAGGGAGAGGGTAAAAAAGGTAAATTTAGCCCTTGAAATTAGGAGTTACAACCTTCCATTCGCCCATTTTCAAGAATAGGTTTTATTTAAGTGAATCCATTCGCCCATTTTCAAGAATAGGTTTTATTTAAGTGAATCCTATGGGACAAAGCCCCAAATACCATATTTATAAAAGAGGTATGGTAAATTAATAAAAATATAAATAAATGAGAGGTATGGTAAATAAATAAAACATTTTCTATATTTACTCCATAAGTCACCTTATATACATGCAATGGTGTAAACAAAAAAAAATATAAGTAAAGTGGAGGTAGGGTAAATAAATAAAACGTCTTTTTATACTTACTCAAAAGGTATGGTAAATAAATAAAAATATAAATAAACTAGACGTATGGTAAATAAATAAAACCTCTTTTTATATTTAGTCCATAACCCTCGTTCTATTTATGAAGGCTCAAGAAAGAGATTTTATTTAAGTGAATCTTATGGGCCAAATACCATATTTGTAAAAGAGGTATGGTAAATTAATAAAAATATAAATAAACGAGAGGTATGGTAAACAAATAAAACATTTTTTATATTTACTCCATAAATCACCTTATATTTAAGAACATTCAAAAAATTGTGTTATATTTAGGTGAAACCTATGGGAAAAATACTATGGGACAAATACCATGGACTAGATTGTTATTAATACCATGCAAAAAAACATTATTATTAATAAAAATAAAAATACCACATTGTATTGACCCATAGTATTCACCAAAATGGCACATGGTATTGACCCATGGTATTCACCTGGAATGCAACCTATTTAAATGGGGGAATTAAACCAGCATAGATCCATCTTTACTTTGGATCTACTAACCCCCGAGAGGTATCAAATATCATGATATGCAAACTAGCATAGAGTGAAAAAATATTTGATCCCTCTCGGAGCTTGGTTAAAATAAAAGATAAAATAAAAATCAACTATTAATTTTATTAATTTATATAAATTACTAATAGTAATTTTTAAGCTCCACGTTTATGATAACCTATGGTATTGACCCATGGTAATACCATGGTATTCATGTGAGCATAGACTATTTAAAGGGGAAATTCTATCATCTTAGATCCATTTTAATTCTGGGTCTACCATGCGCTCAGAGGGATAAATAGATTTCATCCCCCTAAGAGTGGTAGATGTGGAGTTAAGATGGATATAGGTTGGTTTTTATGATAATGAAGATATTAAATAGACTTACGAAATTATATTGTAAAAACATCTTAAGGTGAATGGTTAAAGCATAGACATTGGACAAGTATATTTGTATACTTCTATTTTAAACTGAAACAAATCCAGGGTTAAAAGGAATGGATTGATTGCACTAGTCATCCTTCTATAACTTTCCAACATATGTTGGAGTAAACAGATTGTAATTTGGGTAATTTTTCTAACTGCAAATAGGAACATACTTGTGTATTGGCAGGGTGGTTACGAGGTCCCTAGAAGTGATGAATTCGAATTTTTCTTGGTTTTATATATAGTATTAGGTTTTTTCTCATGCTTTCTGTGAATGACATGGGTGAATTTTATCCTGCACCCACTAGGTTATCCATATGTAATTTCGGTAATTTTGATTTCAAAATATATTTTAAATAAATGCAATGATTTCATTTGTGTATTCAATAAACACAAGATTTTATAATTGATTAAAATATTCGCCATGCCTGGTGAGAGATTCGCCAAAAAATTATATATACATATTATATTATTGATAAATCGCCTTCCATTTTTCCTATATACCATGGAGATTTGCCCATTTATTAAATATAAATTTAGGGGGGGGGTCTTATAATTTTCCCTGGTTAACCATCCTTTCAAACTTCATATGTATTTCAAGCAAAACTGTAAATAGAGCCTAAAACTACAAAATTCAACACTAATTTTCTATATTTAAGAGATCTTGTTGTTTCAAATATCCAATCAATATGGTTGCTTGTTTAGTTTCTCCTATTTTGTGCTTTCTAATGACTCAATTTAGCCGTTTGACAATGGGTTGTGAGTACGTGAGCAAACTGAAGTATCAAAGTGGGATAAGAATGGGCTGTCATCAAATTGTTGGTTAGAGTAGTTAACTTAAACAAGAAAGAAATGAAACTAAAACTGAATGTAAACCTAAAAGAAGCACACAAATAAACACAATATTTTATGTGGTAAAACCTTGATAGTGTGTCAAGGAAACATCCACGGGGCAAGGGATTAGATTCTTTATTTGATCAAGAATGGTTCTCCATGATACAATAGTTCGGGCGTTCATCAGTTTTATAAGAGCCTCCTTCGTTACATAACCATTGTTTTAGTATAAAACTTTACTGAACATTAACTAATACAGTTTCGCACATATTTACAAAATTCGATGTCAAATTTCAACAAACTCCATCTTGGCAACAATTTTCCTAATCCCTTGCCCATGCCCATTCATAATCTCTTCTGCAAGCCAAGAGAAGCTAAACACCATCGCATCTTCCCTACTATAACTTGCTTCGTGAATATGTCTGCACAATTCTCCTCTGTGTGGACATTCTTGGAGCTACTTTTCTACCATCAATCACATGTCTCAGAAAATGATACCTTACATCAATGTGCTTGGTCTTGCTGTGATAATCTGGATTCGTAACCAAGTGAATAGCACTCTGACTGTCACAGAGTATATTCACTCTATCCTGATTCCTTACAATCTCATCAAGTAGACCCTTTAAGCATATTGTTTCTTTACTAGTATCTAAAGTAGCTATATATTCTACTTTGGTAGTCAATAACACAACTGTTTCTTGAAGCTTTGACATCCAACTAATTGCTCCACCTGCAATATTTAAAGCATAACCTGTAGTAGATCTCCTTTTGTCCAAATCACTTGCATAATCAACATCCACATATCCGCGAAGTGATCCTTCACTACCATCAAAGATGATGCAATGATCACTTGTGCCTCTTAAATATCGAAGCACCCATTTCACTACTCATTAATGTTCTTCACATGGATTTGCCATGAACCTGCTAACAACTCCAACTACATGTGAAATATCAGGTCTTGTAGATACCATCACATACATTAAGTTTCCTACAACATTTTCATATGGTACATGAGACATATATTGCTTTTCTTCATCATTTTTAGAACTGAAAACCGAAGAAAGCTTGAAATGGGAAGCTAATGGAACATTAACAGGTTTCACATTGTTCATATCAAACTTTTTAAGTACTCTTTCCACATACTTCCATTGTGATAACCAACACTGACCATTTTTCTTGTCTCTATGTATCTCCATGCCCAAGATATGTTTTGTTGCTCCAAGATCCTTCATATCAAATGTCCTGGAGAGTTGAGCCTTTAACCTATTGATCTCGTCCATGTTTTTGCTTGAAATAAGCATATTGTCAACATACAAAACTAAGATAATGAATATGCCACTGAAACTCTTGAAGTATACACAATGATCATACTCACTTCTAATAAAGTTTTGGCTCACCACGAAGGAGTCAAACTTCTTGTACCATTTCCTCGGAGACTACCTCAGGCCATACAATGATTTCCTGAGCTTGCAAACTAATATTCTGTTGCGATCTTGTACAAAACCTTCTCGTTGTTCCATATATATTTCTTCATCCAAATCAAGATGTAGAAATTTTTTTTTAACATCTAACTATCCTAACTCAAGGTTAAGTAATGCAGTCAGTGCCAACACAGTATGAATAGAAGCAAGTTTTACAACTAGTGAAAAGATCTCATGAAAGTCAATACCTTCAACCTGAGAATACCCTTTTGCTACCAGCTTCGCCTTATACCTTTCAATACTTCCATCACCTTTCCATCTCAATTTGAAGACCCATTTGCATCCAACAACATTTCTCCCTTCGGGAAGTTCTACAAGATCTTAGGTATTGTTCTTGGCTAAGGAATTCATTTCTTCTTCCATAGTCATTTTCCATTTTTCGCTATCTATATCATCTATTGTTTCCCGATAACAAGAAGGTTCCCCATCTTCAGTAATCAAAGAAAAAGATGAAGCAGAATCTTCATACCTTTTGGGAGTTTTTCTTTCCCTTGTAAACCTTCTTAGAGTGACTAGTTGCTAAACTGGTTCAGAAACTTCAATAGTTTCCTTTGCATCTTCATCACCTTTTCCTCCAGAAGTCTCTCATTCCTTTCGATTTTCAAAGAAAGGTCTAGCCTCCAACTGAATTTGTTGATTTGGTGATACCTGTTCCTACTCAATTCTTTCAACATTTGATTTTAAAAGAGAAGATTCATCAAATGTTACATCTCTGCTAATGACTATCTTCTATGACGTATGATCCCACAACTTGTATCCTTTCCCCGCATAGTCATACCCAAAAAAGACATAACATTTCGATTTTGGATCTAATTTTGAATGCTAATTTTTAGGAATAAAAGCATAAGCATCACAACCAAATATCCTTAAATGTGAATAATCACGAGACTGACCTGACCAAACTTCTTCAAGAATTTTACAATTTATTGCTACTGAAGGAGATCTGTTAACTAAATAACAAGCAATGGATATTGCTTCTGCCCACAACTCCTTTTGCAGGTTAGCATTGTTGATCATGCTTCTGGATCTTTCCATAAGAGTCTGATTCACACATTCAGCAACACCATTTTGCTTAGAAGTATAAACAACGGTTTTGTGTCCAATAATTCCTTCATCCTTACAGTATTGTTCAAATTCTAGAGAAGTAAATTCACTACCATTGTCAGTTCTTAAACATTTAATTGATTTGCCCATTCTTTTTTCTACCATTACTTTAAATTGTTTAAAGACATTGTATACATCAGCTTTCTTTTTTAACATAAAGACCCAAACTTTTCAAGAGAAATCATCAATAAACGTTAAAAAATATAAAGCACCTCCATATGATACAATAGGAGATGGTCCCCACATATCAGAATGAATATAGCCCAAAATTTCTTTACTATTACGACTTCCAATTTTAAATATCTGTTTACACTGTTTTCCATACACACAATGTTTACAGAAATCCAACTTCAAGGATTTCAAATCAGGAAGTAATTTACGGTTCATTAGTACCTGAAGACCTTTCTTGCTCATGTGACCCAATCGCTCATGCCATAGGGAGTACCTTCTTTTTCTTTCTCTGACACAATCATTGCTTCACTGATCTAAGTACTTCCTTTAAGTATGTAAATATTTCTGACCTTTTTTGCTTTCATAACAACTAGGGTGCCTTTCGAAACTTTCAACGCTTTGTTCTAACCTGTAAACTTATAACCATCCGAATCCAACACTACCAAAGAAATCAAAATTTTCTTCAATTCAGGTACATGTATAACACTAGTTAATGTTCTAAATGTGTTATCATACATTTTAATCTTGACATTTCGCATCCTAACAGTCTAACATGATACATTATTATCCATAAATAGAGAACTACAATTTACAACTTCATATGAAGTAAACCAATTTTTGTGTGGACACATGCGATGAGAAGCACGAGAGTCTAACAACCAACTTTCAAAATCTTGAGAGACATTACATATAGGTAAAGTTTCATACATAATACATAATTCTTTAGCAGATGAAACGTCATCTATCATACCTAAATCGACTTGATTTGCTTCCTTCTTTGGGTTATCAGACTCTTTCCATTTCCAACAGTCTTTTTTGAGGTGTCCAATTTCATTGCAGTTCCAACATTCGCCTTACACTTATTTCCCTTCGATTTTGATCTAGAAGATCCCCTTGTTTTTTATTCTCCTTCCTTTGACCGTCCTTTGGCTATCATGGCTTCTAGTGCAGTTGTTTCTGGATTTCCTTCGTACTTCTTCAGACAAGAGAGCTCCCACAACTAATTCAAATTTCAAAGAATCAGCAGTGCTCAAACTGATTGAAATTACAAAGTGGTCCCACGACTTGGGTAGAGAACACAACAAGGTTATAACTTTGTCTTCTTCATGAATTTTAACTTCCATATCTAAAAATTGGCATATAAGTGTATTAAAAATATTTAAATGTTTTCCAACTTTTGTACCCTTCTTCATCTGTACACTATACAATTGTCTTTTCAAATAAATTCTATTGGTTAATGATTTTGTCATATATAGTTTTTCTAGTTCCCATAAACCTGCATATGTACTCTCTTCAACAATGTTGAAGAGAACTTCATCTACCACACATAACCTGATGGTACTGAGCTCGAGCATCCAAGTCCTCCCAGTCTGAATTTGTCATGCTAGTAGGTTTCTTATTCACCCCGTTCAATGCTTTGTGCAACCCTTGTTGCACCAGAAAATCCCTAACTTTCAGTTTCCATAGAGCAAAGTTGTTATTGCCAGCGAATTTCTCCACCTCGAAATTTGCATTCGTCATCTTGGCCATTTCTTTCCTCCTAGGGTTTCAGTCTTTCAATTAAGAAAGAAAAAAAATTGATTTGTCTTCTTCCAACAAGGGTTTTCAATATTTTTGCTCCGAAAAAAAAAATTCCAAAATTATGTTCCTTTCCAAAAAAAAAAAAATGTGTTTTTTTCTTCAAATTTACAGGAAAAAAGTTTTCTTAAAATTCTTTTTGTTTAATTTAATTTCAGTTTCCTCAACAAAACCTCTGTTCTTCAATGAAAGTCTTTTCTGGAAAAATTTCACAACTTCCTCTTCTTCTTTTTTTAGTTTCAGTTTCTTGGACAAAACCTTAGTTCTTCAATTTAATGAAACCCTTTTTTTGGAAAAAATTCACTAGTTTTCTAAACCCAAAACAATAAATTCTGGAAAAGATTAGTTTTTTTTATAGTTGAATTGAGGCTTCTGTGATCCATAATAGTTGAAAGAGTAACTTCGGCGTAAATCACATGTAGACAGACATTTGTCGATGCGTTTCGATCCAACTAGTGTGGTTCATCGTCAGGGCAAGTTGAAGAAACAGATCCAGCTTAGCATGTTAAATAGTCTGAACAGAGTCTTCAACGGCTAAATTGACTAACGGCTAATTTTGACCTTAGGACCCAGGTCAAATTATTATTTATTAATTTAATATTATTATTATTATTATTATTATTATTATTATTTATGGAAATAAGTTAAATTAGGTAAAAATACATAAATAAATAAAATAATTTTAATGGTTGGTTTAAAAAAGAAATTTATTTATTTATTTAAATAAATAAATAAATAGTGAAACACGTCGTTGGGTAGTTCCTAAAACGCCATGGATGGAAAGGATCTACCATATTTGTGAGAATAGGAGCATCGAGGATGAAAACCACTTCCTCTTAGAGTGCCCTACGTACAACCACATTAGATCTCAATTTCACAATCTTTGTTACAACACTGACCTTCCTAGCCTTTTACAATCTCAAAATTATAGTGAGCTCGGGAGGCTTCTCTCCAAGATTTTTGAACATAGGAATAAAATCTTAAATCAAAATAAATAATTTGTTTATTTAGGTCCGATAGATCATTGTTTGGTCCTAGTAGATGTTAACCACCACCATCATCATCATATATTTTAATTAAAGTTATAATATTAGGTTATTAAGATAAAAGTTAGGATTAATAAATAAAATAATTTCAATGGTTAGTTTAAAAAGATTATTTATTTATTTATTTAAATTATTTAATAATTATTAATAATATATATATATATATATATATATTAATTAAAATCATAATATTAGGTTGTTAAGTGACGAATATTTTCATTCAAATTTTAATGGTTAGTTTATTTTTATTATTATTATTTATGGAAATAAGTTAAATTAGGTAAATATTAAAAAAAAAAAAATTAATGCTTGGTTAAAGAAGTAATTTATTTATTTATTTACTTAAATTATTTATTAATATATATATATAATAAAAATAGTTTTTTTAATTATTTTTCAAAAAATACCAGGATTTTAAAAAATTCTACGTCCTCCAACATAAATCCTCTGCGGTTGTTCTGCGTCCTCAAGCACAGTTGCTCCTCTACGACACTCCCTTGTTCCTCTATGGAACTTTGCTGGTAGCCCCTTCTCTAACAATAGCGGTTGGCTCTTTTCCAGCAACAACATTGTTCCTGCTTCACGACAACCTTAGGCTCCTTCTCTTCCGTAGTGGCAACCCTCTTCCTGAATAGCGGAAATCGGTTGGCTCTTTTCCAGCAACAACGTTGTTCCTGCTTCACGACAACCTTAGGCTCCTTCTCTTCCGTAGTGGTGTTGGTGTACATGCACTTAGACTAGCTGTGTTGGTGTACATGCACCTAGATTAGCTCCAGTTAACTTATTGCTTGCATGTGGCACATGTACACATTAACATAAAATAAAACACACTTAGCTTTAGTTAGCTTTAGTTATTGCATGTACAACTAAGCTTAACTTAGTTTCTTTTATGTATTTATTCTAAAACTAATATTGTAGAATAAATTTTCATTCTTTTCTCAATTCTTGCTCGCTTCCTTCCTTCTCTTGCAAGCTTGTTTATTGTTTTGCAGATCTAGATCTGTGTATCTCAAAAATCTTACATGGTATCAGAGCACAGGGATTTGTAATCAATGCACAAGCAATTTTATTTGCAAGTTTAGAAGATTGAAGCAACAACAAAGAATGGAGTCTAAATTGGAGTTTCCACAATCGGCAATTCTCACTCCATATAATTATTTCAAATGGAAGCCAAAGATTCAACTTCATCTTAGAAGTAGAGGCTTATTTCGAATAACCATGGAAACGGAAGTTGAACCAACATCGGCAATGGAGAAAACAAGACATTTCAATCGCATGGACGAGGCCTTCGGCATCCTATGTTTATCTATTTCTCCAGAACTGCTATTTCATGTTGAATCATGTTCAACTCCAAATGAAGTATGGAAAATTTTGGAAGGATTGTTTGGAAAACAGGATGAAATGCAAGGTCACATTCTCGAAAATGAGTTAAACTCATTAGATCCGAGAAACTTTGAGAAAATTCAATATTTTTTCACAAGGTATAAAGCCTTGTTGGTTCAGTTGAAAGGATGCGGGATCGACAAATCCAAGCAAGAAAATCAGTTGATTCTTTCCATTTTATCAAAACTTGGTCCAGAGTATGCAGTATTCGTCTCTACATTCCACACAGTCAGATCTGCAACTGGTGCAGCTTGGAAGATGCCCTCACTGGATTCTTTTATTCAGTCTTTGATGCATGAGCAAGATAAGCTCATCAAAATAGGCACACTTAAAAATTCCAAAGTGCCTGCACTTACTGTGCATGCAAAAGGAAAGGAAAATTCCAAAGACCATCAGAAAGAAAAAGGGAAGAAGGATCCTGATCCAAGAAAGGGAGGACATCCCAAACACCCTGATGGATCATCTGGCTCAAAGGAAAGGAAAGGAATGAAAGGGAAATCAATGTGCAATTATTGCCACCGTGGTTTTCATCCTGAATCTGCATGCATGAAGAAGACTATAGATCTTATGGCACGGACACTCTAGCAACACAATCTTGGAGACCACATTCCTAAGAATGCTAAGAAGAAGTCTGGAGAAAAAGCACCAGATCCAAGAGGTAACGGGCATGCTTTGATTGCTCTTCATTCTGCACCACAAGAATGGATCATCGATTCAGGAGCTTCACATCATATGGCTTCTTCAAATGAATCCTTTTCTTCTCTACATGCATACTCAGGTCCTCCCATTCTCATGGGGGATAATTCTGCAGTTGCAGCAACTAGACAAGGAAGAGTACAATTTGAAGATGGAAATTTTGAAAATGTCTTGCATATTCCAAGGCTTTCTGTGAATCTTCTCTTAGTGTATCAGATGACACACACAAGCAGCGGAAGCAAAGTGGAATTTACCCCAGATTCCGTGAGCATTTATGACATGCAAACCAATTTGAAGATTGCATCTGGCAAGATTTGTGTCTGAATGGAAAAGAGGGAAGGCTCGTTTTCGAGTCCAGGGGCATATCGTATGGCATTGCTGGAAACGCCCAGGCAGTTGTTTCAACGCATGGGAGCTGTGTCGAGTTGTGAGGAGGAGTTAACGCGAGTGAAACCCTGGTCCGACGCAGAAATGTAGAGGAGCTTTCGGTGGTTCGATCTGATAGGTCTGGGTATCGAAGGCATGGTTGGGGCTGGCATCTTTGTCACAACCGGTAAAGCCGCCAGAAAGCTCACGGGGCCAAGCGTTATCCTTTCCTATGCCATAGCTGGTTTCTCCACTCTTCTTTCTGCCCTTTGTTACACTGAGTTTTTCGTAGCCATGCCGACTGCAGGGGGAGCTTTCAGTTATCTTATCACCACATTCGGGGAATTCCCAGCGTTTATTACAGGCGTAAATCTGATAATGGAATATGTCATTTCCAATGTTGCCATTGCCCGAAGCTTTACTTCGTATTTAGGCTCTGCAATTGGTGCCAATAATGTCGATAAATGGCGCTTCGAAGTGCACGGATTTCCGGAAGGCTTCAACAAGCTAGATCTTATAGTTGTTGCCCTTATTATTGTGCTTACAATATGTATCTGTTACAACACGAAGGAAAGCTTGGTTGTTAATATGGTGCTGACTGCTCTGCATCTGGGATTCATTTTCTTCATTATTATAATCGGTTTTGCCAAGGGGCACGTTAAGAACTTGACAGAGCCCGCCAATCCGACAAACCCAGGGGGTTTTGCACCGTTTGGGGTAAATGGGGTGTTCAATGCTGCGGCCAACGTTTACTTTAGCTACATTGGGTACGATGCGGTGGCGACAATGGCTGAGGAAGTTAAATTTCACGCCATAGATATTCCAATCAGGGTCTCCAGTTCTGTCATTATAGTCACTGTTCTCTACTGTCTCATGTCTACAGTGATGTGCACATTGGTCCCATATGATATGATAAATATAGATGCCCCATTCTCGATGGCTTTCAAGAACGATCCCAGGTGGGGATGAGTATCAAATGTAGTGGGTGCGGGTGCGAGTTTGGGGATTCTAACGTCGCTACTGGTAGCGATGTTGGGACAGGCACGTTATATGTGTGTCATTGGCCGCTCTCATGTGATTCCCAACTGGTTTGCCAAAGTCAATTCCAAGACTGGCACACCCTTGAACGCATCCATCTTTCTCGGAATCTGCACTGCGGCAATAGCGCTGTTTACCGATCCGTCAATTTTACTCGACCTGATATCCATAGGGACACTCTTTGTGTTCTACATGGTGGCCAACGCTCTCATCTACAAGTGCTATGTGGTCATCGGGAAGAAGATGAATCCATGGCCGACGCTCGGGTTCCTGTCGGTGCTGTTAGGCATCGCCATCGGATTCGCCACTCTGTGGCAGTTCCAAGGGGGGCCATGGAGTCTACCTATATGCGGCCTCGCGGCAATCGCCCTCACCTATGTTTTCTCGACACTCGTTCCCGAGGCCAAACAGCCACGCGAGTGGGGCGTGGCGGGTATGCCGTGGATAGCCGCCACTTCCATCTTCCTCAACATCTTCTTGTTGGGTTCTCTGGGCAAGAGATCATACTTGCGATTCTCTATTTTCTCTCTAGTTGTCGTCGTTTTCTATAGTGTTTACAGCGTGCATGCAAGCTACGATGTCGAATGTCGGGCGGCAGCAACAGCATCATCAACGCCTGGCCCACCGGCCGTCGTGGAGGGTCATGCCATAGAGCTGAGTACAGTGGTAGCGTACCAAACACATCGAGATCCACATGCACTTCATTAGAGAACTCATTCATGATGGGACCATCGATCTTCAATACTGTCCTAGTTCTGAGCAGATTGCTGACATCTTCACCAAGACTTTCACTGAGCAGAAGTTTCGATTCCTGGGAGATCGTCTCGGGGTGAAGGACACGACTGCCTAGCAATTGTCTTTTCTCTACTTTTGCATTATATTTTGAGGGGGGGTTTTCTTCCCACTGGGTTTTCCTTCTTTCCTCCTTTTTATGCATTGTATATGGGTACCTAAAATGGCCGTGTTGCCAGGACTCATTCATTTTGCATCACACTCACCTAAGTTATGCTTAAGGGGGGGTGTTGGTGTACATGCACTGAGAGTGTTGGTGTACATGCACCTAGATTAGCTCCACTTAACTTATTGCTTGCATGTGGCACATGTACACATTAACATAAGATAAAGCACACTTAGCTTTAGTTAGCTTTAGTTATTGCATGTACAACTAAGCTTAACTTAGTTGCTTTCATGTATTTATTCTAAAACTAATATTGTAGAATAAATTTTCATTCTTTTCTCAATTCTTGCTCGCTTCCTTCCTTCTCTTGCAAGCTTGTTTATTGTTTTGCAGATCTAGATCTGTGTATCTCAAAAATCTTACAAGTGGCAACCCTCTTCCTAAATAGTGGAAATCCCTTCTCCCTGAACAGCTGAAATCCCCTCTGCTGTTTTTACTTCTGTGTCCTTCAAAAAAAGACAGCTGCATCATATAGGCAATTAACTTTGTTGACCGATCAGCAGGCCTTGGCCCTGCACGTCTAGCGGCTCCTCTCCTTTCACAAAATAGAGGGGGCTTCTTCACTTGACGGCAGCAACATTCAATTTTAAAAAATGATTATCTACACTTCTCTTTGCATTTGTAGCACCATTATGTTGAACACATTTCTCAACTCACTGCTCACTCAATAGATTACTCTTCAATTTTAAAAAAATATGGTCTACACTGCTCTTGGCATTTGTAACACCATTATGCTGCCACAGATTTTTCACTCACTTCTCACTCAATAGATTGCTCTGATACCAATTGTTGACTCGAGCAGTTAACTTAAACAAGAAAGAAATGAACTAAAACTGAATGGAAACCTAAAGAAATCACATAAATAAACATAATATTTTACTTGGTAAAATTTTGACAGTGTATCAACAAAATATTTAGATTTTTTATTTGATCAAAAATGATTCTCCATGATACAATAGTTCCGGCATTCATCAGTTTTATAAAAGCCTCTTCCTTTACATAACCGTTCTTTTGATATAAAACTTAACTTAACGGTGACTAATACAGTTTTACACATATTTACGAAATTCGTTGTCAAATTTCAACACAAATGGGTGAGCACGTACAATGCGAGTTGACTTTGAAATCAATGCTGCTGGTGAGCTCAGAACTTGTGAGTTAAGTTGTTTGTGATATAATTGAAAAAAAAATCGTTCCAAAGGAAAGCAACGGCTGGCTGCAGCTGTGGCTCTAGATTTAGGGAATGACCATGTAGCATTGAGAGTTTATTGATGTGGAGGCTAAGAATGCAGGACTTTTGAGATTTTCTTTTTTTTTCCAAATGCCAATTACAATTTTTTGGTGCAATGGCTATGTGTATGGGTTTAAACTGTGTTTGCTAGTATTCGTTAAATTTTCAAAATATTCTGAGATTTCATTAAACAAAAATCTTAACCAACTAAGATGAATAGAAAATTCTAACAGTTGAGAAACTGAAACTACTGGACTGTTTTCAAACTGTTACACTGGTAACCGGTCTACACTAACTATTAGAAGGCCATCCTTCACCAACTGTGCGGATGGGTGAGTAGCAATGTCAACGGTAGGCCTTTGACCCCTCCAATCCCGCAAGTCCTTGCAATAATCATTCAGTAAAATTTGTTAGATGAATTTCAGTTGACTAAGTTGGCATCATATATTTTCCCATGGAAGACGTTTGAACAACTACAGCGCCAAGGAGAAACTTGTGGAGTAAAACTTCGCAAAGAAGAAACAATGGAGGCTCATTGTTGAGGCATAAGTGTGAATTTTTTTATGTTTTTTTTTGGGTTGGCAGTGGAAGGAAGCTAGAATTTTTATTAATATATTCCATAACTAAGAATAAGAATTTTTATTAATATATTCCATATCTAAGAATAACCGTGTGCATTTTTTTTTTAACAGTGGAAGGAAGGTAGAATTTACTAATATATTTCATAACGACAAATAGAAGTGTGCAAAGCCATTTAATTAGGTTTTCGTTAATCTATAGTTAAAATTTGATAGCTAAACACATATCTAGTTTATAAAAATATATCTTGAGAATTCAAAATCCTATGTTGATATATGGGAACGATTTAAATAATATCTAATATATGTAGACAAAAAGGATGTAAGAGAAACATAGGACTTACATGTATATAAATTAATTAGTTCCTTTATATTATAATTAGTGAGGTTAGGGTTTTAATTGGCTTCACTAAAATGATTAGTTAAGTTTTTGAAAAAGGAAAATATGTGGTGTTTTTTTTATTTTTTAAGTTAAAGTTTTAGTATATTAGAAAAATATAGACAGTTCAAGATTTATTTATCAAAATTTCCACCAGGAAAATTCATATCACTAACAAAATAACGAGGAATATGTTTTTAAAAATATCATAGTTTTAAATCCATGAGCCATAAATAGACATAGTTGCTTTCAATATAAAATAGAAAATAACTTAGACTTAGGCAAGTCTAGAGAAACCCTAATAAGAAGGCTTTTATGTCTAAAACATCTATTCCTAGCTAAACAAAAGGACCAACTGAGCTGAGTAAAAAAATTGATATAAACAAGGGATAACACAAGGCATCCACCCAAATTGGGTTGAGGCATTCCTTGTTATAGCCACTTGGATTAGGGGCTTGAGGCATCGTCTCTTCTATGTGCTTGAGACAGGGTCGAATCTCCCCACCAGATGAGCTCCCACACACAGCTTCTATGCTGGCCCAAAAAGTATGAAAATCACACTAACAAACCTGAAGCCCATTCAGCCCCAAACTCAACTAAGGCTCTCCTCTAGAAAATAACACAACAAGAATATCATATTCATCTCCACAAACAACTTGACTTCCTCTCTCCCTACGTCCTCTAGAAATACGCACCACCTGTAAGGAAATGCTACTGTTGGAAACCACAACGAGAATATCCTCCTGAAGAAATGAAGGAAATCTTCCTAGGGTGGCACTCGAAATCCCCTAAAGAAAGGATGAGCTCTCTGCCTGAAGAACTCGTGCTGAACATCTATTGACTTGGCTAAGCAACTCGAGCAACCAAAAGAAATTAATATACACTCATGAATGATTTGAGAAGAGAGAGCTTCCCTCCTTATATAGTTTTCGTGGGGGAACTTTCCCTCCATTTCATCCTCCATCATGGGCCCCACTTAACGAATGCCATGCAAAACTTGTCTCCCTCTCTATGCATATCGAACTAAGGAGTGTGTAATTCCATAATAAGGGTGGCCTCCATGTCTAATTTAACTTTAAAACAAAACATCTTCTACTAGTCTAATCTCCTAATAGCATCGAATGGGTTCCACTAACTACAAAATTGGCCCTATAATACAAAACTAAATCTTGTTCCAAAATTATTTAGGAAGGGACATTATAATTCTCCCCTCCCAAATGTTGTTTGTCCCCAAACAACTTCAATGTTGGATGCTCCAGAATGTGCTCTCCCTCCCAAGTAGCATCCTCATCTGTAGATTCTTCCATTGCACCAAATGTTCTTTAATTATTCTGATCCTAAGCTTCCTCTCTCTGGTTTCTAATATGGCTTTTGGCTCTAAGATCAAATGCCCCTCATCATTAAGTGGAGGTAACTCCATCATTGTTGTAACATGTTGCCCCAATACCCTCTTGAGGCATGATACACGAAAGATGTTATGAATCTTGCTCACTGGTGGTAGCTCCAACTCATAATCCACCTCTCCAACTCTTCTACTCACCCTATACGGCCCAAAGAATCTCAGGTGTAGCTTTTCTACCCCCTTCTGCTTGATTTTCGATTGTCAATACGGATGTAATCGAAGTTAGACCAAGTCACCCTCCTCAAAATGTCTCTCTACTCGATGTCGATCATCATACAACTTCTGCTGCTTCTGGGCTACATGTAAGTTATCCTTAAGAGCCTTGAGGATATCTTGGCTCTCCAAGATCCAATCCTTGGCCTTTGGGGCCCTGTTGTCTCCAAAAAAAATATCAACAAAAGATAAAGCATCATAACCATATAAAGCATGGAAAGGAGCCATACCAATGGACATATCATAGGTGGTGTTGTGAGAATACTCTCCCAAGTGCAGCCATCGAATCCAAACCCTCTGCTGCCCTGTCACATAATTCCTGAGATAGCCCTCTAACCACTTGTTCACCCTCTTTGTCTGATCATCAGCCTGCGGATGATAGCTGGTGCTCAGGGTGAGCTCAGGGCTAACCAATCTGAAGATCTCCTACTAGCATCCTCCAATTAATCGGTTATCCCAATCACTGACTATGGTCTTCGGGAGTCCATGCAAATGAAAGACCTCCTTGAAGAACAACTTTGCCACTTGTGAAGTTGAAGATCGCATTTGTATGGAAAAGAAGTGTGCAAACATGTTCAACCGATAGACCACTACAAAAATACATTCCTTCCCTTGTACTGAGGGAAGTCCAATAATGATGTCCATATAGATGCTCTCACATTTCCTCTCAAGGATGGGAAGAGGCTGCAACAATCCTTCTGGATGGGTGAACTCTCCCTTATTCCTCTGGAAAACTTCACACTTATCTACATGCCTTAGTACATCTCCCTTGAGGCCCTTTCAAGTGAAGCGCTCTCTCATGGCCATATAGGTCTTCCTGAATCCCTAGTGCCCAGACAAAGGAGAATCATGAGATGCTTGAAGGACGTGCCCCCTCAATTGTGATTCTGAAACCAGAAATATGTGTCCCTTATAATAAATGACCTCATCCATCACCCTGTATCGCTCATCTGCATATCTACCCTCCAAGTTGCGTGCCCGATGATCCTTGGAGTATTCTACCAGTAACTAGGCCTTCCAGTCACGATAGATTCTCATGAGTGAAAGCCCGACCGATCTCCTGGATAATGCATATGCCACTACATTGTGCTTTCCTTGCACATACTTAATATAAAAATCATAGGCCTGCACGTTTTTTACCCATCTCTGTTGTCTGTCATTGAGGCCCTAATGCCCCATAAAATGGCAAAGATTGTTGTGGCCTGTCTTCACCCGAAATCGATTCCCCACCAAATACTGTCTAAATGTGGCCAATGCATGCATTATGGCCAACATCTCCTTGTCGTAACTTGAATACAAATCTCATGAGGTAGAAGCTTCCTAATCTCAAAATCAATTGGGTGCCCATCTTGGGACATGACTACCCCAATACCTACACTTGATGCATCACACTCCAATGTGAAAGGCTGAGAAAAATATGGAAGTGTTAGAACCAGAAAATAACTCATCACTTCCTTGAGGCGATAAAATGTTATCTGATCTTCCTTACTCCACGCAAATGCCCCTTTCTTAGTCAGATCAGTAAGGAGTGCTGCCAACTATGAGAAGCTCTTCACGAACTTCTAATAATAAGTACAAATGCCCAAAAACCCTCTCAATGTTGTCACTTCCTCGGTCTTCGTCCAATCTCGAATGGCCAAAATCTCCTCCTCGTGCACCTTGACCCCATCTGCACCGATGATGTGTCCCGAATAAAGCATCTCTGTCAACCCAAACTCAGACTTAAACATCTCCATGTAGAACTATTGCTCCCCCAATATATGCAAGACTGTATCCAAGTGCTGCAGGTGCTCCTCCCATATCCTGTTGTAGATCAAGATGTCATCAAAGAATACTAGTACAAACCTCCTTAGTTGGCCTCAAAACACATGGTTCATACATGATTGAAAAGTAGCTAGTGCATTGGTCAACCTAAAGGGCATGACGAGGAACTCGAAATTTCCATAATGACATCTAAAGGTTGTCTTCAGAATGTCCTTCTCTCTCACCCGAATCTGATGATACCCTTGTTATAGCTCCAAATCTCACTCTTATGGTTTGTGATGCTGCACTCATGGCCCAGGGCAACCCCTCCTTCTAGACCTGGTCCAAAAATTTAAAAAACAGTGTTTTATCCCTTATATGCGACCTTTCCCTAAGTTAAATGTGTGTATATGTGGGTAGGCATATACCCAACCCGCATATATGTATTAAAACACTTAAAAAAAATATAAAACTCCTTAATTTCGGGCGGAGATCGCGGGTTTTACCTGCTGATCACCTGTTAGTTCTCGTGGCCCAAATGTTCCCAACCAACTCCCAACTAAAAAACTACTTTGGGAGAAGTATAGAAAGGCTTCAATGGGAAGGCCTAAGGGAGGAGAGAAGAGAGAGAAAGGTTATTATGTTGAGATTTCCCTGACCAGGTTTGAAGACCCTTGTGCCTCCTGCACTTCCCCAATTTTTATAGGAAACCCTTGTTTCCTTGTGTGTTCATGTCCATCTACTACTTGTGATATCATGGAGCAAGTCATGGAAGGAGTTTGTTAAAGGCTTGAGACCGGACGAATCCGGAGGAAGACTTCACTTGGAGCTTGCGAAAGGATGACTCAGGTGAAATTGTTCTTTTCTGTACTTTATTTGTCTATAATAAAAGAAACACATGTATTTGTTCCTGATATAAATCTTCTTCATGTTTGTGATATTCATGTTAGAATTCATATGTGAATGGTTGTTTAAATTTCATAACTAACCACCTTTCTTTATAATATGAAGATGGTTTCTTTATAAGGTTTAGTCCATATACTGTTGTACTTTCTTGAATTGGTTATTTTGCATGTCAAAGGAGCAAAATGAACTCCAAGAAGGGTTTGGACCTTGAAAGGACCTTCTCAAACGTAGGACCTCAGGTACGCCCCTTATCATAGAATTTTCTTATGCTAGCATAATGGTTGTGTGGAATGTGTGTTTCTCTGTATAGATAACTTTCAGTCTACTAGGGTATCAGCCCAAGACCCTAGGGGAACTTTTCCCTTAACAGAATTGGCGACTCCACTAGGGACAACATCATTGTTGTTCCTAGTTTGGATGTGTTCAAGCCAATCAGGGCTTAGCTACCTGTTTGCTTGCTGTTGCTATGTGGTCTGTTCTTGAATTGTAAGTTTGGTCGGTTTCTTCAGTATATTTTTTAATTTTTCTTGAAATCTTTTATATACGTTGTTTTTCTTGCTTACAGAGGTGTATATATGCATGTTTCCTTAAGTTAACCCGTGTATACGCAGGTTTCCTTAGGCGCAATCGCATATACATGCAATCTGTACATCAGTACAGTCGCGTATATCTTGCAATTTTCAAGATTTTTTAAATCTTTTTGTCTCTGAAAGTTTGTCTGCTGGTTTGATTCAGTCTTAAACAGTCACTTTCCAGTGTCAGTTGTTAGTTTTACAACAAGCATCTGATTCCAAATTCTCTCTGATTGTAAGAAGTGTTGGTCTTGTTTTTGTTTTTGCAAGCGTCATCGTTTTTCGCTTAAGCACGCAAGATTTCTTGCTAGGAATCTTGGCTGCTCTGATTCATCAGGGCAGGAAGATTGATCTCAATATTTGTGTCAAATCTTGTTTTTGGTGACTTTTTGTTTGCTTAACAAAACCTCTTTTTGTGACCATCCACTTTTTGTTTCATGAAAGTTGTTGATTGACACTTTCTTGAAATTTATCTTTTCAATCTTTTGGTCTTTGTTGCCAAAGCTTTCATTGCTGCTTTTGATTGTTAAGAGCATCTTTAAACACATTTCTTTTTGTTGAGTTTTCATCCATTGTGTGTTGTCAACTTGCAAAAGTGTTGTTGCCTATTCTTCAATCATAAATTTTCAGTCTTGTTGAGAGCATTTTTGAAAAGACATTTTTGTTTTTTCTTTTGAAGAAAACTTTTTGAAAAACTCGGTTTTGCTTTCTTGAACTTTGTTTTGAGCTGGTTTCCTTTTAGTGAATGAAAGTGTTTTTTGGTTGTCTTGAAACTTGTTTTTAGTGTTTAGACGAAATGAATGGTAGCATTTCATATTCCATCTAAACATTTTAAGTGGCAAAATAAAAATTGATAAGCAAGCAACTTTCATTTCTTGATTTAAGAGTAGTTTTGAGTCTTACATCGGCATATACTTGTTCCATTAGAATAGATTTGTACATATTTTTAGGCATCCATAGCTTTGTTAACTTTTGTGAGTGTGAAGCTTGAATTAACGAAAAGAAAAGAAAATTTTGTTTTATTTGAAGTTCCTCTGAACCCTGTAGAAATTTCTTTTCATCAAAAAACGAAAACAAGTGCATTTGCATGTAGTTTGGTTTTTATTAATTTCTTTTGCGTCAAAATGCCACTAGTTTCACTTCTTCTTATTCCATGACTTAAAGAACAGCCTATCTTAAAATCAAGCGCTAATTACAATTCACTAAAACTTTTTATTATCAAGTTAGATACACCAACAAGTTTTAGGATTTTAGGGCCTTGGATTAGGCGAGTGGAGAGTTAACTCTCCAAGGCCATTTAAACTGTCAAACATAGGAGTCTGAATAGTGAGTGAAAATCCAATAGTCTTAGGAAGACCAGGAAAGCTCCGGATCTAGGAGTTAAGCACGAGGGTCTGTGAAGACAAGGAAGAGAGATACCCCATCTCCTACTTGTCCGAACTTACCTCACGACTGTTCTGCCTAGCTTCTGCGACGAGTTGGTATCCATAGTTGCTACTCCTAGGGATCTACACAGGTGGCTGCGGAGGGGAATCCCGTGGCACCTGAGGTCGACGTTGCATCACTCTAAACGGTACTACTGGAAGGCACCCTTGCAATGCTTGGGGGCTTGCACCGACGCAGGCTATTCTTAGGAGGTCAGTGTAACTTCCTCTGTTACCTTTGCTGATAGGACTAGGCCGTCATTATCCCAGACTATCTTCGAAATGCCCCTTAATTCACTTTCTTGTATTTTGGTGTCCGGTCCTAATAACCCGGAGTAGAAATACTTGGAAGTTGTTTGACTGGCTGATATCTTTAGGGACTTTATAGTGTGTGCTCTGTGCTCTTAGTTGGCCTAGCTTTCAAGTTTTTGAGTCTTTAGTTAAATCTTAACAAAAAATTCGAAGTGGCTGACCAATCACCTAGACGGTCTCGAAGACTTCGTGGTCTTTCACCACCAAGTTTAGAGCCTTCTCCTAGAAGGCGCAGAGGTAATACTTCTGGTGGGTTTCATCCCAGGACAGCTGACGCATCGGGGATTGATTCTCCTCTCGGGGCATTAGTGTTCAAGCAAGGCCTGGCACTTCCGCAGAACAAGAGAGGAACACTCCAGTTCTTTCTCGAGTTCTCTTTCAAACAAAGAATAACATAGAGGTAGAAGAACTCTCAGAGTCATTAGTGGCTCCGAATTCTCCCCTACCATCTAGCCATCTGGAAGTATTACAATACGTTGGGACTCCGACGCATAGACCGTCAAGTCCAGGTCACATTACACCCTTACTGTCGATGACCACTACTGGAAGCATGGCTTATACTACAAGTGCTACAACTATCCAGACTCCAACATCAGTACAAGGGGGAGGAACGATTTCCATCTCCTCTGCTTCTTTGTTTCTGTCTTTTGCTAGCAAATCTTTAGTTGGGTCTACCTCCATTCCGTCCACGAGTGGAAATTCCCAAACCAATGCTTTTAGTTTTGGATTCTTCCCATTTGGCACCCATTCACAGGGTATTCCATTAGTTCCGTTTAGTGTCGCCATGTCCATGATGGATGGATCGACTTCATTCTAGGGTTTTCCTTTCGGAAGTGGTCATATACCACATTCCAACCCGACAGTAGGACCTATGCCTTTTTCTTCTACAAGACGAAGCAGCAATCCTTTCCAAGGTTGGACTAACCCTATGGTTAGTGGCATGGGAACTAGGAATCCGTTTTTCGGCCAACAGGGGAATAGGCCATACTCCACAGTTAATTCATTTCAAAGTATTCCTCCCTTAGCTTCGGCTTGGAATCTGTATCATGGGTTATCAACTCCTTATAATCCTTTAGGAGGAAGCTTTGCTGGTTATGGAGGCTTTGCGGCCGGAGTTGGTCAAACTCCAAATTTTGCTGGATCACAAGGCTTTCCTTTTGGTTCAGCCGGTTCTGTTGGTTACTTCGGGCAGCCTAGTGCCTTCCAAAATCCAGGCCAATCTTTTCAAAACTTTGGGAGCTCCACCCGGTCTGGGTGGAATCCCCAAGGTCCTCCTAGGCTTCCGTTTCTGGCAACTTTGAACTTGCCAGATCTCACTAAGTTAACAAATGATCGAATCAAATACAATCCAACCTAGCCTTCAATCCCAACCAAACTCCCTTTGGACATTCCAAAATTCGAAGGGAAGAGCGGTGAAGACCCAGGCGACCATGTAACCACATTCCATTTGTGGTGTTCATCGAACTCCCTTATTGATGACTCGATTAGGTTGAGACTTTTTCAACACACCTTAACTGGTAATGCAGCCAAATGGTATATAGAGTTGCTAGGGGGTAGCTTTACATCTTTCGCTGACTTAGCTAATATTTTCTTAAATCATTTCCAATTGCCTATCCGTTATGATGCCGAAACTAAACATCTGGCCACTTTTCGTCAAGATAAGGAAACTCACATTTCAGAACATATTCAGGAATGGAGACGGAGAAAGAGGCTCATTAAAGCCGAAATCCCTCCGGAGTACTATCTCGAATGGTTTTTGAAATCTTTACAACCCGAGATCTCTAAGGATGTCTCCATGTCTGGAGTCTATTCTGAGGAGCAAGCCATTTTTAGGGCCCAGCAATTAGAATTGATCTACTCTCAGTCTGGGATCCTACAAAAATACTTGCCATATGCTCCTGGGTCTAAGGTTGACATAGCCAAGTCGAAGCTAGGTCCCCATGCGGATGGTATCATTGGGTCGGTAGACGCAAATGCGGTGAGCTTGTTGAGCCAAGTGTAGTAGTTGTCTCTGCAAACTGCTCCTAACAACCAAGTCACATCGTCTAACCCTACGGCTTCCCAAACCTCTTCAATTAATGCCATCCAATCTGATAACCCCAAAGGAAATCAAAAATCCAATGGGAAAAAGAAAGGATGAGGTAAGAAAAATAACCAGGATGGGAAGGTTAACGCAAATAAATCCGGCAATAATGCTAGTGGTGGTAGAAATGAGTCTAGAAAGAAAGTCAAGTTTCCATGCAAGTTGTGCAGTGGAGACCATTTAACTCACCTCTGCCCCAACATTGAAGATGCTCAACACTTGTTAGGGCAGCAAGGGACTTCTAGTTCTCAGGCTGTGTTAACCAACCCTTTTCCCCAAGGGCAGCAACTTCTTGCTGGCGTGAGTTCAAACCTTGGAACCTACGCGGGGGGCAACTAGGAAGGGGAAAAATCATCAAATGTTTTCATGATGGGTTATAACGTCCATGTGGCTACTCGGTCACGTGATTATGGTGAAGCCAAAACTTCCAAGGACAAGACTGCTCCCAGAAATACCAACCTTCATATTGAGCGACCCCCTGTCGAGACTATACCACGGATACCGAAAGGTTCCGCTAAATGCACAACTATTAATCCTAATGGTAGGGCCACCCAGAACTACTCCATTGTTGAGGATATGGCTCAGAGCCCATGCACCATGTCTGCTTTAGAGGTTCTCCAATCGTGTCCGGCTCAAAGAAGTGCTTTACTTTCCGCAATTGGGGCAGTTGATCCAACTAACTCTTTAGTGCTCACTTTCGACGTGTTAAATGTCAAAAAGTGACTCCCTCATCATATGGCTTTCCAAATAAAGTCTACATACCGGAAAATTAACATTTTTCGTACCGTTATTGATGAAGGAGCTTCCACATGCGTCCTGTCGATGTCATGCTGGAAGGCTATTGGATCGCCTTCGGCTGTTCCTTCACCTACCGTCTTGACTGCATTTGATGGTCATTCTCATAAGCCGCATGGGATTATCCCAACCTTTCCTATATGTGTTGGGGACTACAATCTCCTCTTAGACTACAATCTCCTCTTAGGAAGGAACTAGGTATATGAAATGGACACCATTGTTTCGACTCTGTTTCATGTCATTTTCTTTCCGCATGAGGGGAAAATAGTTAAGGTTGATCAATTGGATTATTGTCCAATCGATCATCAAGCAATCTCTGACTCTACTATTCCCTTAGTGGATAACCCTCGTCCGCCTACTGAGAATCTAGGAGTGGGAATGTATTCCTCATTGATGGGTAATTTTGATCTTCCCTCTCCTATCGCTGGAATCAATGTCGTTTCATCATCTAAGGAGTCTCCTCGAGAAGAGTTCTTCAGAACTCGTTATTTTTCAGGCCCTTGGACCTTGCCTTCACCTACGACCACGTTAGTTGAAGGAAAAGTAAATGGATTGGCATTCCCTATATCTGCAGCTGAGCTTAGATATCAATCTATCATCAACTCTGCAGACGACCACTCTACTCCTTTTTCTGAAGAGGAGTTAGATGGTGATGTGGCCTCGGCCTGGAGCCTTGATTCTACCTCTTCCTTGGACTGCTTATATTCGGTTTTACCTTCTGAAGAAGCAATCCTTGAAGCGATGATGGGTATAGATCGACCTTGGGAAGACTTACACCATCGTTCATACTTTCTTCCTCCATTGCAGGAAGTAGAATCTAGGTTCTCTGAGCTCTTTACTAGTGATGTTTGTACGGTATCAAATCCTTTGGCTCCAACACACTTTCGTGCCGAAGGTAATATGTCGGTGATTTCAAAAAAGATACCTATAAACATCTCTAGGGACCCTAACGTGATCAAGAACCTCTTCATCAGAATCGAATGTTCCCCTGAAGAGATTCAAATTTACACCGACCTTTTCAAGGAATTTCAAGATGTATTTGCATGGTCTTATGAAGAAATGCCTGGCATTAATCCTTCTATAGTTCAACATGAGATCAAGATGTCTGAAAATGCCAAACCAGTCCGTCAAAGGCTTCGACCGGTTAACCCTAGGAAAGCAGCAGCAATTAAAGCTGAAGTTGAGAAGCTGCTAAAGGTGGGTTTTATATACCCTATTCCTCTTACGGATTGGGTTTCTAATCCAGTCCTAGTGGATAAAAGGCAAGGAACAATCCGAGTATGCATCGATTTTAGGGACCTAAATAAGGCTTGTCCGAAAGATAATTACCCCACGCCATTCATTGATTGGATTATCGATGAGGGTGCGGGTAATGAGATTTTTTCCTTCATGGATGGTTTTTCTGGTTATAATAAAATTTCTATCCATCCTGAATATCAACATAAGACAACCTTTATATGTCCCTCGGTTACCTTTGCATATAGAAAGATGCCTTTTGGTCTTAAAAATGTTGGAGCCACTTTTCAGTGGGCCATGTCATATACTTTCCACGACATCAAACATATCATCGAAGCATACTTGGACAATAGTGCTACTCGTTCTTGAAAGAGAACTGATCACCCTAGTCATCTTCAAATGGTTTTCGAGCGTTGTCGTTTTTATAAAATCCGGTTGAATCCCAACAAGTGCGTTTTCGCGGTTATGTTCGGTTGGTTGTTAGGGTTCATTGTGTCAAATGAAGGTATTAGGGTTGATCCCTTCAAGGTTGAGGCAATAGTTCAGTTGCCTCCCCCGTCCTCAGTTCGACAACTTCAAAGTCTTCAAGGGAAGGCCAATTTCTTAAGACGGTTTATAGCGAACTATGCCGAGATCAATAAAGAGTTCATGCATTTGCTACGGAAAGGAGTACCATTTTTATCGGATGACTTTGTGTAGCGGTCGTTTGATGCTTTAAAAAAGGCATTAGTCTCTGCCCCGCTTTTGAGTCCACCGAATTATGTTAGGGAATTCCTTTTATATCTCGCTGCAGCAGAATCAACCATTGGTATGGTTCTCATTCACGAAGATGATGCTCTCACAGAGCATGTGACTTATTATTTGATCCGAGGCTTAATAGGTCCTGAAATTCGCTATTCTCCAGTTGAGAAGTTGGCTTGGCAGTTGTCCATGCTATCCAACAGCTCCGTCATTATATCCTGCTACGCAAAACTTTTTTCTTAGCGGCGGTCAATCCATTTCAATTTGTCCTCAGTAGGCGAGTGATTGGGGGAAAATATAATTGATGGATAGTTATTTTGCAAGAATTTGATCTCGAGTTCTTTTCTGCCAAGTCTAAGAAATCCATGGTTTTTCGCTGAGCTAATTTCTGAGCTGCCTTGTGGAGAGGATATTGTTTATGAGGAAAGTTTTCCCGACGAACATTTATTCCTCATCTCTTTACTCGACCCTTGGTATGGATATATCATTGTCTATCTCTAGACTTCGAAGTTTCCCTCTACTTTCTCCAAGGATGAACGTCGAAAATTACGTCACCTTGCTAAAAATTATGTTATCATTGGTGATACATTATACCGTCGAGGGGTTGATTCAATCCTTCAGCGTTGTTTAACCTTAGAGGAAGCAGAGTTAGTGCTAAATGACTGCCACAGTGGAGCTTGTGGTGGTCATCTATCAGGGCTTGCTACAGCCCAACGCATCTTGCGTGCCGGCTATTTTTGGCCTTCGCTCTTTAAAGATTGTGTTGAAGCAATCAAACGTTGTCACCCCTGTCAAATATATACTCGGAAGATGTGCGCACATCCAGCTCCTCTTTTTACCATTATCACTGTTGTTCCCTTTACTAAGTGGGGTATCGATTTTACAACTTGTAATCCGCCTTCAGCAGCAAATCACAGGTACATTATCGTGGTTGTACACTACTTTACGAAGTGGGCTGAGGACATGCCTACTTATAAAAAAAATAGTGACACGGAAACATTGTTCCTTTTTAATCAGATTATCTCAATATTCGGTATCCCGAGAGAGATTTTCACTGATCATGGCAGTCATTTCTAGAATCAACTAATGTCCGAATTGGCTCTCAAATTGGGTTTCTGGCAGGAAAATTCATCTCCTTATTATCCTCAGGCCAATGGACAGGTTGAGGCAGTTAACAAAACTCTTAATATGATCCTGCAACGAACAATCGACAAAAATCGGTCCAATTGGCACGTTATGTTGTATCCGGATCTTTGGGCATACCGAACCTCCGTAAAGACTACTACTGGTTTTACACCTTTTCAGTTGGTTTATGGTATGGAATCTATCTTTTCAGTTGAATGTGAAATTTCATCTCTTAAGTTAGCTGTTGAGCTCCTTCCAGAGACTTGAGTCTCGAAGAGCGCCTCCTTCACTTGGAACACCTCGATGAGAAGCGTCGAGATGCCGCCACGATGAATGAGGCTCATCAGAAAAGGGTTAAAATGCAGTATAATAAATCTGTCTGTCCTCGAGTCTTTTCTGAAGGTGACCTTGTCTTAGTATATGACCAAGATAAGGACACCTTGGGGGCAGGCAAGTTTAAGCCTATGTGGTACGGTCCTTTCATTATTAAATGAGTTTTAGAAAAAGGGTCGTATGAGTTAATCGATTTTGAGGGAAACAAGCCGGCGGAGCCCCGAAACGGGCTCTACCTAAAGAAGTACTTTGCTTAAGTAGGAGTTGATGAATGACTTGGTCTATTTTTGGTCTGCTCTGGCAGGTGTTGATGAATGACTTGGTCTATTTTGGGTTCGCCGATGGTGCTAGTCGGCACACTCGGAATCTTGCTTCCGCAGCTTGGGTACTCTACTATCCAACTAGTAAATTGATGGTATCAAGGGGCGTATGCATTGGTCCCACTTCAAATAACATGGCTGAGTATACTGTCATCATTAATTTATTATCCGAGGCAATTTCTTATGGAATTGACTCGTTGATAGTTTATCTTGATTCACAATTGATAGTGTCACAATTAAATAACATTTATCGGGTAAGGGATCCATGTTTATATCGCCAGTATTTAAGGGTGAGGTTGTTGCAAAGATCATTTACTTATATTAATTATTTGCACATTCCAAGATCTCATAATTGGTTAGCTGATTCTATCACTAATCAAGCATTAGATTGGCACATCAATCATTCATCACAATAAAATCAAGCATCAAAAAGTCAAACTGTATATATATAGATATATATATATATATATATATATCATAAAGCATCTCAAGTGTACATATGTTTGTCCAAAAAATATACAAAATTGGGACTCAAATGGCCATAATCATGTCTGGTATATCTAATGCCCTCGCTCAAGATGAGCAGCTAAGTAGGCAACTATCACATTGGCCACACGCCGAAAAGTGCAAACCCAGTCACGTGGCATGCCAACCACATGACGCTGCATATCCTCAGGAAGGTCCTCTACGGCAGCCATCGAAACTCGGTGACTCAGTCTCGCCAAGTGTCGTTGAACGTTATGTAGAAGTTGTTCTGTATCACAGCCGCCTCTTCGGCTCCTCAGCCTCAACGTCCATGCCGCGGGAACCCATCTGGTCGTACCGACCCAATATCTAGAACATGATCATCATATTAGTCATTTGAATCCCATCAAAAATATTTTTCAAAATTCATTATTATATTTGAAAAATCCAAAAAAAAAACATAAAATCAAAAAATACTTACCAATGTCACCCCATGCTGCGGTCGGTGGTAATGCTAGATCAGGATCTCCTCGGAAATCCAACCCAGCATAAGGGTAGTCATCTATGGTGATGATCTGCTGATCCCACCAAGTAAAGAAGTCATCGTCAAATGCAGTCCGTGGGACATCCCCACCCCCTAAACGTTTCATCAGGTCAGCCCACTGGCCCATGCGTGGATCTCGTGGGGTGCTGATGGAAACTGCTACCCTAGGGCGGAGTGCAGGGACACTCTCATAAAAGAAAGAACACAGAATAGTCCCATATCTAAAGTTTTTGTTCTGACCCCTCTTGATAGAAGTGAGCTGGCTCTTCATGCTGGCCAGAAGAGGAGTACACCAATCGAATATAGTGGTGAGATAGTCAACTGCCACACTCATGGTTGGCCGTTGTTGGAGAGGTAAATCCCCTCTACGGATAGAGGCGATCCCTACTAGCCCAGAATGGGTCTAGCAACAATCAGTCAATGCTACTATGTAAGTTCCTAACTGCAAATAAAAGATAGGCAATGAACACCTACTTAGATTCCAACGCTATTGTTTGATGAAGAGACGTCGTTCTCGCTCCTTCGCTTTGGCCGATCACGATCTTCCACGATCCCCGTAGATAGATACCTGCACACATGAAAAGAAACACAAACACAAGCGTGAAATCTAATAAATGCAATTATACATCAGTCAGAAAGGACGTAATTCACATTAACCATTACAAAGACAAATGAGAATGGAACCATAATAGTAGTCATCTATTATTAATCAATAACAGAGAAAGGTACAACCAAAGTTCTGACGTTGAATCCTTCTCAAGAGGGTCCAGCGAGCAAGTCTCTTAAGCATTCACCCTTGGAGGTAGATCTCCCAACACAAGGACTCTCTCTCACACAAGTCCACACAAGTCCACACAAGAAAGCAACACTTCACAACCTTCCTTAAGCTCTCTAGCAATCCCACACTTGTCACACCAACTACCTACTAGCAGCAGCACTCTAAGCACTATCAATTCCACACTGTCGAAAACTAGCTGCTCATGACCATGGTAGAGGCTTTAAATAGGAGAAGGAGTCTCCATGAATGGTGGGAGGATGAGCTTATCTCCAAGGAAGGTGGCTCAAATGACGAACAAACATGCCATAGAAGGGAGGGCGACATTCACAAGGCCAACAACCAGGTCTGGAGTCATCTGGAAGGCTAGTTGTTAGAACAAACTCGCCCAAACTGGATCAGCGCGGGTGTATAACTGCACTGGAGCGCTGACATCGCATCTAGATAACGGAGAAGGTTGTGTCAGCGCGACTCAATACAAACATAGTATGCGCTAGCTCATGAAATTTGACCAGCGCGGAAAACCCGTGTGCTTCCGCGTTGGCAGCGCATTCGTTGCACTATGAGGCGCCAGTCAGCGTGGTTATTGTAATAACAGTCACGATGATGGAATAAACTTTGGCAAAGTGGGTCATTTGGCCAGATTAGAGAGCATGAGCATGATTAATTTGATTTCATGACACAGTAGGGAGACTGGTATAGAGACAGTGACAAATTATTGTGTAACAGATGCCCCCTAAAGCATGAAGCCCGAGAGAGTGGGAGGGGTGAAATGATTTACAAAACCCGCTAAACTGGAACACCACCAGGAAGAACCTGCACGTATGTACAACTGATATCTCTATTACATGTAGTCTAGGCATGGGTGCAGCCATCCAAAAGACATATGAAGAAGGTCTGTGGTATGGACGCAGCCACCTAGCTGAAGAGACCATGATGATAATAAGGTATGGTCGCAACCATCCCAAAAGACTCAGGTATGGGCGCAGCCATCCATCAATGAGTCATGTAATAATAATCCACGAAATCGCAACCTGGTGTGCAACAGACAAAAAACCAGGGTCTTGCGCTCCATCCCTACCCGAACAAAGTACAAGTCCAAGCATGTGAATACATGAGCTATAGTCGAACATGCATGAACATCGTATGATTACCAGCCAATAATGAAAACTGTTAACAAACACGAGAGGTACCACCAATAATGACGATGGTCCTCAAGGTACTTATAGGTACAATCCGCGGCGTGTGAATCAATGAGCTAGTGTCGAACACCCACAGAATCATTCGATCGGAGGCCAATGATGAAAACCTCGCGTCGAACACGAAGAACCTGCCATTGAGGCATGCAGGCTCCAAGCCACCGAAGGGAGTCTCTAGATCAGCTTCCTGGATAATGAGCTGAAGTCGACAGGAAGTGACCTTGATCAAAAGTGGGCCATAGTGTTTCCCACATCATTGACAGGAGATAGAAGAAGAATTTTGTGGTGAATCAGAAGTATGTGAGGTATCAGAGGGAGGTTGTAATTCTGCAGAGGTCAACTTCTCTTGAACATATTGGCGGCACGACAGTGGACTTGGCAGTATCTGACATCAAATGAGCAGAGGTCATGGACACAAGGCAATGAGCAGATGAGAGGCCAAATAGGATAACCCAAACCCACGGAGGCTAGTGTAAAACAAGATGAGATGTCCCCACCTAGACACGAATGTAGACGAGTGCCATGTTCAAGAGCGACATACTGCCGACACGACAATGATTATGATTCCATTTTCCCCACCATTGCTGGCGAGTACACCAGTTATTTTTAACAAGCTTGATGGGGATAGCATGTGCTTGTGAGCGTCATTTCGATGGAGTCCAATGTCATTAAGTTTTAACGAGTCTGACAAAGGAAGAACTCGGCGTCTTTTCCTGTTTAGAGAGTTTGAAAAGACAACAGAAAAGAAAACTCCAGGGGGGTCCTTTTTCGTAAAGTTGTGTCTCTCGAGCCCGAAAAAGTATAAAACAATGCTCGAAAGAACCGCCCGACCAGTATGATCAAGGAGTACTTTTCGTAAGTAGTGACTTCGACCCGAAAAAGTAGAAAAGTGGTCAGAAGTACGTTGTTTTGGAGCCAATAACGAGTTCGAAACGACAAAAACCCGGCAATCTTTTTTAGTTTAAAAGGTCGAAAAAATAGCTTAAAGGCGACTGCCTCTCACTTTTTTTAACGAGTTGAGAGGGAGACTCGGCTATATTTTCGTCTTTAAATGGTCGAAAAAGAGCTGAAAGCAGACCTCCATTTTTATTCTCTTTAACGAGTCAAAAAGGGAAAAATACTCGGCAATCTTCTCACATTTTACGAGTCATAAAAGAGCTTAAAGGTGACTCGTCCTAGAGGAACGAGTGGTATAAAAGGTAGCAATTGGTTTCGGCAATGGTGGAACTGCTCAAAACATGTAATGGTCAAAAGGCAGGCTAATAAAACCACTCATTGCTGCGGTTCCTCAGGAAAGGAAAAACAACCAAGTGAAAGCATATGACCGGTCAAAGAGATGGTAGCAATGGAATGAAAACAACCAAGGCTCATATAGCAAAATTCAGTGGATAAAAATGGCAATCACAAGATGTAAATCAAGTATGGGTTCATTTTTACACAAGCTTGAACCATGGAGAACTTTGCTTGGATTCGGTTTCATGTTTACACAAGCTTGAAACGAAAAACTATGCTTGTTATAAGTTCGCATGCCCCCAGCATAATGACGCAAAATGAGGTACATGCCCCCCAAGCTTCATTACATTCAACAAAGTGGATGGAATGAAGGTTCACTCTCGAGATCTATGAAAGACTCGACTTATATTTTACGAGATCTTAATCAAAGACTCGATTTGGAAATGGAGGAGTTGTTTCATTTTTTAATGAGGTTGACATAGTAAAAGAACTATCCTCATAACCCTTGTTTCATTCTTTTAACGAGCTTGACACAAGATCAGGAACTATGCTCGACCACCTTGTTTCGTTTTTTAACGAGCTCGCCACAAGATCAAAACTATCCTCGGCACTCTTTGTTTCATTTTTTAATGAGCTTGACACAAGACAAGAAACTATGCTCCGACCAGACCCAATTTCATTTTTTAAAGAGCTTGACATAGGAAAGTGAACTATGCTCCGCATGAACTTCATCATAATGAATAGAAAGTCGGGGCTTCCAAGATTGCCACCCCGGGTGGAAGGGAGACATCTTGGAAGTCAGGGCCCAATGCCCCCAGGACACTATGCACGACGGCGTCATCACTGGATATAGGCACGGGATAGGTGGCCATGTAGTTGATCTGCGGTGGGGCAGATACAACTGGTGGATGAAAACTAGGAGGGGACGACAACGACGCAGGAGGCATCGGGGGACTAACGAATGACACTTGATCGATAGTCACAATTCTTCCATCGTGCGGAAAGCAAACCACATGGAAAAGCGAAGAAACGAGGGCCCCCATGGCATAAAGATAGTCATGACCAAGGAGAAGACTAAAGTCTAAAACACCTTGGGTAACCAAGATGTCTATATAGACGGTTTTTCCTCCCAAAGTAATAAGGAACTTCGGGAGAACTCCTAGAGATGGACAGGCTCCTCTGTCGAAGGCCAACAAATTCTGAGTGACTGGCCCAAGCTGCGGGGAACTTAAAGCTTGCCAAGTAGTGTAGGGCATAAGACTGACAGACGCCCCTTCATCCAAAACAGTGCCAGGTACTGCTGTAGCACAGGCATGTACTGTTATCTGGAAAGGCATATGGGATGGAAGACGACTGGTGATCAGGCGATTCCAATCAAAGGAAGCGACTAGAATACTTGGTGGGGGAATCATATGATTTCCCCCATGTGCTAAAGGAACCGAAGGAGAACCTTCGAGAGCAGCTAGGTTAGGAGAGTCATTTCGGGACTCAGGAGAATCTGAAGAGATGAGAAGAACATGGGCGTGATTCTTTTCTGAAACAGAGTGAGCGAGCGGCGGACTTCAGTCAACACTCTTTCCGACCAATGGTTGGTCTGGAACAGGCTGGGGACAGCCGGGTTCGGGAAGAGGGGCCTGGACAAGAGAAGAATTTGAAGTAATCTCTTTTTCAGCAGGGGAACGATCTGCAGCTGCAGAGAGACGTTGATAACCAATGGGAAGTTGGGGTGAAGGAGTTGTAAGACCTTCCAAGACAACGAAGGCTTTATTCATGAGTGGACAAAGGTGAAGGGGATGATTGCCTTCACAAAGTCTACAGGGGATTTGAATCTTCCCTTTTCCCTTACCATTCCCAACTGATAAGGTAGCATCGCCGTGAGCTTCAGAGGACGATGAGGGGTGGGCCGGATCGTGAGTCCATACTTCTAGTACCCTGGGAATGCCAGGACAATCGCGAAGAAGATGGTCCTCCTTGCATAATCGACAAGGAAACTTGACCTTCCGCAGAGGAGCAGAAGGTGGCCCGACTTCAGGTGTACTTGGAGTAAGAGCTGTACTTCTAGCCTCTCCCTTGGGAGCCTTCTTCTTCTTGGTCTTCTTCTTCTTCTTCTTAGCCACCTGGTTATTCGAATCGAGACTTTCACCAGGCGAAGTACAAGAGGAAGACGTAGAAGTAGGCGTCGAAGGGGAGAGATCCACCTTAGGATCAACATGATGTTGTTTAGGTGGAGGGACTGATGGACTAGCAGCCGATACGGCAGGGACCAAAGAGGTTGAAAACAATCAAACAGGCAACCCGACAGTTAACCCCGGAAGGGATAACGTTGCCATATAAGAAGCACCAACATTCCCGAGAGGAGGGAAATGACCAGGATTCCTGTCAGGAGGGGAACTTGGGTTGGTGAACCCCGGAAAAGTTGCCATGGCAAAAAAAAAGAAGCCTACTCAAGCTAACGCACACAAGATCTAACCAGGTAACGTTAATCGTGGCCAAATAAATTTTAAGACGCAAGGACACAACTTGACCTTTTCATGTTTTAAGAGTCGAGAAAAGGACGAAAAGATGACTCTAGTCCCCTTTGAATGTTTAATGAGCACGAAGTGACAAGACGCTCACTGGCACCTTTTCTTTTAAGGAGTCCGAAAAGGATCAAAAGTGACTACTCTAGAGAGACTAGGAAAGGGTTAACCAAACAAATCCGTAAAACTGCATATACACCTTGGAAGTCATATGAAAACCAAGGACTTCCCATATGGCAGTCAATCTTCCTGAATGCTGTGTTTGGTGCATTACAGCTTGTAAGGCGGCAGACACGGCTTCCTGTGGATAAAGGATGATAACCTAGTGGGGTCTCCCCTATATACGCGACGGTACGTGGGAGCTGAAGTCCGTGCTAGACCACTATCAAGTCACAAAAGGAGGAATCACCCAACCATAATGTGAAACAACAGTGACTAGGTTTAACGACGCCGGAGCACGTCTCTAGCCTAGACCTCTAATTAGTGAGCGTTATGTTCCAATGCGTTTTTAAGTTCATTCAGTTCATTTTATGGTTGATCTTCGATTAAGTTTCAATTTCCAAGTCCTACCGTATGTAATCTCTCACAATTCCCTAAATGCAAGCTATAATGAATGAAGTATCCTTTTCTTCGATGAACACCTACCTATGGGAGGGTAGAAATATCATTCTCGAACCATGACAAGCGAATGCAAACACTAAGAAACACAATGCATCAATACACTAATCTCACGATGCATCGATACTACTAATGAAAGATTTAAATTTTGCTTTCAATTTCTCAAACATGAAAATTCGTAATGCAAATGCACTTTCACTTTCGTATGCTAAATGAATGCAATTTTTTTTTTGAATTCAAGAAGACAAACAAGCAAGTGTGAACTGATCGATCCAAACAATTGTGATCTATGCTTGGTAGTGAATAAATCGAATCAACATAAAAAAGTGGTTCAATAATCGACACTAAAAATCAACCAGCAACAAGCAGTGAAAAAGCCTCAAGAAAATCAATAAGAGGGTTGTGGATGAACCTTGAATAGACAAGTAACCCAAGCAAATGGTTTCTCGATGAAACTTCTAAAGGGCTAGGTCACAAGGTCTAAAAAACACAATATTCACTCGAATGAAATCAAAGAGAGAGTGCCCCTAACCAAAAGTAATCAAAACAAGCTAGTGAGAGACAAGAAACAACAGGGGATAAGAAAGATTGATGAATTCAGGAGATAAAGTTATAAAAACAACTTTTCAGGAATCAGCGCAAGTTACACACTGAGAACCCGAGATGATCACAATGTCAGCGCAATTTTTACACAGACAACCCGAGATGTCAGCGCAATTTTTACATAGACAACCCGCGATGATGCGATTTCAGGAGTCATCGTGGGAATTAAGCTACCAACCCAAGATCATCGCAGGTAAAAAGTTATCAAGTGGCGCTGACATCGCGACTGTACACGTCTTTTCCGCGATGATCCAATTTCCAGGATCGTCGCGACTGTTAGGCATAATTCCACGATGAACAGGATGTTGCAAAAGGTTGAGCACGATGACAGCGCGACTGTTAAAATTAAATCCGCGATGGAGCTCATAAATAGTGACAGGCAAATCAAAACTCCCAAATCAAAATAGCCAATCTTTCAATCAAACAGGGGCATTTCCCAGATCAACCCAGGAAACGTAAAAGACTGATAATTAATCCCCAAAGCTTCAAAAGAGACCAAAACAATCCAACTCAAAGAAAGAATGAACAAAAAGGAGAAAGGCTATGATCCCCAGTGGAGTCGCCAAATTGTTGGAGAGGTAAATCCCCTCTACGGATAGAGGCGATCCCTACTAGCCCAGAATGGGTCTAGCAACAATCAGTCAATGCTACTATGCAAGTTCCTAATTGCAAATAAAAGATAGGCAATGAACACCTACTTGGATTCCAACGCTATTGTTTGATCAAGAGACGTCGTTCTTGCTCCTTCGCTTTGGCCAGTCACGATCTTCCACGATCCCCGTAGATAGATACCTGCACACACGAAGAGAAACACAAACAAAAGCATGAAATCTAATAAATGCAATTATACATCAGTCAAAAAGGACGTAATTCACATTAACCATTACAAAGACAAATGAGAATGGAACCATAATAGTAGTCATCTATTATTAATCAATAACAGAGAAAGGTACAACCAAAGTTCTGACGTTGAATCCTTCTCAAGAGGGTCCAGCCAGCAAGTCTCTTAAGCATTCACCCTTGGAGGTAGATCTCCCAAGACAAGGTCTCTCTCTCACACAAGTCCACACAAGAAAGCAACACTTCACAACCTTCCTTAAGCTCTCTAGCAATCCCACACTTGTCACACCAACTACCTACTAGCAGCAGCACTCTAATCACTATCAATTCCACACTGTCGAAAACTAGCTGCTCATGACCATGGTAGAGGCTTTAAATAGGAGAAGGAGTCTCCATGAATGGTGGGAGGATGAGCTTATCTCCAAGGAAGGTGGCTCAAATGATGAACAGACATGCCATAGAAGGGAGGGCGACATTCACAAGGCCAACAACCAAGTCTGGAGTCATCTGGAAGGCTGGCTGTTAGAACAAACTCGCCCAAACTGGATCAGAGCGGGTGTATAACTGCACTGGAGCACTGACATCGCATCTGGATAACGGAGAAGGTTGTGTCAGTGCTACTCAATACAAACATAGGATGCGCTGGCTCATGAAATTCGACCAGCGCGGAAAACCCGTGTGCTTCCGCGCTGGCAGCGCATTCGTTGCACTATGAGGCGCCAGTCAGCGCGGTTATTGTAATAACAGTCGCGATGATGGAATAAACTTTGGCAAAGTGGGTCATTTGGCCAGATTAGAGAGCATGAGCATGATTAGTTTGATTTCATGACACAGTATGGAGACTGGCAGAGAGACAGTGACAAATTACTATGTAACAGCCATGATGCCTAGTGCAGAGAAGCTGACCCGTTCACTCGAGCTATGGTGAACAGGATTATTCTCAGAAGTAAACTCACCACATATGTGATGGAAATCTGACTTCTCACCTTCTTGGGATGTCTCGGGCAATATATCTGTATGTAGTCCTCAATTGAGAGACTGCTCTGTGTCCTGCCCTGGGAATGTACTACCTCTCCCCTTCGGGAAAGGCCAGTGATGAAATAGATATCTTCCACTTCTATCATGAGTGGCATCTGGTCAATCATAAAGGCATCCTCCTCGATATTCCAGTAATCAATGAGCATCTCAAGCAGATGTGTGTTTGATTTCATATTCAGCAGTTTGAAGAATTTAAGCAAACCACATCCCCGTAGGGCATCCAAAGCATCAGGATCGTTCATGACTTCATCATCCACCGCAGCATGCTCTCTTTCTCGCCAGGTGACTGCATCCTAAAGAAAAAATGATTTTCAACCGTTAGTTTTTTGTTTAAAAATGTTCACGGCGTATATGCGGGTCCCTGTGCACACAGTCGCGTATAGGGCCCGCGTGTACGCGGGTTTCATATTACAAACCCGTGTATACACCACGGTGAAATTTTTGCAAAAATTCAACAGTAAAACATTAATTAAAAATCTTAAAACTAGTCACCATCAATTGCAATACAAGTATAAGAGTTACCTGGAGGTTTTTGAAGAATCTGAATGGTTGAATTTGGTGTATGGGAAGTTTGATCCTTTTGCTCCAATTCTTTGCTCTCAAACTCAAATGGTGAAAATGGTGAGTCCAAAAGCTCTTTTATAGGTTTTGAAAATGCAAATTTTTTTCAAAATTTTATTTTGTTTGGCCTCATGTGACTTTTAACTTGGGAGCTTGGAATGTCGAGAATGGTTTGATTTTCAGGACATTTTGGACATTTTTTCAACAGTTTCGAGACGATTCCATGACTGCTGACCCGTCATGGCAGGTATCATTTTCTCACTGGCATATAAGTTAGCGACACCATTTTTCCATTGCATTATGCATACTAGCCTCCATTTGTCAATACATCTGCCATAGGGTCGACCCCATTGTGTTATGGTTCGTAAGCCATATTCACTCACTGATTCTTTAAATCATGACACGATGGTAGAGCCATCCTTTACATCGGCGTCGTAGTTAGCACCTCACTGACATTTTTTGCCCATGCTGCTTCGATTTGAGTAGGCTCGGGAGTCCTCTGTAGTCCCTCCATGACTTATGCATTGAAGACTCATTCCTCTTTGCTTCTTATCTTCGTTATGGCCTTATACCCTAGAGGCTCCTTTTTGTTGAGGTGTACTACTGCGTTGCATGTTGACTACTTGCACCTTTTGGCCTAGAGCCGGCTTCACTTGGATTCGTGTTTAAGCCAACTTTTGACCATGACAAATGCAAAATCAACCTTGCATATCTTTTACCTTTGCAACTTGACACACCTTGACCCATGGAAGGAACACACCTTTGAGTGTCATTGACCAGTTTTCACCTCCTTGCATTGAGCATAGGAACGTTCCATTCCCAGGAACTAGATCATCTGTTTCACCGACACTCATTCTTTCCGCTATACCATAGCATTCTTTTATTATTTTTCAAGATTAACAGAAAAAGACAAAAAAATTAAATATTCCCAAAAAGAGCGAGAACGGGACAGTGTTTCCATTTATTGTTGGTAGCTAGAGTCAATCGTGTCGCCCTTGAACAAAGTACTCAAAGCAAAGTTTCCTCCGTTTGGGCGGGATTTATTTTGACTTAGGTACACCTTAACCTTGTTATTGAGTCAGTTCTTCCCCGATTGGTTATCTCTTCCAATCATATGGAGGGTTCATTTGTGCCTCCTGCATGACAAACTTATACAGAGTCATCATATGCTACCACATAGTCACATTGAGTTGTGCTTTAGTTCAAGGGAAGTTAGCCTGAGTCGGCCTCTCTGCAGTGTCCCTTGACTCATTTTTCAGTTGGCCATCCCTAGTTGTCAGTATCATGTCTATCATCACATCAGTTATATTGGTCCTTTGCTAGTTCCGGTTAGAGAAGGTCTCCATTGACTTCTTGCTGGCGGGTCTTGTCCTTATCGACGACGACATCTTGCTCTGAGGACAGGCCTAGAGCTGCACCCTGGCCCTATTTTCATTATTGATAGGTCACCTTGTGCTCAGCATCAATCAATATCATGGGTCTTTGACTGAGTGGTTTCCCTTGTGTTTGACATCAGCTTACATTATCACACATTGGGATTCGTGCAATACCTTGGTTTCCATTTGACCCTATTGGTGGATACCTCGCCTCTGTGTCAGCTTCCATTATTGGTTGGTTCAGAGGGTTTCTGTCGTGCGCTAGCCACATTTTGTGTACGCTGGAAACGTACTTCAGTTGGGTTACTACATCTCTTTCGTCTGATTCCTTCTACATTATTGGCCTACGGGTTACACTCATGCTAGATTGATGAAGGATGCCTTAATGCCTTCCTTCCAGCGGATCTTTCCCTATCGACTTCGACTCATTTCTCTGGGGCAAAGATCTAAAGTCCATTTGGCAGTACCTTGGGGTTTGCAGTCATTAGTGGCAGATCCTTTGCTATCTACAATGGGAACCATCATTGTCTCCTGATCGATAGATTCTTATAGGTGTTCGACTCCAGCTCATCTATTCACACTTGTTGGATTGTACTGGGTACCTTGACACTCATTATCATTATCGGTAAGTAGTCTCATGTTTGTTAATGGTATACATCAATGACCGGTAATCAAACGATTTCTCACATGGTCGACTTTAGATCATTTATTCCCATGGTGTAGAAATGTACCACAGCGGTCGATGAAGACCTCAGGTTGTATCAGCATTCATTGGTTCACTTGACAGTTGCTCCTATTGCTGCTAGTTGATACCACTCCACCTTATATGTTGCAGTCAGTCATGGCGACATTCTATATGTTGGCACCTGAGTTTGCAGTGTAGTACCATCCTATTCCATCATGTTCAGTTGGTACTTTTTGTGATCAGTTCTTGATATCAGTGATCCAGTTCATCCTTCAGTATCATTGACATTCTTATATGTGATATTCAGACATGTACTTGTTTGATCATGATCAGATGATCCATTATGTATTTTCCAGTCATTTATACTTGTATACTTAGTGGATCCGCTTGTACTTGATATGCGTACATGATTTACTTTTTCTGAGCATGGGTATGCCTGCCTCAGATAGTGTTTCTTTCTGATCTCCTTTTATGGCTTGGCAGGCTAAACTCTGGTGAAGTCCTTTTTGGTTTTTGACAGATTTCCTTTCCATGGACTTGCTTAATACATTTCGCCATCATGTCCCCCTTCTGACCTCATATATTAGGGGGCATCTGTTATAGCTCCAAATCTCACTCTTATGGTTTGTGATGCTACACTCATGGCCCAAGGCAACCCCTCCCTCCAGACCTGGTCCAAAAATTTAAAAAATAGTGTTTTATCCCTTATACATGACATTTCCCTGAGTTAAACGCACGTATACGTGGGTAGGCATATACCCAAACCGTGTATATGTATTAAAACACTTAAAAAATATAAAACTCCTTAATTTCAGGCGAAGATCGTGGGTTTTACCTGCTGATCGCCTGTTAGTGCCTGTGGCCCAACTGTTCCCAACCAACTCCCAACTAAAAAACTACTTTGGGAGAAGTATAAAAATGCTTCAATGGGAAGGCCTAAGGGAGGAGAGAAGAGAGAGAAAGTTATTATGTTGAGATTTTCCTGACCAGGTCTGAAGATCCTTGTGCCTCCTACACTTCCCCTATTTTTATAGGAAACCCTTGTTTCCTTGTGTGTTGATGTCCATCTACTACTTGTGATATCATGGAGCAAGTCAGGTAAGGAGTTTGTTAAAGGCTTGAGACTGGACGAATCCGGAGGAAGGCTTCGCTTGGAGCCTGCGAAAGGACGACTCAGGTGAAATTGTTCTTTTCTGTACTTTATTTGTCTATAATAAAAGAAACACGTGTCTTTGTTCCTGATATAAATCTTCTTCATGTTTGTGATATTCTTGTTATAATTCATATGTGAATGGTTGTTTATATTTCATATTAACTACCTTTCTTTATAATATGAAGATGGTTTATTTATAAGGTTTAGTCCATATACTGTTGTACTTTCTTGATTTGGTTTTTTTGCAGGTCAAAGGAGCAAAAGGAACTCCAAGAAGGGTTTGGACCCTGGAAGGACCTTCTCAAACGTAGGACCTCAGATATGCCCCTTATCATAGAATTTTCTTATGCTAGCATAATGGATGTGTGGAATGTGTGTTTCTCCATGAGTTAATTAGTTAAGGAAAATCAAACTTGAAGTATTTGTGAGAACATGAAATAATTTCTCCTGATTGGGGAATGTGTCCTTGATTTTCTCCACTGATTGAGGAATTAAGGATGAGTTCTATATTGAGAGAATCAGTTGACTTAGTTTAGCTTAGTCAAGTTTAGTTAGATTAATTTAACAAGTTGTTAAATTAATGAGATACAATTTGTTAATGCTTGCTTGCATGTGATAACTATTATTTTTAGATAACTGAGTATTCTCTCATGGATAACTGATGCATGGCAGTTCAGACAGAGACCCAGTTGAGATCAGATAAGGGACAATGTACTATCAGTTGGATGAATATTTTTCCTATAAAGGAAGCTCATCCATGATGAGGATTTATCTCCTTCAAGTTTGTGTAGTTAGATCAGAGGTTAGTGAGTGTGTGATGAGGCCAATTCATGCAGGTGGCAGCACTGGACCCCAAGGAAACTGCACAAGGAAATATGAGGCTTGGAGGGTAGAAGAGAAGGTTTGTGAGAAGCCTTTGACTGTCTATGAGCAACAGAGGGATTGTACTGAGAGCTGGATAGCTTCCGAGCCAAGGCTTTGTGTAATCCGGACTATATTTCCACTTGTATGATAATACAGAGATGGGGTTTTAGGCAGGTGCTTTCCCTGGGTAAATTCTTCTGTGTTATCTGTGATTGATTCCATCTTATCAGTTATATGTGTTGTTATTGATGTTGCTTATGGTTGATTAAGCTTCTGCTAAATTGTTTGTAGAAGTAGATCAAGTGTTTTGCTTTAGTACATTGCATTACCAGGCTGATCTATAGGTGGAAAATTTCTACATGGTATCAATGCTAGCTGATTTGTAGAAAACGTTCTACATGGTATCAAAGCTAGATAATTTGTAGGAAAAATTCTACAAAATTATACATGGTATCAGAGCAAAGGTGATCAAGGAGAGAACAATATACTGCAAGGAGATTTCAAAATTTTGAGTTCTGGCCGCGAGTTTACAGAACAGATCTGACAATTTCTGTATAAATGTTTTAGAAACAGATAGCATATTTGGATTCCTTGCGGAAAAATACCCAAATTCAAAAACAAATCGACTGAATCAGAGTTCGGATGAGGGAGATATCGCTGATTTAAAATCAACTGTTTTCCCAAAAAAATTCGTGACGACGGGAAATATGAAACATATTAGTGTGCTAGCCAAGAACCTGTATGCACTTGAGGTACAAGATACATGAAAAGCCTTGAGGAGCAAGGCAAAGGTTAGATACTTAGTGGTTGAGAGGGAGAGTAAATTACCTCTCAACATGCAGCACCAGAAGAAGTCTTAGACAATTGTGGAGGAGCCACAATTCGTGAAGCAGCTTCAGGAGGTTATGGAGCAGCCACAACAGGGGAAGCTAATAAAAGATCAAGTAGAGACATCTACTCATGTAGAGACCCCCAGTAGGGGGAAACTTCGAGCCAGGTGGGCTGAGGGATCACATGCAGCCATACCTCTAAGTAGGAGGTGGGGCGATGTGGAGTGATCATCCCATGGAGGAGGGCCAAGATCCTTGAGGTACCCAACCTCTTGGATGAGACCTTGCTACAGGAGCCCCGATGTGGAGTAGCAGGAACTGACTGATTGGGTAGAGACAAATGCAGATGGAGCGATAGAGAGAGCTACAGTGCAGGGAATCCCAGGACAAAGCAGAGCATGCAGGCTGCAGCAATGCGAGAGGCACAAGTGTGTTGCATTGTACAGGGTAGCACAGAGAAGGGTGCAACGATGTGAGATGCATGGAGATGTTGTAGTAGCGCAGAGTTCAGAGAGGGAGCACTTGTCAGCAGCAGGTAGAGCTTCAGAATCAGAGTATGTTTCTAGCCCAACAGAGAGGTCAATTGAGAGTTTTCTTTTGTTCCGAGAGTTGTTGGAGCAACCACACTTGGTAGATGTGTTGCATGTAGAACATTCCAGAGGTACAGGATCAGGTTCGAGAGGAAGCCTTTCTTGTTGAGAGGGAGTGTTGAAAATTGGCAACAAGAAATTGCTAAAAATAGAAGTGATAAAAATAGCACTGCTACAATTGCAGTTTGGGCATCAGTGTTGGATTGGGCAACATGGAATAAAAAATGGAAGTGCTAAAAATAGAAGTTCTATTTTTACTATTTCAAGTTGGTTTCCTATTTTTAGACAGTCCTTGGTCTAAAATAGGAAGTAAAGTTCGAATTTGGTCTTACCATCAGTTTGAATATTAATTAATTAATTCTCCATGAGTTAATTAGTTAAGGAAAATCAAACTTGAAGTCTTTGTGAGAACATGCAATAATTTCTCCATTGATTGGGGAATGTGTCCTTGATTTTTTCCACTAATTGAGGAATTAAGGATGAGTTCTATATTGAGAGGATCAATTGACTTAGTTTAACTTAGTCAAGTTCAGTTAGATTAATTTAACATGTTGTTAAATTAATGAGATACAGTTTGTTAATGCTTGCATGCATGTGACAACTGTTATTTTTAGATAACTGAGTATTCTCTTATGGATAATTGATGCATGGTAGTTCAGACAGAGACCCAGTTGAGATCAGATAAGGGACAGTGTACTATCAGTTGGATGAATATTTTTCCTATAAATGAAGCTCATCCATGATGAGGATTTATCTCCTTCAAGTTTGTGTAGTTAGATCATAGGTTAGTGAGTGTGTGAAGAGGCCAATTCACACAGGTGGTAGCACTGGACCCCAAGGAAACTGCACAAGGAAATAAGAGGCTTGGAGGGCAGAGGAGAAGGTTTGTGAGAAGCCTTTGACTGTCTATGAGCAGCAGAGGGATTGTACTGAGAGCTGGATAGCTTCCGAGCTAAGGCTTTGTGTAATTCGGACTATATTTCCACTTGTATGATAATACAGAGATGGGGTTTTAGGCAGGTGCTTTCCCCGGGTAAATTCTTTTGTGTTATGTGTGATTGATTCCTTCTTATCAGTTATATGTGTTCTTATTGATGTTGCTCATGGTTGATTAAGCTTCCGCTAAATTGTTTGTAGAAGTAGATCAAATGTTTTACTTTAGTACATTGCATTACCAGGTTGATCTATAGGTGGGAAATTTCTACATGGTATCAGAACTAGCTGATTTATAGAAAAAGTTCTACATGATATCAAAGCTAGCTGATTTGTAGGAAAAATTCTACGTTTTGGCTACCTTCCAAAAGACCCTTTTGATATGGTCTTTGGAAGGGAAGATGACTCCAATAGACGTGATGACAGGGACAAAGCGCAATAGTTCATTCAGTGATCCAGTTGATTCACCAAGAAGTACAGGATCAGTTGGAGAAAATTCAAGACCAGTACAAGGCTCGACATGACAAACACCGAGTCGAATCAATTTCAAGTGGGCGACATAGTGTGGTTCCATATCAGCAATGATAGGATGAAGGGAGAAGGGAAGAAGTTGTGACCAATCCATTATGGTCCATTCACCATTTTGGAGAAGATTGGAAACAGTGTCTTCCGTCTCGATTTTCTGATATATATGCAAATGTAGTATGTAGTGAATGTGGAGAACTTAAATTTGTATGAACCACCATTGATTATGGACATCGAGGAGGTGGGCACAATTCCTACAGTTGATGACTTTGCACCAGAGTATCTCGATGAGTTACCTGAATACATCATCCTTTACAGAAGAATCAAGACTTTACGACGATGAGATGTGGAATACCTTCTAGTTGGTTTCAAGGGGATGCACCCTAGCAAGGCAAAATGGCTGGAAAAAGAAAGAGTGGGGGAACAATTTCCTCACTTGCCAATTGACTGATAAAGATTTTGGCAGTCCAAAAGCTCCTCAATGGGGAGGACTGATCGAGGTGGATCTCCAGACATAGTGGCATGGAAAAAGCTGAAAATTCAAAGTGATGGAAAGACAATGAACTTGAAATCAGATCGAAGAGCTCGTTGCCATGATTCCAACAGTGTGAACGACACTCCAATCCGAGTCTAGATGAAGGAGATAGAAGCAGTCAAGGTTGGGTTGAATTTTGGTGACTGGCTAGGCTTAACAAAGACACAATTTGGCCTTTTTCGGTGGATGGAATCCGGCCAACTCTGGCACAAAATCCAGGTGGATCTCCAGACATAGTGGCATGGAAAAAGCTCAAAATTCAAAGTGATGGAAAGACAATGAACTTGACATCAAATCGAAGTGCTCGTTGCCATGATTCCAACGGTGTGAACGACACTCCAATCCAAGTCTAGATGAGGGAGATAAAAGCAGTCAAGGTTGGGTTGAATTTTGGTGACTTGGTAGGCTTAACAAAGACACAATTTGGCCTTTTCCGGCGGACCCGGCCAACTCTGGCCAGATTTTGGGCAAAATTGTGGCCTCATTAAAATGACTCCTTCGATTCAAAATCGAAATTTTCAAAATGGGCATATTGTTTTATATAACAAAAAAAATATTAAAAAAAGGGTGGCAAGCCACCAACCCTGCCACCCCAACCCATACCACATATATTATTAGTGTAGGGGCGGGCCACCACCCCTCGCCCCTCCCACGGAACGGTGTAAACAAAACCGGGGTGGGCGGCCATGACCTCGCCACCCCACACCATGAAGCCACAACCCATAACCACTATATGTTAAAAGGAGGGAGTTGGGTGGTGGGCCGACCCTTGAGGCACGGACCCAACCTACAACGAACGATTTATTTCAACAGCCAACACGGATATGGGTACAGTGGGTAGGCTGCCCAAGATGGGTCTGACCCAACCATTAACTTCTTTTCTTTAAAAAATTGTTTGCAATGTACGTAAAAAGGAGGAGGCGGGGTTTGACCTCCCGACCTCCTCCATATTAATGGACCTTCCACCAACTTCCCTACAAATATTTCCTTGAAGAATCCACCACCGATTTTATACTAAAATGTAGTTTGTCAGTGCACCCAGGGAGAGGAGGCAATGCACGCAGTTCGAGGTAGGATTTTGCAAAAGGGCCGAATTTTCACTTTGTCAAAATTTAACAAATTTTATATGGTTTCAACACTTATCGATGCCACGAATGCAATGGAGTTGTGCATTTCTCCATCAGAGTTCTGCATTTTTTGGCCATTTTTCAGTATGGAGGTATAAAACTCCTTTTTTGTAACTGATGCTTGTACTCTTCTTTCTCATGCCACTTAATGAATGAAGGTCTACCCATTGATCGAGCAGGGCCCAAATATATAGTCCAAGTCGGACGAACTCTATTATCAAGTCTTGTTGTCTTCATTCATGCTTTATGTGTTTCTCCTCTTCTCTCATGTGCATATTAAGTTTTATATGTTAAGTTACAATTTATGCATGTAATTCTTTAACACATCTATAAGAAAAATATTTTGGATCATAGAGTCTATGAAATCATGATTAACATTTCTTTTGTTCTCATCATGAGTTTCATTTACTACCCTTTCACCATTAGTAAGTATTTCTTATAGCAACTTTGTCAAATCTATCTTCAAATCTTCCATGTTGCCTTTAAATTTTTCTTCTATACCATCCATCTTAGCTTCCACGTCATTCATCTTAACTTCCCTGCCTTTCTTTAAACCATCCATCTTAGAATCCACACATTTCTTTAAACCATCCATCCTAGCTTCCATGGCATCCATCTTAGCTTCCATGCCTTTCTTTAAACCATCCATCTTATCTTCTATTACTTTTTGTGAGAGTGAATTTCATTGCACTTGGTCTTGTAATTTTGATATATCATGTTTCATTTCTTCCTCTTCTTCATGAGTCATGCTAGAGCTTTCAGATTGCTTACTAGGTGTTTCCATTTTGTTTCTTCTAGGCATCAATTAATGATAATAATGCTTCACTATGCCCTTTGAATTCATTCAAACTATTTTTTCAACCAAACTTATGCAAAAAAAAACTACACAATTTTTCTTTTTACTTTATAGGAGCTCGATATTGAATCTGTTATTTATCTATAATTACAGATCTCCAAGATCTAAAATTGTGTCCTGCGGTAACCCTCTAATTCCTTTTTCCAACCCCACAATTCTGATCAAGATTAGATTCTCCAAGAAAGCGTTATGTCAAATCTTCCATGATGACCTTATTATAGACTAGTTCATTAGAGCGAACTTGTATGAAGTTCCACGTGTCATTGTTTAGATATTAGGCCCTGACCCTGATACACAGAAAGCTACAAGTCGTCCTCGTTCTATAACTTTTTACGAAATTTCAATCTGATGCTTAGAGAGAAAGTTATGACGATTCTCCCTAGGTCACCTATTTGATATATAATTCGGGAGCCTGCAACAACCCTAACTTCCTTGGATCTTATCTCCGAACATATAGGGAGAGAAGATCTAAAATTCAAACCCAAGGTTCATCGAGATTTTGGCTCAAATGGGTTTTAATTTAAACTTCTGAAACGTCAGAGAAAACAATTTATAGTGAAGATTCCACGATGACCTGTTTGGAGTAGCAGAACCCTAAAATCCAAAGCTCTGATACCAATTGTTATGCAACGAGCTCACAAAATAGAAGAAAAGATAGAGAAATGACTTCAAAAACAACCTCTTCAAGGGGGAAACCTCCTTTACATTACACGAGTGAACAATTCTCGGATGATACAAATGACAAAACCTCATTTCTAAGGGGTCATAATATAATTAGAGTCCACATAACAATAATAATATAAGTGCACAACAATAACAATAATGGGCTTCTATGGGGCACACTAATAACAATTGGGGACAATAGGGTCACAACAATAACAATAAGGGCTACAATGACAATAATAATGGGGGAATCACTAGTATTATAGGGACCTAACATGATGTTACATATGGGTAGCAAGAAGGAGTGAGGAAGGATCTTATAGGGAATGCCTAAAGGGAAGACCGGGAAAATATGTATACAAGTACAAGACACATTGTTGAAGCCATTAGAAAAATACAAGGTCAGAAATTATCACCACAAAACAAATAAGCCATTCAAGTTGGGAGAAACAATAAGGTTACAATTGAACAAGGAATGACTATAGTGTCCTAGTAAGAAAATCAAGCCTCGGCGATATGGTCTCTTTGAGATACTAGAAAAGGTTGAAGAGAATTCCTATAGACTTAGTCTATCCACATGCATGTGCATTTACTCAATGATTAATTTAAAGAACTTGAAACTCTATGATCCTTCCATGCTAGATCGGGAAGAGGAATATATCCTACCTCATTTAGAGGAGATATGAGATGCTCAAGTAGAGTTGACAAAGGATATCATTTTGGAAAGGAGGTCTAGAACTACAAGAGACTGAAAGCATGAGCTTCACCAATTGTGTTGAAAGGAAAACTTCTATGAAAAGCTAAATGATACACCTAAGAGAAGATGGAGGAGAAATTTCCTTACCTCATTCAGTAAAACATGTTTGGGACCAAAAGCCTCCAAAAATAGGGAGGTATCATCTGTATTGGATCACTTTATTATTTCTGATCCATCTAAATCCTTTCAGAGTTGAAAAAGTGGATAACTCAATTCACACAACCATTTTTATTGATAGGTCCAAGTTTGGAAAATTAGGGTTTGAAACCTTCTAGAAGCAACTTGAGGCATAAAACAACATTTTCTAGGGGAACATTTTATTTCTTAAGTACACTCCCCCTAGCACTATTCTAAACACATATACCTTATCAATGATGCAAGAATTTCCTTTCTTATAGTTTGTATGCAAAATTTATGTCACCCAAAATTTGACCTTCCTATTTTTACCTCCATGATTCAAGAGGATGGCATGTCACTTCCATTATTCATGAAACTATACCTAGCCACATGATCATGATGGAAAATACTCTAGAGGAGTCAATATTATAACTGTAGTTAAGAATTGAAGGATTCAAACTTAACCACTAGTAAGCCATCAAGTTGTGTTATAACCGAGTCACTAGGGGGAAAAGGGGTTCCATTCCATTCGAGTGCATTTTATTCCATAGATGAGTAGAGTAGCTAAGAGTGCATATGGAGAGAGTAAAAAAATAGGGTTTGTATACCATAGTAACCCATGAGCCATAGGTCTTACTCCTTTGTACTTGCATCCATTTCTATAAAGTGAAAGAGAGATAAAATCGACCACAACTTCTAGATGAATTTCCTCTTGAAATGATTTTCTAGGTTATATTTTGTATTGTTGTGGTTTGTCAGTGATTGTTCTCAATTTTTTGCATATTTAGAATTTCGAGGCATATGCAATAAATAGTAATTAATAGATACATAAATATAAGGAGAAATTAACCCTTAGACTTTCGATTTTGGGATTTTCTAACATATTTTAGTAGATCTTTTTTGATGAATATCTAGTAGAATATTTGTGACAGCTTATGGATTAAATATGCATGCAATAAAGATGATAGAGCACTTAGGGAGGTGCAAGTGAGAAAATTCCACAATGTGACTATGTTAACCACCCAACAATAAAATAATATCTACTTGTGAAGTGCACCCTAGGAAGAAGTGCCAAAGGTGGTTAGAAGAAATTAATTCCCATGCCGAAACCATGTAAACAAGAGAAAGTTTACCTTAAAGAAGTGCACCAACCTCTCTAACAATAAAAAATCATGTCATCATTGGAAATTATGTCCAAAAGAGGAGCACCCCATCATAAAAGCTCAAATAAACTTCAGATAACACTTTCAAGTGTCAACAACTACGAAGTGAGGTCTTTAAGCTATTAATCTTGAAGATAATAAAATACATTAATTAAACAATTGAATGGTTAACCTCAACATGTGTGCAAAAAATTTAATGCTCAATAAAATCATAATCAAACCACCCAATTATCACCAACCAATTAAATCAACATGAACACATATGTCAATGAGTTGTATGGTGCAGGGGTGAGTGTGGGAGGTGTTTCCAATAAGTGGTGTACCATGGAAACAAATTATATATCCTAAGCAAACCCATCATGATAACAACATAATGATAAAATAGAAGCTCCACATAGGTTTAAACTTAGGGCAGACTACCAAAGGACTATAACATAGTAAAACCTCATTAAACCATAAGGAGAGGCTTCACCATCAAAGATGCATGTAGTACCCCCCATGTAACTCCAACTTAGTAACAACTATATCCACAACAATCTTAACATCATCAAACACATTTCCACCTATGCAATGCTAGTAAATGTTACAATGTCAAGTTGTGTCATCTAGGGAAATCCCACCAAGGAAAAGTGGGGTACCACAATACATATCATCTAACCATATCAAGATCATAAGAGAAGAGGATAGTAAAAATGCTAAAGCATCGAATCATCAAGAATGTCCCCACCACACATCCAATATAAGAGGACCATCTAAAACACCCCTCCTATTAACACTAATAATACATTATCATCATGCAAAAGTTAGTAAAAACCCCAAAGTGTAAACATCTACTTGCAAACACCCTCATCTAACTTCTTGTGGGGATATAATTAGCATCTAAGAATAAGATGTAGCACAAAAACGATAAACATATCTATGAAAAGGATATCATAATGAGATAGCATGCTCCATAGCCATTAAATATACAATCAAGGAGTGATCAACTAGACAAACATATATGAGAAGACAACTAGATCAATGAGCACAATTATTCAACGAAAGAAAAGTGAGGCTACCGAATAAAACTCCAAATCACACAATCCAATGCCATGTAGGAAAACAACTCCATAAAGATGTATCCCCAAATTGGTTCAACGCCAATACCAGCGAAAAATCTCCATCAACCTGATTTAAACACTCTCAAATAAATTAATTATCAAAATATATTAGTCAATATTTTGTTGAAATCTCATCCTACTAAAAACAAGACAATTCCGTATGTAAAACCGTTTAACATAAAAGACACATCGGCGTTTAGCACAAATCACACGTGAGGCCGACAAAATTAATTAAGTGGGACTTATACTACTTATAATATAAGAAACCCGTCAATCAAAACTACTCATGATCCGCATGCATATCCATCTAGTGAAAATATCTCCGTCAGTCGATCCAAAAATGGCTTCAGATGGTGTTCCGGAAGAATATTTGGATGTGGTGTTCCAAGAATTTGCTTACGATCCCATTCGACTCCCGCTTGCGGAAGATCCTGCTCAGCTGCTATACAACCGTAGGACACTTGAGACAATTTGGGTGACGAAACACGATGCCATCAACCCATATACCCGCCACCCCTTCAACATCAACAATGTCATCCCCCAGACTGAGTTGAGACAGGAAATGAAGCGATACATCAACAAAAACAGAATCCCAGGGCTTCAGGTAATTCCCGATTATACTAAACTCTTAAACCAGACTGAAATGACACGTCTGCTGAAGGATTTGGTTTACTGTTATCGTTATATTTCTCAGAAGGAAAACGAAAACAAGGAAGAAGCTGATTGGAAGGCCCTGTGGCAGAAGCTCAACCTGATCCGTCTTTATTGTGAGTACGGGGAATCTAACAGGGAATTTTTTTCGTCAATCCAGGGATACCAATACTTGTTCATGGTGGTCGATACACAGCTACAGTGTTCCTACTCATTAAGTGAAGAAACGAAGGAAGTGTGCCGAGAAGTGGCAAGGATAGTCGATATCGTGGGCTTCAGATTGAGGGATTTGGAGACAATACCTGAAAACTCTATATTGGCGTTTGTACATATTCTGTCTTATCTTGGAAAATCCAAGTATTTGAAAATCCAGAGCATGGTCCTAAAAATTTACTATCAGATGTTTTATCACAATATCAATTATCCTCTTATAAACGAGGGAAGAACCATAGTTCCTTGTGTCATCCAGATTACTCTCAAATTGTTAGGGCGCCACAATTCGAGGGATAAAATCATAAATGAAGATCTCTACAATGGGACGGCGATTCTGAAAGCGACGTGGATGTGGAGGAGGCTCACTTTGCTCCATTTTGACAACTACGTCGACGTTGTTGTGAAAGTTGTAATACTCTGCATTTCCCGTTATCAACAACATCTACTTTCTTCCCCACAGGGAGGGGCACATTGTATTGGTAAAGCACTTAACCGAGGGCTGGAATTAATTGAAGCTTTAGTGAAGGCAGAAGAATCTGAAGTTTATAAGTATGTGAAGCAAAAGAAAAGGCTTGAAGAATTGGACATAGTCAAAGATATTGTTGGAATGGTGGAACTCGTTGTGGCAGGGGTCAAATTCAAATCATCTCATGTTCGATTCGGTTTAATTATTACCGCAGAACTTCTGAAAAGCGGTCGTAGAAAGCTGAAACAAAGAGAGATTAATGTTTTTGCAGATTTTCTTGAAAGCGAAACTGCAAACAAATATAGTACACATGTTAGGCAGTTGCTTCGCGACATTACAACGATGGCTGCTTCTCGCTAGAAATGATAGATAACTTTATTTTTTCAAGGAGTTTGGTTGGGTCAGGGGAAAGATTGTGTAAGTTTCGATGTATTATAAGACACCCTCTATCTCGACAGGAAAACTATATATAGCTGACCGCGAAAGTACAGGATGACGATATAGCTGTCTGTGATAGTGGGTAGAAGTTATTAGTCGGGCAAGTTTACGTAGAAAATAAATGAGAGTGTTAAATTCCTATAGATTCTCAGCCTTATAAAGCTTTCTGTGAATGAAATATCAACTAAACTGGTGGACAGGCGGTGGGGCTCCCTTCTATGCGAAACGCTACCACTCTTTCAGATGTGACCTGAGGCATGTAAAATTTGGGCAGTACTGCATTTGCGGGCTCTATTTATTTGTATTTGTGGTCTGTTTTGGATTAATGGTTTTACTGTGCAGTTCATTTGATGCCTCCAACCGATTCGCTTTAAAGAATGAAGCCTGTTTATTCTCCAACAGGTAATGAGGGCGAACCGTTGGCTGTCATTGTTACGTGCGTAGTGCGTGAATAATATTGAAGAAGTCGATATATTTAGGGATTAGGTTTTGGTTAAATACTGAAATATGAAGCTCAATGGAAGTACTTTGCCTTCCTTGAGTGGCAAAAGCATGGGTTTCGGGGAGTATAGAAGGCACTTGGCATTGTAAGGGAGATCTTAAATATCTTGATAGATTATTTGGCGGTTTCTGGTTAAATTTTATTTTCTTCCTTTTAGTTGCTTTGATTAGCGGTGAGCTTAAAGTTTACAGCTTCACTAGTTAGTTATATAGTTATAGTTATGTTAAATTTATGCTATCACAACCTCGGTCTTCGTCCAATCTCGAATGGCCAGAATATTCTCGTCATGCACCTTGACTCCCTCTGCACCGATGATGTGTCCCGAATAAAGCATCTCCAATATATGCAAGACTGTGTCCAAGTGTTGAAGGTGCTCCTCCTATGTCTTGCTGTAGATCAAGATGTCATCAAAGAATACCAGTACAAACCTCCTTAGCTGGCCTCAAAACACATGGTTCATACATGACTAAAAACTAGCTAGTGCATTGGTCAACCCAAAGGGCATGACCAGGAACTCGAAATTCCCATAATGACATCTAAAGGCCTTCCTCGGAATGTCCTGCTGCCTCACCCGAATTTGATGATACCCTGATCAAAGATCTATCTTAGAGAAGTATTTGGCCCATCTAAGCTCGTCCATCAACTCATCAATGCACAGAATGGGATGCCTATTTTTCAATGTCTTCTTGTTGACGGCCTTGTAGTCAATACACATGTGAAGAGTCCCATCCTTCTTCTTCACCAACACAACTGAGGAAGCAGATGGAATAGAACTCGGCCTTATGTGACCCAATGCCAACAACTCCTTGATGGCTCTCTCGATCTCATCCTTATAGGATTTAGGATGCCTATAGGGTGTGGTGATGATTGCCTTTACACCCGGATCCAACTCTATAGCGTGCTCAAATCCTCTATCAAGTTGTTGCCTCGACGATATATCTACAAAAACTACCAGATATTTATCAAGTACCACCTGTATGTCCAGATGTGGTGGTGTGGTCTTCCCCCCAACCTCTGAAATCCTTAGCTCTATTATCCATGTTATGTCTCCATGCCTCAAATCAACCTCCATCCGATGAGCCGAAACTTTCTCATGGCAGTATGAATGCATGCCCCTAAGAACCACCGGCTTGCCATCTAGCCCCATAAACTCCATCACCAATTTTTTTGAATTGGTGGTAATACAACCAAGGGAATACAACCATTGGACTCCAAGCACCACATTGGCGTCTAGTACATCCTCCATGAAAAACTGGTTTGTCATCGAATAGTTCCCCACAGTCACTGTCAGAGTAGAAACATCTCAAATACACTGCATAGTCTTGTCCCCTGGTATTAGGACTGAAAGATGCCCCTCATCTAGACCATCAGAGCATCAATAAAATTGTGGGTGGCTGCACTATCTACCAAGACTAAGACACACTGCCCCAGTACTGTACCTCTGATCCTCAAGGTCAAGAATTTGGGAATCCCACACAAGGAATCTAGGACTACCCTTGTTGGTGTGAAGGAAACTCCTCCATGATGTGGTGGTGGTGGTTTTCCTTTCCTTATTTTCTCCTCGCTATCCCTACCACCAAACTCCAACTCCTCCTCATCTTCCTAATCATTATCTGAGAAGACTTCAATGTAATGGGCTCTACCTGTTGTGCACTGATGACCAGGTGCCCAAGGCTCATGGCATGTAAAGCATAGCTTCTTCTTCCTAAGGTCTCTCCTTGTCTAATCATCCAATGGGCCTTGCCCTTGGGTTTCTCTCTCCTCTATAGAAGCAGGAGTGTCACTTCCCTTCTGTGGGTAGGGAGTGTGTGTAGGAAATGTAGCTCGAGCCTTGGGAATGGCCCCTTGCAAGTCCTGAGTACAAGATACTGCCTCCAGAAGAGTTGATGGTTTGCGAGACATCACCAGTCCTTGCAATGGCTCCATAAATCCCTCCAAAAATGTGTATACTCTCCTTGTATCTGAAAAATCAGGCACCATGATGGAAACCCACAAAAACTCTGAGATATAATGCTCTCGATGCCCTATCTACCTGAGTTGGGTCAATTCCCTAAAGTGAGCCTCTGGATCCTTCCGATCAAAGTGCTCCACTACTCTCCGTGTGAACTCCTCATAGGAGGTCATGCTGGCATGTCCTAGAGTGGACAAACCATGAAACCAACAATCATGTGCTTCCCCCTCCAGGTACAATGTGGCCATCTTGATGGCTTCTACTTCTGTCATTCGATTCAACTGGAAGAACGTGTCCAGCTTCTCCACCCAAGCATGTGTTGTGCACTTGGAAGTGCCATCATATGTAGGGGAATACATTTTCCCAATAGAACGATGTAGCTCATAGTTCTGAGTACCATAGCCTTTCCCCTTTTGGTTCTACTTGAGTTTGAAAATTTCTCTAAAGGTCATAGCTTCTTTGAATTCTGCCCCCATGGATTTCCATTCTCAAAAATGTTGCCCCATAAAAGATGAACCCTCACCCCCACAAGTCTCTTCCTGTGCTAAAGGTATAAAAGAGGGTAAAGTAGCTCAAGTTGGCTCACCCGAGGATGGAAACTGTGTAATGAAAGAAGGATGATTGGACTGTTGAGAGGCCACAGAAGTCTCTCCAACTACGAAAACCTGGTGAGTGCTTCACTCGGTTCTGCTTTTGATCTCGTCCAACATCGATGTCCTTCCGCCCCTTTGTCAAATCATTCAAAGCCTTCAAGAGACTATCAAAAGGTGTCTCCTCCTTAGTCTTTGGCTTACCCATATCTTCTACTACTGCAACCTTCCCATTATCCTACGTGGCTGGGGTAATCTTTAACTCCCTTTCTTTGCTCTGGTACTTCTGTGCTCTGTAAGTGATATTCTGTCGGTATTCTTCACTAATAGAAAATTTTCCCCATGGCTGAGCCAGAATCTAAGCTCTAATACCACTGCAATGTTCCAAACTTAAACAAACAATTATACATAGAAACCAATTTGATTATTTCAAAGAAAAGTTAAACTATCAGCAAATACTCAATACACAACGGAAATGGGAATCAACTGATACATTTTATTTAGTAATGGAGCAATGTACAATAGTATGGAAAGATCACATGGGCTTGCCTCAAGGGAAAGCTAGAAATAACCCAGGTGTTGACAGTAATCCCAAATGCTAGGAAGCAACTACTCTAAAGTTTTGTGTTGTCTCCAAGCTACGACAACTGCTAGCTAGGAATGTGCTACAAGAAACCCTGCATTTGGTGCTCATAAAATTTTGAAATTTCAGCCACAAACTCCTTGGCAAAAACCCAGAAAGGGTTTGGCTTATATCCAACCACCCAATTTCAAACTCCTCTACGGCCTACGCCCTCCAAGCAGTGACATCAAAATGACCTACAAGAAATGGCCACAAATTCCTCCGCCAAGCTCTAAAATGGAAGCAAACACACTTAAAATATATCCTCTAACCTCCACGGTAAATCTCAGCCCCAAGGATTGATACTCTACCCACTAGATGAGTTCCCACACACTGCTTCTGCATTGGCCCAGGAAGTACAAAAATCACACTGCCAAACTTGAACTCCAATCAGCCCCAAACTACCCCAAAGGCTGGAAATCCTCTTTAGCCTCTCTTCCAAAAAATACCACAACAACACTCTCCTACTCAACTCCACAAACAACTCAACTTCCTCTCTCCCTGCGTTCTCCAAAAATAAGCACCACTTGGAAGGAAATGATATTGCTTGAAACAAAACAAGAATGTCCTCTTGAATAAATGAAGGAATAGATATACACTCATGAATGATTTGAGAAGAGAGAGTTTCCCTCCTTATATAGTTTTTGTCGGGTAATTTTCCTCCATTTCATCCTCCAGCATGGGCCCCACTTAACCAACGCCATGCAAAAGTTATCTACCTCTCTATGCATATCGAACTAAGGAGTGTGAAATTCCCTAATGAGGGTGGCCTCCATGTGTAACTTAACTTTAAAACAAAATATCTTCTCCTAGTCTAATCTCCTAATAGCATCGAATGGGGTCCACTAACTCCAAAATTGGACCCATAATACAAAATTAAATCCCGTTCCAAAATTATTTAGTAAGGGACATTACACTCCCAATCCTCCTGGCCCCTATATTATGGAGTAGATGACCCGGGTTCCAGCTTTGATAGTCAATTTGCTTGAGGTAAATGAGCTTTATGATGATTTCCATGCAAGAGTATTTATATCCAGATTTAATGGATTATGGCCCAAATCAGAGGCTCTACATCAATGGATTTTCTCTACTTGGACAGAAAACTATGATATTCATATATGTTCTAGGGTTTTTTTATTGTAAAGTTTAATACAACAAAAGATATGGATTATGTATTAAACAAGGCACCATGGGTTTAGGGAAATGTGGGTCTATTCATGATACCTTGGTTTCCGGGTTTTGATGCAAACACCATGGTGGTATCCAAAATTCTAGTGTGGGTCAGGTTACATAATCTACCATTACATTTTTGGCATCACAAATTATTAGAAGGAATAGAGAATTCTTCTGGAAAAATCTTAAAGGTGGAAGCAGATTGAATCTCAAAAGGAATTTTCACTTTTGCTGGAATCTGTGTGGAGGTAAATCTTGGTAAAGGTTTACCTTATAGAATTTCGTTGTTTCACAACAATATGGAGTGGCCACAACCCATCGACTATGAGAATACGACATTTGTTTTCTGTACTTGTCTTCAAACCAGTCATCTTCAAAACGCGTGTCATCATGTTAAAGAAGACCCCAAAAGAAAAAAGAGACAAGCTCAAAAGCCAAAAGGTTTGCAGTTTACAGAAACCTAGGAAGTAGAAGAAGAGGGTGCCAAAACCCCAGAAAACACAACAAACATAAATGATCAGAAATCTCAGGACACAACAAAGAAGAACAAGTCCGAGCATAATTATTCATTACTTCCAATGCCTTAGTTCAACAACAATAGATTGAGATGATTCCATCTTAAAAAGAAGTGGTACAAAACGAATTCAGGTATCAGAAATTTCATATTATAATAAAGAAATACCAATAAATGTAAAGGAAAATCAAATGACTATTGTATCATCCACACCCAGCTCTAGTTGTTAGGGAAAAATGGAAAAAATGAAAGGTAGAAAAGAGTAGACTAGTGTTAACTCTCTCATGAGTTTTTATTGATTTGGGACACCAAGATCTTTTGGTTTATGCATATTATTTTTAGTATTTACAATATGTAATTTTGTTCATTATGAATAAAATTACGATTTTTCCTTGGAAAAAATATATATGTTATTATAGTTATATCTAGTTAATATTTAACTATATATAGTTTTAGCTTACAATTAGTTAGTTATAACTATAACATAACTATATATAATTATAGTTAACATAACATAACTATATATAAAATAACATAATTAGTATATACATATAAACTTTATTTTTTCAATGGCTTGATTGACCTATATAGCTCGATTGAGCTTTGAAGCATGATCAAACTTTATAGCTCAATCAAACCATTGTCTAACCATTGATATGGCTTGATCGAGGGTTTCTTGAATCCTTGATCAAGCTTTATAATTCATTCAAGTCATTAGTTAACCATGTATATGGCTTAATCGATGGTTTTTAGACTAAGTTTTTCTACGTGAACATGCGCATAGTGATGAACCCTAGTATTGCAAAAAGATGTTGCAACTCCCAAGGCTACGACCTTAAATTATCAACGAGGCGTTCATACAAACATAAGAGGTTTCAGCACTATATGTGCAGCATACAATGTGTCTGTATTTCGTTGATCTAATGTAATGGAAGGAATTTCATGAAATCAAAGCCAAAACTAATTGTAGAAATGGAAATGTTTCTCTATTTGCAAGAAATGGAAATGCTACTTTTTAAAATGTAAACACTAATCCTAATTTCAAGAAGGTAAAGGTTATGCCATTTGCATGAATGAAAAGTACTTTTATATTTGCATAATGTAAATCTTGTTCTACTTGAAACAATTCAAATCATTAGTCTAATTGCAGAATGTGAAAAAATGCTTTGAAAAGAAACTAATCTTATACAAGAAAAACAATTTGTAATTGAAATCCTAAGAGCATGAATTCAAAGAAATAAGCCTAATCTACTTTGTAAAAAGGGAAGTCTTAAGTGGTGTTTATTATTCCCCAATCATGGATTTAGAGCACAGGGGTCATTATTCAATCCTACGAGACAAAAATCAAGCTTTTGGAGCACATTTGGTCAAGTTTACACATGCTACACAAGTGCTACAAAAGGTCTTGTTTTGTTATATGAACAAGATAACTTGCCAAATTCCCAACTAAATCAAATGAAAATGGGGTGGGAATTTTTTTTTGTTAAGCAGGATGTATTAACTCCATTCCAAGTGGAATCACTCCAAAATACACCTGTTAACAAGTGCTAAGAATAGCATAAAATTACTACTCTAAAAACTAGAAAGTCAAGAACTAGTGAGCTAGTTAACCTACCAAATGCCTAACGTAATGAAGTGAAAATGATATAGGGTAAAAAAATTTATTAACTTGAATTTTTTTATGACCCAATACAAGTGGAATCAATTCAAATGAAGCCCATTAACACGTTCTAAAAAATAGCATAAAATTACTACTATTTTGCTACAAGGCATTTCCAGAAATTCTAGATTTGTGAACTAGTAGAGCAATCCAAGCAGCTTAATGATGAATATGAATATTCAAAGTTGTTCTAAGGATGCATCATGATTTTTAATTTGTAAATAAATTAAAAAAACAACTCACTTCAATCGTGTATCCATTGTAACCTACAACAAAAGAAGCATGAATAGTAAATGAAGAAATAAGATATGCAAGTGAAAAAGGCATTCAAAGAAAATAAAAAAAATTTGTACAAAAGGGCTTTGAGGCTACTTGGATGGCCAATTCCAAGGAAACTCAGAGTCCTATGAAGGAAACAAAGTTTTAGAAGTTAAAAATGGCACCAAACTTTATTTGAATTAATCCAAATACATCCCTACTAGAAATGAAAGTGGTGTTGATAATTAACAAGTTTTCTCCACAATAAGACTAATAAATACATGTCTCTAGAGGAGAATTCTAATTGGTACTTATAAAAAGTGATGAGGAAGCATTCTCCTTAAAAGGAGGAAGCTTTCAACTCCAAAATCCCTCAAATAGTGGATATGTTCTCAATACTAGAAATTTGCATTAAATGACATAGAGCACATTCCTAGATTTTCTCAATCACTCGAGCTCCATAATTTGTGCAATAATTTCATAATATATTATTCATTTATTATTCAATCTTGGTCCTCCTGTAGCAAGGAGAAAGTCCCTAAATTATCTCATCCTCCAAATCTTCATAATTTGCCCAATATTCTCACAATATTCTACAAAAATAAATAATATTAGGCACAAATAAGAAATTATTTATAAACCCTTCTAATGAACACATTATAGCTCAAAATATATCATCTAATGCAAAAATAGAGGTTTAATGTGTTGAAGGATGGTCGGTTGGGCCTTAAATTATATCCAATTCTGAGGCCCATCACATACCTCTTATGATTTGTGAAAAATTACAAAGACAAGCATTTCATTTAATGGAAAATTGATAGATTATACGCCACTAAATTTTTTTGTAAAAAATATCACTAGATCAACAACATAATTCTCCACAAATTTGTCTTTTACTCCGAATCAAAATTCACAATGCTTATATAATTTTTGAAGGCTTCGATTCCATAAAAGAGAAAAAAATTGAATTTTCATCGCCACATTTGGCCCAAAAGTTTAACGCATATTCATGAATTCACCCTGTAGCCTATTTAAAGGGGGGAATTAAACCAGCCTAGATCTATCTTAAATTTGGATCTACCAAGCAAGGAGAGGGATCAAATATTTTAAGATGCAAACCTCTTTTAGAGTGAAAAGAGATTTGATCCCTCTCCGTGCTTGGCAGAACAAGAGTTAAGATAGATATAGGTTGTATTTTAAAATAATCTCATCCTTTTAATACTATTAAACATGTTAAATTATTTTTAAACTAGCACAACTTTATAGATTAAAAGGCTAGTAAATGTTGACAGGTATAAATTTATAAGAGGTGTCAAAACACTTATTTCATAATCGTGCAGTATAACTGATAGACTAAATAGTCCTTTTATTGCAATTTTTTTTATCAATTTTGCCCAAAATTGGATAGAGGTTTTTAAGAATCATAAGTTTAAGTTGTTTAATTTGCAATGGTTGTGTGCCTAAGGTTATGAATCCATTTATGTGTTCGAAAGTACATTTTAAATAACAAAAAATCATAAGCTCGCTTGCAATTGTATTACCATATTATGGTAAAAAGAACCAATACTTCTATTAGTGAGACTATACCATTTGAATATGCCTTATTCTTAACAATGGAGATTCTTAGTCTATAAATAGGTTTTGTTACAATGTCTTGGACTTATACCATGGTTTATCAATACCAATCCCTAGAAAACCATGACTCTATTTATATGTCACTTAACATTTTTTTAATCAATCAATTTAATTCAATGGGCCTTTAAGAGGGAATAAATATTTTGGAGATAAATATCAACCTTTGATTTGTAAATAATACTAACCTATCATCCACTTAATAATTATTAATAATTAAATTAAATTTTTGAAAATTTTATTTTGAAACAAACATCTACATAACTTTAATCTATTAATAACAAAGTCTGAGTGATTTTGCCATGGCTTCAGGTATGGAAATTAACCTCTCCAAATACAATTTTTTTTTCTTTAATACTCATATTGCCATTCAGAGAAATATCTCTAGAATTCCTGGCTTTCAAAGGGACTCCCTCCCATCAAAGTATTTGGGAGTTCCTCTCATGGAAAAACCCTTGCAAAAGAGCATTTGGGAATCTCTTATCAACAAATTGCAGGACAAAGTCAGTAATTGGACGATCAGATCCTTAAATCTGGCAAGTAGACTAGTGCTGACAAAGGTGGTGCTCCAATCAATTCCAGTTTTCATGCTATCAGCACTACCAGCCCCTAAAGGAGTTTTGTAGCAATTCAGAAACATCAAAAGAGATTTTCTCTGGGGCAGGGAGGAAGCTAGAAAGAAGTGGGCCTTGGTCTATTGGGAAAAGATCTGTAAACCCAAGATTCATGGGGGTCTTGGCTTAGATGACCAGGAGATCTTAAGTAAGGTTCTAGGGGCCAAACTATGGTGGAGGTGGGTTAAAAATCCCAAGGCCCAATTGGCAAGCATATGGAAAGAAAAATATGCTACCTCTTGGAATCACACTAAATTCATAAGGATGTCCGGTAATATAAAAGGCTCGACCATCTGGAATAAAGCTTGGGAAAACAAAGGTTTAGTTCAACGAAACAACTTTTGGGAAATCAAAGAAGGTGACCTTTCTCTTTTCTGGGAGGACAAATGGCAACAAGAACCAAAACTGTTAACAGAAGATTTTTGGAACCTTAAACATGATACTAACACCCAAGGTTTGACTAAAGTGAAAGATTTTTAGGATGATACCCACCATAATGTAAAATGGAGGATATGGAAGGATATTGACTGTAGGAATGATAAAATGTTGAATACAAAAGCAGAGGCTCTTGGAAAAATGTTGGAACAAAGGATGATCTTGGTGTCTGAAGGACAGGACCAACTCAGATGGGGCAACAACACTAAAGGCATCTTTACTATCAAGGAAGAAAAAAGTGTTCTCCTTGAGCTGGATTCCCAGGCTCCGAATAGAATCTGGCTAAACCTTTGGAGACATCAACGGTGGATGAAAATCAAACTCTTCATGTGGTTGGTTCTTCAAAGGAAAATCTTGACTTGGGACAACATTAGAAATAGGTATACTTGGACCTTCAATATGCCAGCTCTGTGAAGTCCAAGAGGAAACTATGGAACATATTCTCAACAGCCGTAATTTCACTTCTAGATTATGCGAGGATTTTGACAACATCTTTCAATAGTCGAACAGGGACAAGGAGAGTATTACTAACACCCTTAACAGATGGAGGAGAAATTTTTTGGATAACGAAGTTCTCAACCTTTCTTGGGCACTCTTGCCAACTTTTATTATTTGGAACATATGGAAGGAAAGGAATAAGAGAATCTTCAAAAATGAAAAGAAGCCCGCTCATCACCTGTTTGATTAGATATTAAAACAGCTCAAGGAGACGGTCAGCTCAATAGTTAGGAATCTTCCCAAAAATCCTCCCACAGGAGTAGACTTGAGAACTCTCAGGCTGATAGGATTGCAGGGAATCATCCCCCTAAGTCAGAACAAAACAACAAGAAATAGGGAGTCTGAAAAAGATTACTGGCAACCTCCTCCAAGAGGTTTTTTGAAATACAATATAGATGGAGCCTCTAAAGGCAACCTTGGAATAGCTAGCTTTGGGGGGGTTCTACGGGATGAGGCAGGTAACATCCTCTCTTTCTTCCATTGTCATTTAGGAAGAGCCACCAATAATATGGTGGAATTAATGGCGATGGAGCAGTGCTTAGATTTGTTGAAGCATGAAAACCACCACAATGTGATCATTGAAGTTGATTCTGAGCTTGTCATTAACTCGGTTAAAAAGATCAATTACGGTTCAGAGCTGGAGAAAGTCTCTCAGCACTGGAAGTTAATCCGAGTTTTTCAGAGTATTCAGGGTCACCTTCGGGGGATTTTCTCAGTCAGGTTAAATCAAGTGTGCAAAAAGGCAAACAAAGTGGCAGATTTCTTAGCAAACCAAGGAGTTAGCTGCAAGGAAGACGAAGTTGTGACAAGGTGGCATGCTATGCGTCATGACAATCTGAAAACTCTTTGTCAAAATCTTGCGGAAGAGGACAAAAATGTGTATCGGGATATAACTAAAAAGGAAAGGTTGCAATGAGACATTCTCGATGGGATCCCCCCATTCTAGTCTTACATGTAAATGGAAGGCAAATCAAAGCAAGCTTCAGCAGCACTGATAATCCCAATTTCAGGATTCGGCGGCTTTGGCCAGGCATATGGCTTCGTTCCATAAAGTTCTACGAGAATCCTGGTTGCAGACACTTCAATCAAGTTAAGAAGGAGTGAAAAAGTGGGCTCAACATTCCAGAGGTAATAAAAGGTGCTTGGTAGTATAATGGAAGCTACTTTTCCCACAGTTTCATCACACGGAAGGAAAAACTGCTCCCTAAACGGTTTCCTGGAGATCGCACCACTCGCAAGCGTAAGGTGGTTTTTGTCTTTTGAGAGCGATACCATACACCTGACGACACGTGGAGGAGGGAGAGGGATGTAAACCACTCTCATTGCATGGTAAATCTTGGGCATATCTGTGGTGCGATAATGTTCTTGTCTGTTGGATGTCGAGGCACTAATCAACGATGAGATTTTATCTTGTTGTTTGGTGGGGGCAGAATGTTAATGTTAAGTTTTGGCGTATTGGAATTCTGGCTTTTGGGGCTAAGCGATGTCTTTTAGACCGTTGGATATAGAAATAGAGTTCAACGATCTGGAGTGTTAGGGAAGTTGTGTGGGGCCGGGGAATTGAGGTTTGCTTATCTTGGTGAAGCGATTTTCTCCTCCGTGGTAGGGTCGAGCAATGACTGGGTTATCACAGTTTCTCGGTTGGTTTAGGGGGTCTCAGGTTCAGGTTGGGGGCCTTGCCTCTGGCGGTGAGCAAACGTGTTCTCGATCCACTTTGTCTAGTGGACAACTGTAAATGTTGTAAATTTATTTTGTGATTAATAGATTTAGAAGGAAAGTCTCCTACCTTAGCAAAAAAAAACATTAATCTATTAACAAATTTCCTTGTAATATGAAAACATTTCATCTGTGACTCATATCTTGTATACTAAAAATCTTTCGGTGATAATCACATCAATGATAATTTGTGGTATATTGTCAGGACAAGATAGAGAATGAGATCATGACATCATATTAAATAAAGAAAGTGATATAAAAATAATTATATCTAACAACTGGAAAATAACAACTAATTTTACTTCTTTTAAATATAAAATACTATTTTCAATAACATTTTTTATCTCCATTTATTTTAGTTGCACTTTTTAAGATATTTACCCAATGTTAAAAGAACTAAATCAAAATTTTAAACTTTATTTTAAATTTAGCCAATAAATATTTATTTATAAATAAGTTTTAATATTTTATGAATAAATATATTCATACACTTATTGGCCTAAATTAATAAAATGTTAATTTAAATATTGAAAATAAAATTTAAATATTTTATAATATAAATATTATATAACGTAAAATCAAATTGTTAGTTTCTAATTGTGTCTAGGAGCCTTTTCCAGTTTAACAGGTTTACTATGGAAGGGATGTTGTCTTTTTTTTGTTATGTTAGGTAAACATTTTACTTCAAATAAAATGGAAATAAAAGAAAAATAAAAATAACTCTATCGTCAAATAAAAATAACTTTAAACTAAAATAATAAGGTAAACTTGACTTGATCAAGATATTGGTGGTTTTTGAGCTTCACGTTTATGAAAACCCATGGTATTCATGTAGAATATAGTCTATTTAAAGGAAGAAATTAAACCAACATATATCCATCTTAACGGATCTACCAAGCATCGAGAGGGATCCTTCTACCCTCTGTTCAGATTGGATCTACCGTTGGATCTATCAAGTGTCAAGAGATCCCTCTGTTTATGCCCTCTGTTCAACTTGGATCTACCAAGTGTCGAGAGATCCCTCTGTTCAGATTGGATCTACCAAGCGTCGAAAAAGATCCTTCTATTCAAATTTGATCGAAACTTGATAGATCAAAGTTAAAATAAACCTCTAGTGATTTATTTGAAATGATATATATTCCAATTTTATTGTTCTAATAAATATTTTCAACATTCCCTAGTTTAAAAATTGATACAACATAATATTTCCATTATTAAATAGATAAATTTAAATATTATTATTTTTGAAATCGATTATTATTATCACTAAAATCAAACTATATAGTAATTATCATTATAATTAAATATAATTATACAATTATTTATAAAATTATAATTTCATATTGCTTAAATAATATTTTTGAGTATATAACTATACTAGAATCTAGAACACTAGGATTATAATATCTCAACGACTCTACAATGTTAACCATCCTTTCAAACTTCATATGTATTTCAAGCAAAACTGTAAATAGAGCCTAAAACTACAAAATTCAACACTAATTTTCTATATTTAAGAGATCTTGTTGTTTCAAATATCCAATCAATATGGTTGCTTGTTTATTTTCTCCTATTTTGTGCTTTCTAACGACTCAATTTAGCCGTTTGACAATGGGCTGTGAGTACGTGAGCAAACTGAAATATCAAAGTGGGATAAGAATGGTCTGTCATCAAATTGTTGGTTAGAGTAGTTAACTTAAACAAGAAAGAAATGAAACTAAAACTGAATGTAAACCTAAAAGAAGCACACAAATAAACACAATATTTTATGTGGTAAAACCTTGATAGTGTGTCAAGGAAACATCCACGGGGCAAGGGATTAGATTCTTTATTTGATCAAGAATGGTTATCCATGATACAATAGTTCGGGCATTCATCAGTTTTATAAGAGCCTCCTTCGTTACATAACCGTTGTTTCAGTATAAAACTTTACTGAACAATAACTAATACAGTTTTGCACATATTTACAAAATTCGATGTCAAATTTCAACAAACTCCATCTTGGCAACAATTTTCCTAATCCCTTGCCCATGCCCATTCATAATCTCTTCTGCAAGCCAAAAGAAGCTAAACACCATCGCATCTTCCCTACTATAACTTGCTTCGTGAATATGTCTGCACAATTCTCCTCTGTGTGGACATTATTGGAGCTACTTTTCTGCCATCAATCACATGTCTCAGAAAATGATACCTTACATCAATGTGCTTGGTCTTGCTGTGATAATCTGGATTCGTAACCAAGTGAATAGCACTCTGACTATCACAGAGTACATTCACTCTATCCTGAGTCCTTACAATCTCATCAAGTAGACCCTTTAAGCATATTGTTTCTTTACTAGTATCTAAAGTAGCTATATATTCTACTTTGGTAGTCGATAACGCAACTGTTTCTTGAAGCTTTGACATCCAACTAATTGCTCCACCTGCAAGATTTAAAGCATAACCTGTAGTAGATCTCCTTTTGTCCAAATCGCTTGCATAATCAACATCCACATATCCGCGAAGTGATCCTTCACTACCATCAAAGATGATGCGATGATCACTTGTGCCTCTTAAATATCGAAGCACCCATTTCACTACTCATTAATGTTCTTCACCTGGATTTGCCATGAACCTGCTAACAACTCCAACTACATGTGAAATATCGGGTCTTGTAGATACCATCACATACATTAAGTTTCCTACAACATTTGCATATGGTACACGAGACATATATTGCTTTTCTTTATCAGTTTTAGAACTCAAAACCGAAGAAAGCTTGAAATGGGAAGCTAATGGAACATTAACAGGTTTCACATTGTTCATATCAAACTTTTTAAGTACTCTTTCCACATAGTTCCATTGTGATAACCAAAACTGACCATTTTTCTTGTCTCTATGTACCTCCATGCCCAAGATATGTTTTGTTGCAACAAGATCCTTCATATCAAATGTCTTGGAGAGTTGAGCCTTTAACCTATTGATCTCGTCCATGCTTTTGCTTGAAATAAGCATATTGTCAACATACAAAACTAAGATAATGAATATGCCACTGAAACTCTTGAAGTATACACAATGATCATACTCACTTCTAATAAAGTTTTGGCTCACCAAGAAGGAGTCAAACTTCTTGTACCATTGCCTCGAAGACTACCTCAGGCCATACAATGATTTCCTGAGCTTGCAAACTAATATCTGTTGCGATCTTGTACAAAACCTTCTCGTTGTTCCATATATATTTCTTCATCCAAATCAAGATGTAGAAAAGTTGTTTTAACATCTAACTATCCTAACTCAAGGTTAAGTAATGCAGTCAGTGCCAACACAGTATGAATAGAAACAAGTTTTACAACTAGTGAAAAAATCTCATGAAAGTCAATACCTTCAACCTGAGAATACCCTTTTGCTACCAGCTTCGCCTTATACCTTTCAATACTTCCATCAACTTTCCATTTCAATTTGAAGACCCATTTGCATCCAACAACACTTCTCCCTTCAGGAAGTTCTACAAGATCTTAGGTATTGTTCTTGGCTAAGGAATCCATTTCTTCTTCCATAGTCATTTTCCATTTTTCGCTATCTATATCATCTATTGTTTCCTGATAACAAGAAGGTTCCCCATCTTCAGTAATCAAAGAAAAAGATGAAGAAGAATCTTCATACCTTTTGGGAGTTTTTCTTTCCCTTGTAAACCTTCTTAGAGTGACTGGTTGCTAAACTGGTTCAGAAACTTCAATATTTTCCTTTGCATCTTCATCACCTTTTCCTCCAAAAGTCTCTCATTCCTTTCGATTTTCAAAGAAAGGTCTAGCCTCCAACTGAATTTGTTGATTTGGTGATACCTGTTCCTACTCAATTCTTTCAACATTTGATTTTAAAAGAGAAGATTCATCAAATGTTACATCTCTGCTAATGACTATCTTCTATGACGTATGATCCCACAACTTGTATCCTTTCCCCGCATAGTCATACCCAAAAAAGACATAACATTTCGATTTTGGATCTAATTTTGAATGTTATTTTTTAGGAATAAAAGCATAAGCATCACAACCAAATATCCTTAAATGTGAATAATCACAAGACTGACCTGACCAAACTTCTTCAGGAATTTTACAATTTATTGCTACTGAAGGAGATCTGTTAACTAAATAACAGGCAATGGATATTGCTTCTGCCCACAACTCCTTTTGCAGGTTAGCATTGTTGATCATGCTTCTGGATCTTTCCATAAGAATCTGATTCATACATTCAGCAACACCATTTTGCTTAGAAGTATAAACAGCGGTTTTGTGTCCAATAATTCCTTCATCCTTACAATATTGTTCAAATTCTAAAGAAGTAAATTCACTACCATTGTCAGTTCTTAAACATTTAATTGATTTTCCCATTCTTTTTTCTACCATTGCTTTAAATTGTTTAAAGACATTGTATACATCAGCTTTCTTTTTTAACATAAAGGCCCAAACTTTTCAGGAGAAATCATCAATAAACGTTAAAAAATATAAAGCACCTCCATATGATACAACAGGAGATGGTCCCCACATATCAGAATGAATATAGCCCAAAATTTCTTTACTATTATGACTTCCAATTTTAAATATCTGTTTACACTGTTTTCCATACACACAATGTTTACAGAAATCCAACTTCAAGGATTTCAAATCAAGAAGTAATTTACGGTTCATTAGTACCTGAAGACCTTTCTTGCTCATGTGACCCAATCGCTCATGCCATAGGGGAGTACCTTCTTTTTCTTTCTCTGACACAATCATTGCTTCACTGACCTAAGTACTTCCTTTAAATCTGTAAATATTTCTGACCTTTTTTTCTTTCATAACAACTAGGGTGCCTTTCGAAACTTTCAACGCTCTGTTCTAACCTGTAAACTTATAACCATCCGAATCCAACACTCCCAAAGAAATCAAAATTTTCTTCAATTCAGGTACATGTATAACACTAGTTAATGTTCTAAATGTGTTATCATCCATTTTAATCTTGACATTTCGCATCCTAATAGTCTAACATGATACATTATTATCCATAAATAGAGAACTACAATTTACAACTTCATATGAAGTAAACCAATTTTTGTGTGGACACATGCGATGAGAAGCACGAGAGTCTAACAACCAACTTTCAAAATCTTGAGAGACATTACATATAGGTAAAGTTTCATATATCATACATAATTCTTTAGCAGATGAAACGTCATCTATCATACCTAAATCGACTTGATTTGCTTCCTTCTTTGGGTTATCAGACTCTTTCCATTTCCAACAGTCTTTTTTGAGGTGTCCAATTTCATTGCAGTGCCAACATTCGCCTTACACTTATTTCCCTTCAATTTTGATCTGGAAGATCCCCTTGTTTTTTATTCTCCTTCCTTTGACCGTCCTTTGGCTATCATGGCTTCTAGTGCAGCTATTTCAATACTGGATTTCCTTCGTACTTCTTCAGACAAGAGAGATCCCACAACTAATTCAAATTTCAAAGAATCAGCAGTGCTCAAACTGATTGAAGTTACAAAGTGGTCCCACGACTTGGGTAGAGAACACAACAAGGTTATAACTTTGTCTTCTTCCTGAATTTTAACTTCCATATCTAAAAATTGGCATATAAGTGTATTAAAAATATTTAAATGTTTTGCAACTTTTGTACCCTTCTTCATCTGTACACTATACAATTGTCTTTTCAAATAAATTCTATTGGTTAATGATTTTCTCATATATAGTTTTTCTAGTTCCCATAAACCTGCATATGTACTCTCTTCAACAATGTTGAAGAGAACTTCATCTGCCACACATAACCTAATGGTACTGAGCTCGAGCATCCAAGTCCTCCCAGTCTGAATTTGTCATGCTATTAGGTTTCTTATTCACCCCGTTCAATGCTTTGTGCAACCCTTGTTGCACCAGCAAATCCCTAACTTTCAGTTTCCATAGAGCAAAGTTGTTATTGCCAGTGAATTTCTCCACCTCGAACTTTGCATTCGTCATCTTGGCCATTTATTTCCTCCTAGGGTTTCAGTCTTTCAATTAAGAAAGAAAAAAAATTTATTTGTCTTCTTCCAACAAGGGTTTTCAATATTTTTTCTCCGAAAAAAAAATTCCAAAATTATGTTCCTTTCCAAAAAAAAAATGTCTTTTTCTTCAAATTTACAGGAAAAAAGTTTTCTAAAAATTATTTTTGTTTAATTTAATTTCAGTTTCCTCGACAAAACCTCTGTTCTTCAATGAAAGTCTTTTCTGGAAAGATTTCACAACTTCCTCTTCTTCTTTTTTTAGTTTCAGTTTCTTGGACAAAACCTTAGTTCTTCAATTTAATGAAACCCTTTTTTTGGAAAAAATTCACTAGTTTTCTAAACCCAAAACAATGAATTCTGGAAAAGATTAGTTTTTTTTATAGTTGAATTGAGGCTTCTGTGATCCATAATAGTTGAAAGAGTAACTTCGGCGTAAATCACATGTAGATAGACATTTGTCGACGCATTTCGAACCAACTAGTGTGGTTCATCGTCAGGACAAGTTGAAGAAACAGATCCAGCTTAGCATGTTAAATAGTCTAAACAGAGTCTTCAACGGCTAAATTGACTAATGGCTAATTTTGACCTTAGGACCCAGGTCAAATTATTATTTATTAATTTAATATTATTATTATTATTTATGGAAATAAGTTAAATTGGGTAAAAATACATAAATAAATAAAATAATTTTAATGGTTGGTTTAAAAAAGAAATTTATTTATTTATTTAAATAAATAAATAAATAAGGAAGCAGGTTGTTGGGCAGTTCCTAAAACGCCATGGATGGAAAGGATCTACCATATTTGTGAGAATAGGAGCATCGAGGATGAAAACCACTTCCTCTTAGAGTGCCCTGCGTACAACCACATTAGATCTCAATTTCACAATCTTTTTTACAATACTGACCTTCCTAGCCTTTTACAATGTCAAAATTATAGTGAGCTCGGGAGGCTTCTCTCCAAGCTTTTTGAACAACGTTGTTCCTGCTTCACGACAACCTTAGGCTCCTTCTCTTCCGTAGTGGTGTTGGTGTACATGCACTTAGACTAGCTGTGTTGGTGTACATGCACCTAGATTAGCTCCAATTAAATTATTGCTTGCATGTGGCACATGTACACATTAACATAAAATAAAGCACACTTAGCTTTAGTTAGCTTTAGTTATTGCATGTACAACTAAGCTTAACTTAGTTTCTTTTATGTATTTATTCTAAAACTAATATTATAGAATAAATTTTCATTCTTTTCTCAATTCTTGCTCGCTTCCTTCCTTCTCTTGCAAGCTTGTTTATTGTTTTGCAGATCTAGATCTGTGTATCTCAAAAATATTACATGGTATCAGAGCACAGGGATTTGTAATCAGTGCACAAGCAATTTTATTTGCAGGTTCAGAAGATTGAAGCAACAACAAAGAATGGAGTCTAAATTGGAGTTTCCACAATCGGCAATTCTCACTCCATATAATTATTTCGAATGGAAGCCAAAGATTCAACTTCATCTCAGAAGTAGAGGCTTATTTAGAATAACCATGGAAACGGAAGTTGAACCAACATCAGCAATGGAGAAAATAAGATATTTCAATCGCATGGACGAGGCCTTCGGCATCCTATGTTTATCTATTTCTCCGGAACTTCTATTTCATGTTGAATCATGTTCAACTCCAAATGAAGTATGGAAAAATTTGGAAGGATTGTTTGGAAAACAGGATGAAATGCAAGGTCACATTCTCGAAAATGAGTTAAACTCATTAGATCCGAGAAACTTTGAGAACATTCAAGATTTTTTCACAAGGTATAAAGCCTTGTTGGTTCAGCTAAAAGGATGCGGGATCGACAAATCCAAGCAAGAAAATCAGTTGATTCTTTCCATTTTATCAAAACTTGGTCCAGAGTATGCAGTATTCGTCTCTACAATCCACACAGTCAGATCTGCAACTGGTGCATCTTGGAAGATGCCCTCACTGGATTCTTTTATTCAGTCTTTGATGCATGAGCAAGATAAGCTCATCAAAATGGGCACACTTAAAAATTCCAAAGTGCATGCACTTACTGTGCATGCAAAAGGAAAGGCAAATTCCAAAGACCATCAGAAAGGAAAAGGGAAGAAGGATCCTGATCCAAGAAAGGGAGGACATCCCAAACCCCCTGATGGATCATCTGGCTCAAAGGAAAGGAAAGGAACAAAAGGGCAATCAATGTGCAATTATTGCCACCGTGGTTTTCATCCTGAATCTGCATGCATGAAGAAGACTATAGATCTTATGGCGCAGACACTCCAGCAACACAATCTTGGAGACCACATTCCTAAGAATGCTAAGAAGAAGTCTGGAGAAAAAGCACCAGATCCAAGAGGTAACGGGCATGCTTTGATTGCTCTTCATTCCGCACCACAAGAATGGATCATCGATTCAGGAGCTTCACATCATATGGCTTCTTCAAAGGAATCCTTTTCTTCTCTACATGCATACTCAGGTCCTCCCATTCTCATGGGGGATAATTCTGCAGTTGCAGCAACTAGACAAGGAAGAGTACAATTTGAAGATGGAAATTTTGAAAATGTCTTGCATATTCCAAGGTTTTCTATGAATCTTCTCTTAGTGTATCAGATGACACACACAGGCAGCGAAAGGAAAGTGGAATTTACCCCAGATTCCGTGAGAATTTATGACATGCAAACCAATTTGAAGATTGCATCTGGCAAGATTTGTGTCCGAATGGAAAAGAGGGAAGGCTCGTTTTTGAGTCCAGGGGCATATGGTATGGCATTGCTGGAAACGCCCAGGCAGCTGTTTCAACGCATGGGAGCTGTGTCAAGTTGTGAGGAGGAGTTAACGCGAGTGAAAGCCTGGTCCGGCGCAGAAATGCAGAGGAGCTTGCGGTGGTTCGATCTGATAGCTCTGGGTATCGGAGGCATGGTTGGGGCTGGCGTCTTTGTCACAACTGGTAAAGCCGTCGGAAATCTCATGGGGCCAAGCGTTATCCTTTCCTATGCCATAGCTGGTTTCTCCGCTCTTCTTTCTGCCCTTTGTTACACTGAGTTTGCCGTAGCCATGCCGACTGCAGGGGGAGCTTTCAATTATCTTATCACCACATTCGGGTAATTCCCAACGTTTATTACAGGCGTAAATCTGATAATGGAATATGTCGCTTCCAATGTTGCTGTTGCCCGAAGCTTTACTTCGTATTTAGGCTCTGCAATTTGTGCCAATAATGTCGATAAATGGCGCTTCGAAGTGCACGGATTTCTGGAAGGCTTCAACAAGCTAGATCTTATAGTTTTTGCCCTTATTATTGTGCTTACAATATGTATCTGTTACAGCACGAAGTAAAGCTCAGCTGTTAATATGGTGCTGACTGCTCTGCATCTGGGATTCATTTTGTTCATTATTATAATCGGTTTTGCCAAGGGACACGTTAAGAACTTGACAGAGCCCGCCAATCCGACAAACCCAGGGGGTTTTGCACCGTTTGGGGTAAACGGGGAGTTCAATGCTGCGGCCAACGTTTACTTCAGCTACATTGGGTACGATGTGGTGGTGACAATGGCTGAGGAAGTTAAATTTCACGCCACAGATATTCCAATCAGGGTCTCCGGTTTTGTCATTATAGTCACTGTTCTCTATTGTCTCATGTCTAGAGCGATGTGCACATTGGTCCCATATGATATGATAAATATAGATGCCCCATTCTCGATGGCTTTCAAGAACGATCCCAGGTGGGGATGGGTATCAAATGTAGTGGGTGCGGGTGCGAGTTTGGGGATTCTAACGTCGCTACTGGTAGCGATGCTGGGACAGGCACGTTATATGTGTGTCATTGGCCGCTCTCATGTGATTCCCAACTGGTTTGCCAAAGTCAATTCCAAGACTGGCACACCCTTGAACGCATCCATCTTTCTTGGAATCTGCACTGCGGCAATAGCGCTGTTTACCGATCCGTCAATTTTACTCGACCTGATATCCATAGGGACACTCTTTGTGTTCTACATGGTGGCCAACGCTCTCATCTACAAGCCCTATGTGGTCATCGGGAAGAAGATGAATCCATGGCCGATGCTCAGGTTCTTGTCGGTGTTGTCAGGCATCGCCATCGGATTCGCCACTCTGTGGCAGTTCCAAGGGGGCCCATGGAGTCTACCTATATGCGGCCTTGCGGCGATCGCCCTCACCTATGTTTTCTCGGCACTCATTCCCGAGGCCAAACAGCCACGCAAGTGGGGCGTGGCGGGTATGCCGTGGATAGCCGCCACTTCCATCTTCCTCAACATCTTCTTGTTGGGTTCTCTAGGCAAGAGATCATACTTGTGATTCTCTATTTTCTCCCTAGTTGCCGTCGTTTTCTATAGTGTTTACAGCATGCATGCAAGCTACGATGCCGAATGTCGGGCGGCAGCAACAGCATCATCAACGCCTGGCCCACCGGCCGTCGTGGAGGGCCATGTCATAGAGCTGAGTACAGCGGCAGCGTACCAAACACATCGAGATCCACATGCACTTCATTAGAGAACTCATTCATGATGGGATCATCGATCTTCAGTACTGTCCTAGTTCCGAGCAGATTGCTGACATCTTCACCAAGACTTTCACTGAGCAGAAGTTTCGATTCCTGCGAGATCGTCTCGGGGTGAAGGACATGATTGCCTAGCAGTTGTCTTTTCTCTACTTTTGCATTATATTTTGAGGGGGGGTTTTCTTCCCACTGTGTTTTCCTTCTTTCCTCCTTTTTATGCATTGTATATGGGTACCTAAAATGGTCATGTTGTCGGGACTCATTCATTTTGCATCACACTCACCTAAGTTATGCTTAAGGGGGGGTGTTGGTGTACATGCACCTAGATTAGCTCCACTTAACTTATTGCTTGCATGTGACACATGTACACATTAACATAAGATAAAGCACACTTAGCTTTAGTTAGCTTTAGTTATTGCATGTACAACTAAGCTTAACTTAGTTGCTTTTATGTATTTATTCTAAAACTATTATTGTAGAATAAATTTTCATTCTTTTATCAATTCTTGCTCGCTTCCTTCCTTCTCTTGCAAGCTTGTTTATTGTTTTGCAGATCTAGATCTGTGTATCTCAAAAATCTTACAAGTGGCAACCCTCTTCCTAAATAGTGAAAATCCCTTCTCCCTGAACAGCTGAAATCCCCTCTGTCGTTTTTACTTCTGTGTCCTTCAAAAAAAGACAGCTGCATCATATAGGCGCTTGACTTTGTTGACCGATCAGCAGGCCTTGGCCCTGCACGTCTAGCGGCTCCTCTCCTTTCACAAAATAGAGGGGGCTTCTTCACTTGACGGAAGCAACATTCAATTTTAAAAAATGATTATCTACACTTCTCTTTGCATTTGTAGCACCATTATGCTGAACAGATTTCTCAACTCACTGCTCACTCAATAGATTACTCTTCAATTTTAAAAAAATATGGTCTACACTGCTCTTCGCATTTGTAGCACCATTATGCTGCAACAGATTTTTCACTCACTTCTCACTCAATAGATTGCTCTGATACCAATTGTTGACTCGAGCAGTTAACTTAAACAAGAAAGAAATGAACTAAAACTGAATGGAAACCTAAAAAAATCACATAAATAAACATAATATTTTACTTGGTAAAATTTTGATAGTGTATCAACAAAATATTTAAATTTTTTATTTGATCAAAAATGATTCTCCATGATACAATAGTTCCAGCATTCATCAGTTTTATAAAAGCCTCTTCCTTACATAACCGTTATTTTGATATAAAACTTAACTGAACAGTGACTATTACAGTTTTACACATATTTACGAAATTCGTTGTCAAATTTCAACACAAACGGGTGAGCACGTACAATCCGAGTTGACTTTGAAATCAATGCTGCTGGTGAGCTCAGAACTTGTGAGTTAAGTTGTTTGTGAGGCCGCAGCTGTCGCTCTAGATTTAGGGAATGACCATGTAGCATTGAGAGTTTATTGATGTGGACGCTAAGAATGCAGGACTTTTGAGATTTTCTTTTTTTTCCAAATGCCAATTACAATTTTTGGTGCAATGGCTATGTGTATGGGGTTTAAACTGTGTTTGCTAGTATTCGTTAAATTTTCAAAATATTCTGAGATTTCATTAAACAAAAATCTTAACCAACTAAGATGAATAGAAAATTCTAACAGTTGAGAAACTGAAACTACTGGACTGTTTTCAAACTGTTACACTGGTAACCGGTCTACACTAACTATTAGAAGGCCATCCTTCACCAACTGTGCGGATGGGTGAGTAGCAATGTCAACGGTAGGCCTTTGACCCCTCCAATCCCGCAAGTCCTTGCAATAATCATTCAGTCAAATTTGTTAGATGAATTTTAGTTGACTAAGTTGGCATCATATATTTTCCCATGGAAGACGTTTGAACAACTACAGCGCGAAGGAGAAACTTGTGGAGTAAAACTTTGCAAAGAAGAAACAATGGAGGCTCATTGTTGAGGCATAAGTGTGCAAATTTTTTTTTTTTGGTTGCCAGTGGAAGGAAGCTAGAATTTTTATTAATATATTCCATAACTAAGAATAAGAATTTTTATTAATATATTCCATATCTAAGAATAACCGTGTGCATGTTTTTTTTTACAGTGGAAGGAAGGTAGAATTTACTAATATATTTCATAACGACAAATAGAAGTGTGCAAAGCCATTTAATTAGGTTTTCGTTAATCTATAGTTAAAATTTGATAGCTAAACACATATCTAGTTTATAAAAAAATATCTTGAGAATTCAAAATCCTATGTTGATATATGGGAACGATTTAAATAATATTTAATATATGTAGACAAAAAGGATGTAAGAGAAACATAGGACTTACATGTATATAAACTAGCATTTGCACCTTATGTTGCAAAGGAAACGCCGTAAGGCATAGAGTGGGGAAGAATAGCATAAAGTGGAGAAGAATAAAGACATGTATAGAGTGGGGAAGAATAGCATAGAGTGGGGAAGAATAGGGACATGTGAATGGACATTGTTGAAAGCAAGGGTGGATAATAATGAGTTACAATTGCAATAGTTAGTTATGTGTATTCTGAAAATGAATATTTTGTAAATAATAATAGTTTGTGGAAGAATTTATAAAAAGTATGCCATCAACTACACAATTGATATCTACAGAAATAGAAGGCAAGAAAACAAGAATTTTAATTTATAAGATCCAATTTACATGGTTGGTCAACATGTAGAAACCCCTTGTGTCAACTCTGTTATAGACAATTTTGTGCCTGACAGCAACAAGCATGAATTGTCAATAATCCAAGGGATCCAAAGTTCCCTAAACATGATGTTCCTACCCCTAGAGGAACAAGGTCAGCAAACCAACAGCTCTCAGATCAGTTCTCCACCTGAAAACACTCAAAAACAAGCAATCCTGAAATCAAAGCAGGTGCTCCACTAGGTTTCTGCGCTGAAACTCAGTTGCTCCATGGTGTACCTGCGTTGCAAAGCAAGTGGGACAAAGGCCACCTGCGCTGAGCGAGATTGGACAAGTGGCACAATGAGTCATTGCTTTGGAATCTTCCAAAAATGACACTTGGATCAGGTATTTCGCCTTGTGATGAGTCAGAGGCTCTGTTTCTCCAAGTGGAAGCAAAGTTCTCCAAGTGGACTCAAGAACTGAAGATCAACTAAAGATTAACTGAAGAGAGAGAGGACACAAGGCAGCTACACATCAGTTGCAAGCTGACTCATCCTTTCTCAATTCATCTATATATTGAGCTCTCTCCTATGAGCTCAGGAGGCTGGAATTTTGTGCAAAGTAATGATATGTTGTTCGTTTCACTATTGAGTTATTGGGTGATTGTTTGAGAGAGGTGAAGAAGAGCAATTCTTTCTGCTGGGAGGTGTTGCTGGGTTGGAGCCTTCAATGGTTGTAATACTCTCAGAACCTTTATTTCTTCATTAATAAAAGCTATTGAGGTTCTTCTATGTGCTCTTGTTTCAATAATATATTGTGATGATTGCATGTTTGGTTTACACTAATCCATGAACCAGTTATGATTGCATGCCTCTTGTAGTTTCCTTCTTTGTTATTTTGCAGGATCTCATTGTAGCTGGGCGAGCAGAAGAACAAAGAGCTAGGAGCAAGTGGCCAAAGAGAAGAGTTTGGATTCGACATTAAGCGCAAGGCAATGGTTAGTGCATTTCTCCATTCTCTTTTGCTTTCATAAAGAAGTAAACCTTAAGTAGTTTGTTTTACAGTTGTTGCTAAGGAACTGTCACCCTTAGAGTGGGATAGGGTCATCCGAGTCGGATACTTTTCCCTACAACAAACTGGCGACTCCACTGGGGATCGTATCCGTTTGATTGTGTTTGTAGTATTTTTCTATTCATTTCCTGAACAAAAGAGTACCAAATTGAAAAGCTTTTGACTATATCAAAAGCGAAGTAGAGGGCAGCTACTCTAGCTCATTTCTGAGCAAGTTCATGATTTGAAGAGCTGATCTACAAGGATCCTTGTAAGCTCTTAGTGATAGCTTTTCACCTTCTTAATCATCCCTTTGAGTGTGCTTGACTGATTGCTTCTGATTTGAGCAAAAACCGTGCATTTTTGAGAAAATTATGACCCGGAAACTGTGAAAACGCAATTCTCGTTTTCCAAAGCAGGTAGTACACAGGCTACCTGCTTTACAACGCAGGTCCCGAAGGGGCTACCTGCGCTGAGAGCCAGTTTGGCTGTGCAGAGCCTGCGTTGGCCCAAATTTGCCTAGTGCATTTGGGGTTTCCTCCTTTCTCTTGCCTGTTTTCACTTAGTTTTGCTGCTAGGTGTCAGTCTTGTGCCTGTTTTGAAACCAATATTACTTGCCATCATTTTGCCTCTGTTATATAACGAAATTGTACTTGTTCTTTATATTTCTTACTCATTTACAATTTCCCATAACGAAGAGTAAGCTAGTCTTGCTTTTGGCCTCTTAGATCTGAACCTGTGTTAGGCATTTTGCTGGTCTAGAGAGTTAGCTTGTTTGTTGTCCATAGCTGATTAGTCATTTTACTTTCGTTAGTATGGTTTGATTTCATGTATTTCCAGTGATTAAGCAAGTAAATCTTAAGGTGTCTTTTGATTTTGGACAAACTTGTTTACTTTCGCTTTAAATCGAAATCAAAGTTATATAACCACTTTCTTTTTGTAATTCATACACATTAAGAAAGGGAAAAGAAAATACATGCATTGTGCATTTTGCATTTGAAAAAGTTTGCATGATGATTTAGGAGAAAGTGCATTAGTTTGTGTTGTATGAACTGTGTGAAAAGATTTGCCTTTCTTTTCCCTCAGTAGTTAAGGTTTTCAAAGTTGAAAGATTGAAAAGTTTGCTTCTCATCTTAGACTGCATTCAGGAATTTGTTATATACATCTCGTGGTGATCCTTAAAGGCAAACTGATAAGCAAGATCAACATTAAAATAAATCCAATTTACATAACAACGCTTTGTAACATAACGCAAACACATAGAGGTCTAGGTAGAGACGTGTTCCGGCGTCGTTAAACATAGTGACTGTCGATCTCTACGAAGGTGGGTGATTCCTCCTGAGAGTCGGTGGCACTAATACGGACTTGTGCTCCCACGTACCGTCGCGTATATATTGGGAGACCCCTATAGGCAATTATCCTTTATCCATAGGAAGCTGTGTCGTCCGCCCTACTGATCGCGATGCAGTGAACACAGCATTCACGAAGATCGACCACCCGTACCGTAAAACGTATTCTGTGGTTTCGCGAAAAGTTTGGCACACCCTCTGCCTAGATCTCCAGAGAAGTTTCTTTTGGCCTTTTTCAAACTCTATAACTGAAAAAGTCCATCCGAGCATTTGTCACTTCGGGCTCGTTAAAACATCGAAGGCGGCTAGAGTCATCTTTAGCTTTTTCTCGACTCTTAAAACATGAAAAAGCAAGTTTGTGTCTAAAAGCGTCGTTAATAAAATTTATTTTAAGCGGAACATAATCACCTGTTATTCCCACGTTGATCTTTCAGTTAAAAAGTATGGAGCCCACCAACCAAGGAAATAACCTTGGAGGAAGTCCAAATCCCTTCTCCTCTTGGGGAGATGTTGGTGCGCCTCATATGGCAACATTGTCACTTCCAGGATTGACAATTGGCCTACCTGTATGGCTCTTTTCAACTAATGTAGTCCAGATCGCCACTAATCCTGAGCAGTCGAATCAACAGTCAGAACAGTCTAGAGCTACCCACCAGCCTTCCACTTCTTACAATTCTTCCTCTGATCCTTCATCTTCACAAGGTAGAGCCGGCAAAAGTCAGCCTCCCATGGAGAAGAAGGAAAAGAAGAAGAGAGAAAAGAAGCAGAAGGGGCCTATGGCGAAGGCAACTGGGGGCAAGCAAAAGACAGCTGACAAAAACCCACACACTGCACCGACCGGGCCTAAATCGCCATGTGTCATTTGCAAAGGGGCCCACTTCCATCGTGATTGTCCTTGTATTCCCTGGATACTAAGGGACTGGTCCCCAAGGTTGCACAATCCGGTAGCATCAACCTCTGGTAGTCATGTTGATTGCAGTCCGTCAACTAGCAAGAGTGAAGGACGAAGAGAGAGACCAAGATCACCCTGTATATTGTGTGAAGGCGATCACGCCATCCACAAATGTCCATTCTTAGATGAGGCAAAGAGAGTTTTGGAAGATCGTCCGGTTTCACCGTTACGACTTCCTCCTGGATACCAAAAACTCGCGCCTAATCCCTCGATAGTTGAAAATCCAGTTGACCCGCTCAAGTGGTCGGCTGAAGTGTCGGTCATTGAGAATGAACCTACTGAATCCAGACCAGACGAAAGTCTAAAGGTCGAAACGGCAGTCGACCCGGTTCTTCCTTCGGAGGTTTCATCCTCCAATGACTCCGTCATTGAAGACCCATCTTCAAATGACACCCTCACTGAAGAGGATAAGGATGACACCGTCCATATCCTTTTCATCAACACGGACTCTGATGAGCATCAGGGCAATGCGCCCATTCCTTTATCGCAGGAAGGAACATCGTCAGGGTCGTATCCGGCCGTATATTCGGTCCCACCACCAAGCAACCTAGTTGTATCCTTTGATTGGAATTAACTAGGCAGACCCCGGTTACCAGCCAGTATCCCATTCAGAATCATAGTCCAAATCTACAGAATGGTGATGGCTAGAACTATCATTGATGAAGGGGCATCTGTGAGTATCCTTTCCTCTGTTGCTTGGAAAGCACTGGGTTGCCCGGCGCTTTTACCTGAGATGAGAAATCTATCAGGTTTTGATAAAGGAACCAGTCACCCGTTAGGGATTCTCCCCAATGTTCCAGTTACATTGAAAGGGAAAACAGTTCATATGAACATCATGGTCGTCCAAGGACCCTTAGTTTATAACTTACTCCTTGGACGAGACTATATATATTGCATGGAGGCAATAGTGTCCTCACTCTTTAGAGTCATGTGTTTTCCGCACGAAGGAAGAATGGTTCAGCTCATAGACCAACTTTCATTTCCAGGATCACGCATTGCAAATAGTCAAATACCATCCCTTAACGGTCTATTCACTCAAGGAATGCCACCGCCCCCGGTTCTACTTCCCGATGAATGCGAGTAATTCAGAAAGAAAAGAACTGGGACCCAGGGGGCATGCACCCTGGCCTGCCTCGGGTAGAGAAAACCTTAGGTATAAAGTTAATTTCCGCAGAAGAATGGACTAGTCCGTACCCCGTCCAAAAAGGAAGAGAGGGTTGTTCTAGGATAAAATTCTTTTGTCAAAGTTATGTTGAAGCGGAAGAATCGCTCACTTTGTCTAAAGAAGTGGGCTCTCCTAAGGAGGGGATCTATTTGTGGCAGCAAGAAGGCACCATCTTTGAATGTCAAGCCTCACCCATTAAAACAATATGTTTTAAAAGAGAAGTAGGGGCAGTCTTCAAAGAAAGAGAGGAAATTGCTTCAACAAGTAGTCACCATCCTTAGCAACCTAATGATAGACATCGCCGAAAAGAGAGTTTAGTTTGCGGCAGAAAACAAAACCATTTTTCGGATAATAAGTAAGAGGACCTCTCCCCCGTAACACCAATGTTTTATCTGTTGCGATCTTGCAAAAATCAAAAAGTGAACTGATGGGAAGACAAGTACCATTGGCACCGAAAAATAACGAGAAGACAAGTATCGTTAAAAATATAGCAAGACGACAAGTAGAAAAACAAAGGTGGGACAGAGGAGAAGAAGAGCCTTGAAATTATACTTTATACCTGGGGGCATGCAAACCTTTTGGAGTGCAAGCACGGGACGACTATTTATTTTTTTAAAATTTTTAGGTCCTCCCTTTAAACCTGTAGGTCTAACCGGATAAACTCGTAGGATTAGCCGTTTACAGCTTGCATAAAGAAAGGATGAAGGGCAAAAGTTAAAACCTGCCAAATTGGAGTAATTAGTGAGGTATCGCTCCTTAAATAAGATTACCTCACCTAAAGCATTCCTTGTATTAAGACTGGCATAAATTGAGCAGTTTTAGCAATGTTCATGCTCGTTAAAAAATAAACGCAAGAATCGAGCAGTTTTGTACAGAGTTCATGCTTGTTAAAAAATAAACACAAGTTGTGAGCAATCTTTCCCTACAGTTCAATCTCATCCAGAAAAAATGAACCGGTAAACAACCTCGAGAAATGTAACCTTTGGAAGCCATATTAAAAGGCCCTTGGTCGTGTTTATATGCCATCACCTCCATCCGTTCATTTGGCCAATCGTTCACCTCCATATGTTTGTTTACCCTTTTTGAGGAACAGCTGTGAAGAGTGATTTCACTTAGCCATCCTTGTGACACTGCCGTGATTGGAGAATTCCAACCTGTACCTAGAATCTACTGCTATCCCTGTTCATCACTCGTTCCTCAAAAGACGAGTCTTCTTTGAGCTCTTTTCACTGACTCGTAAAATATGAAAAGTTTGCCGAGTTTTGGCCTTCTAGCTCGTTAAAGGACAAGAAGAGCTATCCCTCCTCTAGATTTTAATCTTTTTGGACCTGAGGGATTATTACACAAAAAGATCGAGCGCTTGTTTTGTTCGGCTCGTTAAAGAAATCGAAAATTCATCCCTTCTGTATTGTTTTATACTTTTTCGGACTTAAGGGATTAGAAGACGAAAAAGGAATTTTGGAGTTAACTTTTCGTACCTTTTCAGACTCTCTAAAAATGAAAAGGACCGAGTTTTCTTTGTCGTTAGACTCGTTAAAATGATTAAATAGCGACAAACTTGTCTTTAGACGAGAACGAGTTTCCCTATCGCTAGGCTCGTTAAAACATAGCGATGGGCTTGCCCGAAGGGCAGGTTATAGAACAAGCATATGTTATCCTCCTCAAGCTTGACAAAAATAAAGAGGTACTGGTCAGCAATGACTGGGGAAAAATTGGGAGAACCTCACAGCGTTAATGGTAGCAAGTCGCTCTTGAACATGACACTTTGTCCTCCGTATCGCATCGGGTTGGGTTGTTTCATTCACCGGTCTCATAACCATGGTCCTCGCCACACCATCCGCAATTGGGGTAATGCTACCAATCCATCACATCAGTGTCATTATATGTTCAAGAGATGTGGTTCTGTAAAGAGTCAACCGTGTTCCACCCACTGCCATACATTATCCTTCATCCACTTCATGACTGCCACCCTGAATCATACATCACAGTTTGTTTTCACCTCATCACAATCACTAGCTCCGTTCCGTGTCACTGATGTGGGATTCATTAAGGCCCTCCTTTGACGGATCGCTCCTTGTCGACATCAGCTCATTATCCAAGGAATTGATCTAGGAACACCCCCCTCAGTACTTTGAAGCTTGCATGCCTCAATGGCAAGTTTCTCACTTCCGGCGACAGGTATACATCAATGACCTTCGACCAGAAGATTTTGCATGACGGTCGACGCCAAGTCCTTTATTCCCACCATGTAGATTGTACTGTCGTACCTTGAGGGTCATCATCCTTATCGGTGATTCCTCTCGCGCTTGTTAACGGTTTTCATCATTGACCGGTAATCAAGCGATGTCTTTCCATGTTCGACTTCAAGAAATTCTCACATGGATCGACTTGTACATCGAGAGAAGATCGGAAGAGATTGAAGACCCCGGATCTAGTTTCATCCATCTGGGCTGCGATATATATTCAGGACATAAAGACATTTGATATGTACATCATTACAGCAGATGATCATCCTTCTCAAAGGATAATAATTTCAGCAGAGAATTATCAGTCTACAATCAGACGATCGTCTGTTCTATGTACCAAAATGTATTTATAAAGCTGAGCATGGGAATGCCTGCCTCAGCTAGATCATGAAAATGTATGAAAAATAATGTATTGTATCGTATCTTATTATAGGACACTTCTCAGCAGATTGAATGAACTTCGGATCCTCTCAATAAAGCATTTCACCCGATAAACGACCTCATACTTTAGGGGGCATCTTTTATAGACAATTTTGTGCCTGACAGCAACAAGCATGAATTGTCAATAATCCAAGGGATCCAAAGTTCCCTAAACATGATGTTCCTACCCCTAGAGGAACAAGGTCAGCAAACCAACAACTCTCAGATCAGTTCTCCACCTGAAAACACTCAAAAACAAGCAATCCTGAAATCAAAGCAGGTGCTCCACTAGGTTTCTGCGCTGAAACTCAGTTGCTCCATGGTGTACCTGCGTTGCAAAGCAAGTGGGACAAAGGCCACCTGCGCTGAGCGAGATTGGACAAGTGGCACAATGAGTCATTGCTTTGGAATCTTCCAAAAATGACACTTGGATCAGGTATTTCGCCTTGTGATGAGTCAGAGGCTCTGTTTCTCCAAGTGGAAGCAAAGTTCTCCAAGTGGACTCAAGAACTGAAGATCAACTAAAGATTAACTGAAGAGAGAGAGGACACAAGGCAGCTACACATCAGTTGCAAGCTGACTCATCCTTTCTCAATTCATCTATATATTGAGCTCTCTCCTATGAGCTCAGGAGGCTGGAATTTTGTGCAAAGTAATGATATGCTGTTGGTTTCACTATTGAGTTATTGGGTGATTGTTTGAGAGAGGTGAAGAAGAGCAATTCTTTCTGCTGGGAGGTGTTGCTGGGTTGGAGCCTTCAATGGTTGTAATACTCTCAGAACCTTTATTTCTTCATTAATAAAATCTATTGAGGTTCTTCTATGTGCTCTTGTTTCAATAATATATTGTGATGATTGCATGTTTTGTTTACACTAATCCATGAACCAGTTATGATTGCATGCCTCTTATAGTTTCCTTCTTTGTTATTTTGCAGGATCTCGTTGTAGCTGGGCGAGCAGAAGGACAAAGAGCTAGGAGCAAGCGGCCAAAGAGAAGAGTTTGGATTCGACATTAAGCGCAAGGCAACGGTTAGTGCATTTCTCCATTCTCTTTTGCTTTCATAAAGAAGTAAACCTTAAGTAGTTTGTTTTACAGTTGTTGCTAAGGAACTGTCACCCTTAGAGTGGGATAGGGTCATCCGAGTCGGATACTTTTCCCTACAACAATCTCTCTGTCCAAGTGGGGAATAATAATATGACAATGGAATCACTATTGTGAATACGCAGAGACATAATACTATGGCATGCTTATAGATCGTTGTTGGCTGAATGACTTGCAATTGGCTTTCAAGCTACTAGTTCACCATAAGTTGGATCTACAAAATATTAGTTGGATCTGAAGAACAAATAAAGCTAGGATAAAAGGTCCAAATTTCTGAAATTATTAGTTTCTTCCTTCCCCACCTTTCCATTGTTGTTATTATTATTATAATACTAATAAAATCTTATTATTATTACCAGATAGCTCCCTGGATGTTGAAAAACAATTAATATTTATTTTATTAGAACAAATCAAGGTACGGATAGAACGCTAGAATTTATGAAATTATTAGTTTCTTCCTTCCCCTCTTTTTCACTCTTAGCATTATGACACTTCCTTTCACACCCTACAGTGGATTGAACTTGCAAGAAAATTAGAGGTGAACCTTATACCTCTACCTCTTCTGTTCATTTTTGTACAAAAGGAGGTATATACATCTTCAGTGCATATTTCTAGCCATTATCAACACCTAATACATGCTTTTGTATACAGGGAATTAAATTTTCATCATGTTTGAACTCAACTATTTGCCTTCCAAGGCTGGCTAAAATGGTTGTTGGGCTGAGGGCCTCCACTGCAAATATTTTTATTGACAATGGCCCTTACAGAGAGTTTATTTTCAAGCATTTTCAAGTGGCTTCTGTGGATGAAGAAAGTGCAGCAGTAGTTCTAATAAGTTGATCAGTATATAAAAGAAATTCCCATCTGAAGCCCTGAGTAGGCTATGAGTGAGACTTTTTGCCTCTTCATAAGAGTTCATTAGACAATGTTTTCTACAAACCCCTCTCACATACTTAACTGCATGACTGCCCTATTCAAGAAGCCAGCTATTCCAATAAGCATGTGAATGAAAATCACCTATACAATTTACCAATTACAACAACAACCAACCAACAAAAAAAAAAATTTACTCAGCAGACTAAGGCAACAAACTGGTCAAGTAATAATCCTCAAAAGGGCCAATATACTAGGACTCTCCATTCAACTAGGTATTACCACCTATATTTTATCTTGATTTAAGTATATTTCCAGTAACAATTCACCAAACTGTAGTCAGCCTATGTGATGAGACAATATCACCAAAAGTTCAAACTATACATGTTACCAATAAAATTGTTGGCTAAACCTATAAACAATCTTAATCATCCACTTCTACCTGCCTTCTTAGTATTAGGCTTTTACCAACATGTGTGTGATTAAGCTGTTTCTCATCTTTTATCAGCTACCAGGTTTGACAGAAAAGAAGTGCAAATTTCCTGCCTCCACTATTTAACAAATCTGCTAATTTCTGAATCATTCAAAACTTGAACAGGGCCAATATATTGAAATAACACCATGAGAGCCTCAGAATTTATGCCTCCATTTATAAGCTATCTTAACTAAGCCATTTCTTTTGGTAATCCAAATAACAAAAAAACAATTCCATTTCTTGCCTTTAAAACAGATATTTTCGTCCAACAATTTCTAGTGGCATGCATAGGAAGATTCATTGAATTTTACCATTCACGCCAGTCTTGGTATGCAGAGGCAGATTCATTGAAATCAGATATCTCTTTTAGCAAAATATAGCAGTGTGATGAATATGTTGGCAATGATTAAATGACCCCTGGTCCACTGCAACGAGGAGAACATGATTCAATAACTATTCGAAGGCTCTGCATGTACAAATGTAGTACACTGTTTTCCTCTGCCCAAGCTACATTTATGGTTGTGATCATCACAGTCTTGTTAGGCATTGAAGTTTTTTCTTGACCACTCCCTAAATCAAAGGCAGTTACAGATGAATTCAACTCTAAACTCTGCAAGAGATTGGCTCTTAATTGAATCGTAATAGCCATGGAAATTTATTTATAAAAAGTATGCCATCAACCAGACAATGAATCTGACCTATTCATGCCTCTTTGTTCTCTAAGTTATTGAAGAGAAAAAGTTTTGTTAATGTCGATTGTTTTATCTAAGAAGATGCCTACTTATTCCTTGTTCTTGTAATAAGGCCAAGAAGCCTATGTCACATAAAGCACTGCTATATACTATCATGCTCTGTGAATTTGGCCGACCAATATAGGTCATTGGGGCTGTGATTTCTTGATCTCCGGGCTATGAAAGAAGAAAGGTGGTGGACTTCTCATTCCACATATTTCTAAGGAAGCGGAGAATCTTTTAAAGGACAGTTCTAAGGCCCTTCATAATTCAAGGAAGTCGAGATTCTGTTTGCATATATTTGCAAGCCTTGAAAAGACAATCAGTGGGCATCCTATGTCATCTATATTAGTAAAATCAAGGAACCCTATTTGTGTATTGAAGAAGAGGCCAAGTCCTTATCACTGTTACAAGCGCATATATATAGATATATATATACAAGTGTTAAAAGCCTGTTCCATTCAAGCCAACTTGCAAATCAATAAGGAATATATATTCATGTCTTCGAAACCTTCATAAGAGGTGCCCTGAAGCCAATAAAAATAGAGGATGCAGTTATGAGAAGGGATGGTCCCTTTAGACATCAGTCTGAAAATGATTTTTGAAGAATAGTAAAAGCCCTCCATAATGTCATTATCTAGCAGTTGATGTGATTTTGTTGAGAAGGTTTAGTGGCAGCCCTCCATGTGATCCTATTTTTGTCTAGCAGCTGAAGCAAAGGAAGTTCATCCAAGAAAAGTATGCAGCTCCTTTGTGTTGGTACCATTGGATAAGGGTGACAGTACCCTTGGAAGTCTGGAAGATAGAAGAAGTGCGAGGCACTTTGGAGCAGACCCCTGTAGCAGCGTGTATGAACATAAAATCAGAGGTATGGTATCTCTCAAGGTGCCTCATGAAGAACACATTGGAAGAAGGATGTGCATGGCTGATCCTATGTCTTGGCGAGCACAATGAGCAGAGGGCACTGTGAGGACACTGATTTTGGCATCTTGATTAGGTCATTGGGCACTTTGATGCGTTGAGCCAGGATCTTATGAAAGACGGTCTTATGAATATGGATGCCTGGATGCGAAGGACCCCTCCTCATCATGGATTGGGTAATTTAATGCATATAACCCATTTAATGCAGTGATTTAATTTTTTTTAGGGACTTTTGATATGCTATTTGCAGAGGTAATATTTCAATGTTCTTACAATAGGAAAGTCCTCCTTCAGCAGCTAAACCACGTGTCATGATAAGAAGTCAATGAAGAGTTTTGTTTTAAGAATTTGTTGATCTGAGTCCAATCTTCTCAGTGGATAAAGCAGTCAACAGTATGTTTGAAGATCTGATCCCTTTGGCACCTCTGCATCAAAATTCTGAAGCTAGCAGTCCTTCCATCCAGTCACCTGTGCTCACATAAATTCAAGTCTTGTAAACAAAGATGTCCAACAATAAAATTTGTTGAGGATCAAATAAGTGACTCTAGGGATACATATATTTATTTGGATTTGATCAATGAATTAAAGAGAGTCCTATGGAGAAATGAAGAACCAAGTTGTTGGCCTAGTTCTCTGAACCACATTAAGAAGGAGCCAAGTGTTCCTATTGTTCTGAGCACAAGAAACAATAAAGGTCTGTTATGCAATGGAGCTATCACTCTTTTACATTCTGGGCATAAGTATGCTTTTGGATAAGTCTTTTGAAAATAACTTTACTCTCCTAGGAGGCCAAGAAAAGTGCAAGAACACAAGAATATACCAAAGGTCATTTCATGAAGCCAACCTTGGAGAAAGGATTACTCTGTTCTCGATCTTGTGGTATGGAGGCAGAAATGTTATGGTGGACTGCTTAATATTAAAAAGCGAACACACCTACACTTCTCAAAATCCAACATGCATGATCGCTGGCCTCATCCCTTTGAGGGTTAGTGCCATTAGGGTAGGGCACACTACAGTAAGAATGGCCAGATGACTAATTCCCTTAAGATCTTAATTAAACAAATAACTTGCTGAATTTAATTAACCAGAAATTAAATTTCAGGCCATATCATCAATCACACAATAGCTGGAAATTAAATAGTGGAAGCATAAAACAGTTTCACACATACAGAGGTAATTTCTCCTTCAAAATCAGATTTTCATTCTTTCAAAAACACTTACGAAGAAACCTTCACAATGTGCTAAAATCCAGCAGCTCTATGGTCAACAAATCACCCTAAACTGAGCAGTACAGTTGGCCCAAGAATATATGGCATGCTGTATGTCTGGACTGTGTTGCTTTATGGATTGCACGGCCCTATCTGCATGAACATATGGAACTGTTTTGTAAACTACATGGAACTACCTAGATCCGTATGAATGTACATATCTGCTCTGCATGGTCTCTCCCTATTGTCGTATATTCTCTCTTGCTCTTCAATTCAGACAGTGAATCTAACCTATTCATGCCTCTTTGTTCTCTGAGTTATTGAAGAGAGAAAGTTTTGTTAATGTCGATTGTTTTATCTAAGAAGATGCCTACTTATTCCTTGTGTTTGTAATAAGGCCAAGAAGCCTATGTCACATAAAGCACTGCTATATACTGTCATGCTCTGTGAATTTTGCCGACCAGTATAGGTCATTGGAGCTGTGATTTCTTGATCTCCGTGCTATAAAAGAAGAAAGGTGGTGGACTTGTCATTCCACATATTTGTAAGGAAGCGGAGAATATTTTAAAGGACAGTTCTAAGGCCGTTCATAATTTAAGGAAGTTGAGATTTTGTATGCATATATTTCCAAGCCTTGAAAAGACAATCAGTGGGCATCATATGTCATCTATATTAGTAAAATCAAGGAACCCTATTTTGTGTATTGAAGAAGAGGCCAAGTCCTTATCACTGTTACTAAGAGTTTCGACACAGTACACAAATTCTACATTTCACAGCCATAAAAATAACGCGATTTTACTGTATACCGTATCTGCTTGTTATTCCATTCGTAATTAAAGATTTATTTTGTCATTTAGACTCTAGAGTAACCACTTAATCTTCATTTTCTCTTCTAATCAAGTAATAGATCTACGAATATAACTCTTGAAGTTGGTTGTTTCTGACAGATCTTCCACACAGAGGCGGGTGTTGCAGTCCTCTGAATCTCTTGCTGAACAATTTGTGGTGTTAGAAGATCCCTCAGTGTCTCACAGAAATACATTAGAAGAAGCAATATCATGTGATCAAGAACTTGGGAAAGCAGCTTGCTCTTCCTCTTCATATTCTCTTCTAGCGTTTGGTATATATCAAGGAAACAGTTGTATGATTCCAGCATGATAAATAGTTGACTACATTTAACCAGAGTTTCATAAAAAAGAGGAGAGAGCCGCGATTCCAGCATGATAAATAGTTGACTACATTTAAGCAGAGTTTCATAAAAAAGAGGAGAGAGCCGCGGAGAAACAAATTTGTTTTTGCATTTGATCACCAGTTTGAAATAAAAGTATTATCTAAAAGTGATTTTCCACCTTTTGATAAAAGACCACAATCAAGATAAAGCACTCGTGGGTTCCAAATTGGCTAAAATAACACCTGTGTTGAATGGCCATTTAAGGCTTGGTCTGGTAGTGTTTCATTTGTACCATACTTCATTACCTGCACAACAATACAAATATTATTCTGAATATGCTTTAAGCAATGCTTTCACCAAGTGATCTGTTAGAACTATTAGATGGTTTGTCAAACTATTTCTCAGAATTCTTTTTAAAATGCATCAAATATTTCATCAGTGAACAATAAAAAGCACATCATGCAATCCACATCATCAGGCCAAAGCTTGAATGTGAAAGCTTCTGCACGAGACAACAAATCCTCTTCGGCACCAGCTCCAAGTGAATATAACTGTTTTTTTATTTAATGAACCTCTGTATCTAATTTCGCATGGTACTTGTGCCCAAATAACCTTTAATCTGGAAGTAAGAGATCGCTTTATGGCCATCTTAGTCGCTATTTCTGTCACAAATTTGTATAGGATAGATCCGGAGCAAATATTTCATTTGAAAGCTTTACAGCCCTTCAAAATCCATTTCATAGATCATACAAAAGTAAAACAAAGTTATACAACCGTAGGTACGATCAGCTATTTGATTAATCATAACCAACAACAACTCCATAAGTCATTGGAAAGTTAACTACAATCAGAGAGAAGATTGTATTTATATGTGGAGCAGAGCTTATCCATGCACAAAAATCTTTAATTTTATCATAGGAAGGAATCTATTTTGAACCAATAGCGTGTATACTTTTTTGGGGCTTCATAATATTTGGTGTTCCAATCCTAAAAACTTCATAATTGAAAGTGGCATTATATTATTTGTAGACAACTATGGACCATGCAATTATGTAAGATAAAAAGCATGATTTTTGAGAGAGATAAAAAGAAGTATCTTTCTTCTTACTCTAGGTGGAGGTACTTGGGTCTTTGTTAACTACTGATAAAAGTTGTTTCTATTCTTGAGCTTGATGGATTTGTATTCTCCTAGGCTTTCAACAAGTTCTCCTTTTGTTGAGGTATTTTAATCACTTTAACAAAAGAATGAGTAATTTGTAGCTCTATCAATTCATTCATTATGTTATAAGTCATCTTCATCATTGCATTAGCTTGTTCCTTGTATGCTATTCATTAGCTTGATGAAGGTTTGAATGAGGAGTATTATTGAATGCTTTTCCTTTACCTACTTGATTTCTAGGCTTGAACCTACTTAGTTGAGCTCTTGTTTGAATGAAATTCTCTTGATCTTTTACATAATTTTCATGTTCATCATAGTTTTACGGAGTAAAAGTTTGTATGCTCTCTTCACATTGCATGCATTCTAGGACATTTTATTCTTGAATTCTTTCATTGGTTGAAGGATCTGAATTCTTTCATTGATTTGGCGCACAAAATGCTCTTGGTCCATGTCCTTTGGGCTTCTAATTTTAATCAATTGTTCTCTAGAATTCAACATCACCGCTTTTCCTATTTGTCATGAGATAAGCTTATCATTTCTCTTGATAAGCTTATCTCGATGAATTACAGTTAATTTGCAGTTTCACCATTGCAGTCAAAACCTACTAAACATGGCCATTGAATTTCAGCCCTTGACCATTACAGGCGAACCATCCATATTTTTTCAAAAATCAATGAAAACCATGGCACGGTAGAAAATCCAGAAATTCATATTGCGGATGTGTTTTATATATTAATATGAATATGAAAATCTTGGAGCCCTAAATCAAACCCAGATACATGAACCATACACTGGAAGTGGCAAATATCTTAAAAACAGGCAAGGGCATCATATATATTCCCATAATTGAAAATTAAAATACATTACAGATAGAAATGTTTATTTGTTTTAAGTTAAGGGGCCTTAAGCCCATGAAACTTAAAAGTGCATCTACAAGTAGCCTGTGCACTGCCTCTTAAGTGGCTTCTCCAAGACAGCAGAGATATACATTTCTTTGAGCTCGGGCCCTCTATCCAACTTAGGGGCAATAGACCATTTCAGCTTCTTATACTCTAGCTGCTCAATCATGGGCACATAGATCTTCAGCTGATCCTTTGTGCAGAAAAAATGATCTAGCCAGAACAGGCCTCCAGGCCTCAGAGTCCTGTAGATATCATAGAGTACAAATTCCAGCAGCTGTGAGGGAATCCAATTGCTCAAGACATGCATAGAATGAACAATGTCCAAAGTATTTTCAAAGAATGGCAGCCTCTGTGTTATAGTGATATACATGGGAATAGCCCCTCTGGAGGCAATGAAACTGTTGAAGGGCCCGTTCAAGTTCATGGAAGTCGTACCTGTATGATACAGAAGAAAAGATACTGGTATAGAAATATCAAAAGCACCTGCACTTCAACTCCGCATCAAGTAGGACACAAAAAATAAGCAAAACCTGATGCTTACTTCAATCTATAGGGTACCAGGTTCATTGTCGGGACAAATGGTCTTCAAAGAGGTTATATCTAACCAATGAATCTCCATCTTGCTCTTCAGACCACCCTCCAAGACTTCCCAAACAAGTCTATGCTTTGCATCATAGCATTTTACCACCAAGTCTCCTTCATATCTTGAAATACGTCGGCATCATCAGCATCTTTATGTCAATGAAATCTTGCTAAATGTGCATTAATTACTACCATATCATGAGTTTCCATCAGTGGCTATCAAAAGGCTTGTTCAGGTGAACAAAAAATATTTAATATGTTCTGACAAGATTGAAGAATTTAATATGTAAACTTAGCTGTATTAATTTCTTATGCATATTAACTCCCAAGAACCAATTCTCAAAACCAAGGCTAGGAAGTTTGAGGCCTTGTAATTGTCAGCAATAGCCGGTCCTGGTGCACACTTTGATTCATTCTTTCTCCCCACCTCCAGGCTGGAATTATTTATAGCTAAGGGAGCTGTTGAGTCCCCTTCAGAAAGATTCATTTGAATAAGTTTTATAAATGAAGGTGTTTTCTTTAGCGTTAAACCCAATGGACTAGCCTCCTCGAATGGATGCAACAAAAATCCTGGAGAGAATGCCGTGCTTGTTACAGGGCTCCCCTGCTAATCCACCAAAACATGAAATAGAAGCATCATTGCCAAAGAGAATAGAAGGTAGATACAAAAACAAACGAAGGAAATCCACACCATGCAATGCCTCAGCGAAGTTTTGTAGAAGCACACAACTTTCTTAAATTCCTCAACAATGTCAAAAGACATATTTTCAATTCTTGATACCCTACAAAAAAAATCAAGATTCTCAAGACATTCAAAATTTATTAATGACCAACCAGGTAAAAACAAAAATCTATTTGAGGTTGTAAACAAATTCAGAGTGCCACTAATACGGCAAACATCGTATTATTGACGATTTAAACAAATTTTGGGCAAAAACGTATTTTGAGCAAATGATGTTTTATTTAATTTTGCCCAACAGAATTTCAAGGCTCAAACATAGCTTCATACTTGTAAGTCACCAACATTCTTGAAATACTCTGGGAGGTTTCAACCAATTGCTTATCCATTTACACTTTCATTCATAACAGTCTTGGTGACCCACGGTACTCTTCAAATCACTTTTCTCAAAACATTTCAACATAGCCGTTGGAAAAAGGGAGGTGAATTGAATAGTTAAAAACTTAAAGACTCTTTTACTCCACCTCTACAGGTCCTAAGGAGAGATGTTTATTTGGTTTTGCACTAGCAAAGCTCAAGGCTCAATCTTAACTTTATGCTTATGTTCCACTCACGTTATAGATGAGGCTTAGCAGTTCTGCATAAATTTTCAAACATCATAGCCGTTGGAAAAAGGGAGGTAAATTGAATGGTTAAAAACTTAAAAATCTTTAACTCCATCTCTGGATGTCCTAAGGAGAGAAGTTTATTTGGTTTTGCTTTCTAGATGTGGCTTAGCAGCTCTGCACCAACTTCTTAGAAATTTTCAAACATTTCATTTCACTCGTTGTAATCATGGTGAACCAGGTCCCTCTCCAAATCACTCTCCCCAAATCCATCTGTATTCTCACAGGCTGATGATATGGATACCTTTAGGCTCCTTTCGGCCTAGAGACCAACCCTGATCCATTTATTTCAAAAATAAAGACTCACCCAAAGCAAACTACACTCCATAAAAATGAAAATAACAATGAATATGTCTTGTAACAACCATAGGATTAAAGTCTATTTGTTGGTTTTATAACTCATACTACAACATATAATCAAACTCAACATAATCAATGATGGGCATGTTCATGCAGGCCAGATTTGTAATAAAAAAAATGCTAAAACTCAAATAAAAGACTTGAAAAATAAAAATATAAACAATGAGCATTACTCACTGGGAAAATTACCAGATGATACTTGGTGCGCTTGTGTCTCAGATGGCGTTCTTCCCCAGCAGTTTCATCCGCATCTATTTTTGTAGTGCCATCGTGATATTTAGTCATAAGATCGCTAGCCATGATTGCTAAAAACTCTCTCCTAAAACTCGGCTCCATTTCCACCACGGTTAAATCCAGGCCCAAAAACAAGGTTCAGTTCTTATTTGTTATCATAAAAACTGCCCTAAATTGCTCCCTGCACCATGATGCCGCTTCACCCGAACTAAAATATATATATAATCAAGCTGAATATAAATAAAAGACAAGCTCCCAAGCTCGATTTTCCCTATTCTGCCATTATGTTAATTAGCACACTCAATCAAAATCATCAAATTGGCAGCAACCTTCAAATCCACTTATTCTTCTCTCAATAACCTCCTTTCAGCAGATAAAAAAAGAGCTAAAACTCAAATAAAGGACTTGAAAAATAAAAATATAAACAATGAGCATTATTCACTGAGAAAATTACCAGATGATACTTGGTGCGCTTGTGTCTCAGATGGCGTTCTTCACCAGCAGTTTCATCCGCATCTATTTTTGTAGTGCCATCGTGATATTTAGTCATAAGATCGCTAGCCATGATTGCTAAAAACTCTCTCCTAAAACCCGGCTCCATTTCCACCACGGTTAAATCCAGGCCCAAAAACAAGGTTCAGTTCTTATTATTGTTATCATAAAAGCTGCCCTAAATTTCTCCCTGCACCATGATGCCGCTTCACCCGAACTAAAATATATATATATAATCAAGCTGAATATAAATAAAAGACAAGCTCCCAAGCTCGATTTTCCCTATTCTGCCATTATGTTAATTAGCACATTCAATCAAAATCATCAAATTGGTAGCAACCTGCAAATCCACTTATTCTTCTGTCAATAACCTCCTTTCAGCAAATAAAAAAAGAGCTAAAACTCAAATAAAGGACTTGAAAAATAAAAATATAAGCAATGAGCATTATTCACTGAGAAAATGACGAGATGATACTTGGTGCGCTTGTGTCTCAGATGGCGTTCTTCACCAGCAGTTTCATCCGCATCTATTTTTGTAGTGCCATCGTGATATTTAGTCATAAGATCGCTAGCCATGATTGCTAAAAACTCTCTCCTAAAACCCAACTCCATTTCCACCACGGTTAAATCCAGGCCCAAAAACAAGGTTTAGTTCTTATTATTGTTATCATAAAAGCTGCCCTAAATTGCTCCCTGCACCATGATGTCGCTTCACCCGAACTAAAATATATATATATAATCAAGCTGAATATAAATAAAAGACAAGCTCCCAAGCTCGATTTTCCCTATTCTGCCATTATGTTAATTAGCACATTCAATCAAAATCATCAAATTGGCAGCAACCTGCAAATCCACTTATTCTTCTCTCAATAACCTCCTTTCTGCAGATTTCAAAGCTCAATTATAACTAAAACCCAAAGCTCGATTATGACTGAAACCCAAAGCTCGATTATGGCTGAGACCCAATTCACCTAGTACAGAGCAGATAAGAGAAATTTGATCGAAGCCTCGAAAAAAAGGAGGGAATGCCAATGGCTGAGTGGGTTTCGAATCAATTTGTCTGCGTTCGAATCAGAGGAAATTTTTTTGACAACAAAATGGAAAGGCCCACCGATAGTTCCTGAATGGGTGATCGAAACATGCAATCTCGATGATGCCCAGTGGCAATCTCGATGATACCCAGTGGCAAATCTGCTCAACCCACCTGTACATACTTTCAATTTTTCCCTTCTTCGCCCCCTTATATTTTCTTTTCTACGGTTTTCTTGTCGCTATTACAGGCATATACATTCTTAGGGAGAAAAATACCCAAAAATAATAATATTAATAAAAAACCCTAAAATGGTTTCTTTAAATAAAATAAAAAAATTCATTACACAGAAAAGAATTACAAATATTAAAAGACAACATTTACAAATATTAAAATTCTTTAAACAGATGAACAAACCTAAACCACCTTAAATTGATTCATCACCATTGGTGATTAACCCTAATTGAACCAAACAACCTTCCTAATGGTTTATCAAAATAAACCAAAATGACTGAATTGTATTGAAAAACAGACATGACTTGCTGATTCACAAAAACACCAACTTAGATATAACAATCAATCAATAACAAAAAAATTACTGATTGTTTCCATATATGCAAATTGCAAATAGGTTTTATAAAATAAGAAATAAAAAATTACAAGTTTCCATATATGCAAATTGCAAATAGGTTTTATAAAATAAGAAATAAAAAATTACTGATGGTTTCAATATATGCAAATTGCAAATAAGTTTTGTAAAATAAGAAATTAAGTAGGAATACTGTTCTTTGCATAGCATAGTCTTATAAAATAAATAGGAAATATAATCAATAACAAAAATTATTGATGTCTCAAGATCTGCAAATGGAAAATAACAAATTGCAGGTACTGCAAAATGTTTCAAGATCTCCAAATTGGAAATAGCAAATTACTGATACTGCAAAAGGTCTTGTAAAATAAGCAGGAATACTGCTAATTGCATGGTAGCTCGTATTGCAAAAAGTCTGATAAAATAAACATATGTCGATCATCACCAAAAAGCTCATAACATGAACATACCCAACAACGATTACTTCAATGGAAACATATTTAATGTTGGCTTCCTTCCTTAGAACAGCGTGGTGGACTGTCTGGCTGAGATGAAGAATGGGACCTGTGTTGTTGCAAGGATTGGGAGTCAAGGGCTGCTTTGCTTTTGGGGTGGGCTTCTGATAACATTGAAACAACATCTCTCATCGATGGTCGGTTGATTGGAGACCTACTAGTGCAGAGGAGAGCCACTCTGAGGACCATCATCATCTCTTCCTTGACTGAGAAACTTGGAACTCTAACACTTTGATCTAAGATCTTTTCCATCCCTTCCTTGGTCTGAACTCTTTCCTTGACCCAGTCCACAATGTTGACACCTTCTCCAAATTCTGGATCCATTGGCTGTCTTCCAGTCAAGAGCTCTAAGAGGACCACCCCAAAGCTGTATATGTCACTTTTCTCAAAGACTTGAAGTGTGTAGGCATATTCTGCACAAATCCAAAAGATGCATAGACTCATGGACTTAATAGATTGCTACCATCCTCAATTAATGAAACAGTACAAGTCTGTGCTAGGTTTAACATATAACTTTCAGATATATATTACAAGAGAAAATCTGTGTAAGAATTTGATTGGCTATGTAGAAAACAATGAATGCTACCTTATAGCAAATTTAGGATTTTGAACTAAGCTAGGCTAAAACATAACTCCATACCCATCAATCACTGAGAATCTGATACACAAACTAACTTACAAATACATAAAAATAATAAGACCTTTTCCATAAGGTTGTCTGATCTGAGAATACTCATATTTCTGAATTCCTTCTTCAAATCCAAACAGTAGCTAAAACCGATTCCCTTTTACTTTTGTGTTCAGCTAATCTTAATGCTTTAGGGATGTAAAACCAATACAAGATTCTCCTTTTGTATTCTTAGATTTTCCAGGGTAAACAATCATGAAACTAAAAGAAAAATGCACTTAGACCATCCTAACTCACTTTGTAAGTAAATTATTCACATTAGAGACAATCATGTTAACATAAAATGGATTGATGGAGTATCATTCAAGAACAAAGTATAACCTACGATGTTAGACACTTTGCAAGTATATTGTTCACACCAGAGACAACCATGTTGACATAGAATGGATTGATGGAGTAACCTAAGATGTTAGACACTTTATAAGTAAATTGCTCACATCAGAGACAATAATGTAACATAAAATGGATGGACAGAGTATCATTCAAGAACAAGCTATATCCTAAGATGTTAGAATGTATATGGTTTCTGAAAAGAAAATTAATGTTACCATAAAAAGAATGACCACTTATAGTTCTGAAGTTTGAAACTACTTTACCTGGAGCAATGTAGCCATAGGAGCCAATAACAGAAGACATGGCCTCCGAACCAGTTCGAATCAGCTTTGCAACTCCAAAATCTGCAACCCTTGCAGTCATGTCAGAATCAAACAATATATTGCTAGGCTTAACATCTCTGTGTACAATGGCAGGACGGAAATCTTGATGAAGATAGCATAAGCCCTGAGCCACTCCAACTGCAATATTGTATCTTGTCATCCACTCAGTGAGCATGTTCTCTTCCTTTCTCCCGTGCAAGAGGTCAGCCAAACTTCCATTAGGCATGTATTAATAAAGAAGAAAAGTCTCCTCATTGCTGGAGCAACAACCCAACAATTTAGCTATGTTTTTGTGCCTAACATTTCCCAGGACTTCTACCTCTGCTAATACCCCTTTCTTTCGTTTCCCTCCCTCTTTCTCTTTCTCCACCCACCGTAGCTTCTTCACAGCTATGACATGACCCCCTGGCCTTTCAACCCTGTAAACTGTACCGGCTGCTCCAATGCCAATCATGTTATCAGGCTTCAAGCTCTCCAAAATATCTTCTGTTGTGAAGACGCTGGAATGAGTTCATCTTCCAAGGGTTTTCAGGATGTTCTTCTGTGATATTTAGTCATAAGATTGCTAACCATGATTGCTAAAAACTCTCTCCTAAAACCCGGCTCCATTTCCACCACGGTTAAATCCAGGCCCAAAAACAAGGTTCAGTTCTTATTATTGTTATCATAAAAGCTACCCTAAATTGCTCCCTGCACCATGATGTCGCTTCACCCAAACTAAAATATATATATAATCAAGCTGAATATAAATAAAAGACAAGCTCCCAAGCTCGATTTTCCCTATTCTACCATTATGTTAATTAGCACATTCAATCAAAATCATCAAATTGGCAGCAACCTGCAAATCCACTTATTCTTCTCTCAATAACCTCCTTTCAGCAGATAAAAAAAAGAGCTAAAACTCAAATAAAGGACTTGAAAAATAAAAATACCTGCAAAATTTTGAACTGCCCATTAGTGTTCTTAAACCGGAGAGGGGGCAAGGGCACTGATTTGGCTGTGGCTGTTGAAAACACCCAGGTAGTTGTAGAGGAAAGAATAAGAATAAAGAATAAGAAAGCTTTCGCCAACAGAGAACGAGAATGCCGAGGAGCAGCCATGGCATGAAATGGGTGACCACAAAGTAGAGCGATCAAGTGAAGAACTGGTGTGAACTGGTGTGAATATTCGGCTGACTGTGTACCATGGCTTTTCTGTCACCTTCTTCACCGCCAAATGGATGGACGGCTCTCCTCACCACACCCTGCCATCTTCGTCAAGGGACATGATCCGCTTCATAGAGCTCCCTGATGTTCAGATCGAAGGGGATCGAGGCGCCTCAGATTGTTGTCCTCCCTCATCCATCTGAGCTCGCCTCAGATTGTTGTCCTCCCTCATCCATCCGAGCTCCCTGATGTTCAGATCGAACGGGATCGAGGCGCCTCAGATTGTTGTCCTCTCTCATCCATCCACAGACGCTTGGCCTCTCTTCTCTAACGCTTGGTTTCTAAAAAGGCCGATGATCTAATGGTTGGAGTTTATTCCATCGTCTAACAATCGATCTAAGGGCCCATAACGAGACACTGTGGCACTAAGGGGAGTTCCTCTCAGAGGGAACGCCTTACGGCGTAATTAATTAGTTCCTTTATATTATAATTAGTGAGGTTAGGGTTTTAATTGGCTTCACTAAAATGATTAGTTAAGTTATTGAAAAAGGAAAATATGTGCTTTTTTTTAATTTTTTAAGTTAACGTTTTATTATATTAGAAAAATATAGAGAGTTCAAGATTTATTTATCAGAATTTCCACCAGGAAAATTCATATCACTAACAAAATAACGGGGAATATGTTTTTAAAAATATCATAGTTTTAAATCCATGAGCCATAAATAGACATAGTTGCTTTCAATATAAAATAGAAAATAACTTAGACTTAGGCAAGTCTAGAGAAACCCTGATAAGAAGGCTTTTATGTCTAAAACATCTATTCCTAGCTAAACAAAAGGACCAACTGAGCTGAGTAAAAAAATTGATATAAACAAGGGATAACAGAAGGCATCCACCCAAATTGGGTTGAGGCATTCCTTGTTATAGCCACTTGGATTAGGGGCTTGAGGCATCGTCTCTTCTATGTGCTTGAGACACGGTCGAATCTCCCCACCAGATGAGCTCCCACACACAGCTTCTATGCTGGCCCAAAAAGTATGAAAATCACACTAACAAACCTGAAGCCCATTCAGCCCCAAACTCAACTAAGGCTCTCCTCTAGAAAATAACACAGCAAGAATATCATATTCATCTCCACAAACAACTTGACTTCCTCTCTCCCTACGTCCTCTAGAAATACGCACCACCTGTAAGGAAATGCTACTGCTGGAAACCACAACGAGAATATCCTCCTGAAGAAATGAAGGAAATCTTCCTAGGGTGGCACTCGAAATCCCCTGAAGAAAGGATGAGCTCTCTGCCTGAAGAACTCGTGCTAAACATCTATTGACTTGGCTAAGCAACTCGAGCAACCAAGAGAAATTAATATACACTCATGAATGATTTGAGAAGAGAGAGCTTCCCTCCTTATATAGTTTTCGTGGGGGAACTTTCCCTCCATTTCATCCTCCATCATGGGCCCCACTTAACCAACGCCATGCAAAACTTGTCTCCCTCTCTATGCATATCGAACTAAGAAGTGTGTAATTCCATAATAAGGGTGGCCTCCATGTCTAATTTAAATTTAAAACAAAACATCTTCTACTAGTCTAATCTCCTAATAGCATCGAATGGGTTCCACTAACTACAAAATTGGCCCTATAATACAAAATTAAATCTTGTTCCAAAATTATTTAGGAAGGGGCATTATAATTCTCCCCTCCCAAATGTTGTTTGTCCCCAAACAACTTCAATGTCAGATGCTCCAGAATGTGCTCTCCCTCCCAAGTAGCATCCTCATCTGTAGATTCTTCCATTGCACCAAATGTTCTTTAATTATTCTGATCCTAAGCTTCCTCTCTCTGGTTTCTAATATGGCTTTTGGCTCTAAGATCAAATGCCCCTCATCATTAAGTGGAGGTAACTCCATCACTGTTGTAACCTGTTGCCCCAATACCCTCTTGAGGCATGATACACGAAAGATGTTATGAATCTTGCTCACTGGTGGTAGCTCCAACTCATAAGCCACCTCTCCAACTCTTCTGCGCACTCTATACGGCCCAAAGAATCTCAGGTGTAGCTTTTCTACCCCCTTCTACTTGAGTGTGGATTGTTAATACGGATGTAATCGAAGTTAGACCAAGTCACCCTCCTCAAAATGTCTCTCTACTCGATGTCGATCATCATACAACTTCTGCTGCTTTTGGGCTACATGTAAGTTATCCTTAAGAGCCTTGAGGATATCTTGGCTCTCCAGGATCCAATCCTTGGCCTTTGGGGCCCTATTGTCTCCAAAAACAATATCAGCAAAAGATAAAGCATCATAACCATATAAAGCATGGAAAGGAGCCATACCAATAGACATATGATAGGTGGTGTTGTGAGAATACTCTCCCAGGTGCAACCATCGAATCCAAACCCTTTGCTGCCCTGTCACATAATTCCTGAGATATCCCTATAACCACTTGTTCACCCTCTTTGTCTGATCATCAGTCTGCGGATGATAGCTGGTGCTCAGGGCGAGCTCAGGGCTAACTAATCTGAAGATCTCCTACTAGCATCCTCCAATTAATCGGTTATCCCAGTCACTGACTATGGTCTTCGGGAGTCCATGCAAATGAAAGACCTCCTTGAAGAACAACTTTTCCACCTGTGAAGTTGAAGATCGCGTTGGTATGGAAAAGAAGTGTGCAAACATGGTCAACTGATAGACCACTACAAAAATACATTCCTTCCCTTGTACTGAGGGAAGTCCAATAATGAAGTCCATATAGATTCTCTCCCATTTCCTCTCAAGGATGGGAAGAGGCTGCAACAATCCTTCTGGATGGGTGAACTCTCCCTTATTCCTCTGGCAAGATTCACACTCATCTACATGCCTTAGTACATCTCCCTTGAGGCCCTTTCAAGTGAAGCGCTCTCTCACGGCCATATATGATCCGGATTTAAGCAGGAATGCAATAGATTACAGAGATAAATACAAAGATGCGATAACCATAAAAATAGAGATGCAGTGGAAATAATACTTCATTTCATTAATGGAGAATACTGAAATATGCTTACAAATAGAAATAACCCAGCTAGGGCGATGGTAGCTTATCTCTGAGAAGAGATGTGTCGGCTACATGCCTCTGAACTGTTTCGAACTGTGTTACAATGAGGCTCGAGGGCCTATTTAACAATGGAAAACCCTTCACATTCCAAAACCTAACCCTAAAAGATGAAACGCCAAATTGTGGGCCCCGTTTTTGGGTAAGTTGGTACATCAACTTCCCGGGGTCGCGGATTGGTCGTACTATCTCCGCTTGACGCGCATGATAGCCCATTGGAAATATCTCTCCGAGGACTACGACAGAAAAGACGATTTTTATCAGAAAAATCGACGGCCTCAAAACAGCTCCGAAAGTTTAGGACCCGAAAAAACTGCTAAAAATAGTAAACTGTGCTATAATTAAGGAAACATAAAAACTGAAAGAGACAGTTGTGGGGGTCCAAATGGGATAGGTGGGTGGCCACCAACATCCACCTGGATCAATATATGTCTTCCTGAATCCCTAGTGCCCAGACAAAGGAGAATCATGAGCTGCTTGAAGGACGTGCCCCCTCAATTGTGATTCTGAAACCAGAAATATGCGTCCCTTATAATAAATGACCTCGTCCATCACCCTGTATCGCTCATCTGCATATCTACCCTCCAAGTTGCGTGCCCGATGATCCTTGGAGTATTCTACCAGTAACTAGGCCTTCCAGTCACGATAGATTCTCATGAGTGAAAGCCCAACCAATCTCCTGGATAGTGCATATGCCACTACATTGTGCTTTCCTTGCACATACTTAATATAAAAATCACAGGCCTGCACGTTTTTTACCCATCTCTGTTTTCTGCCATTGAGGCCCTAATGCCCCATAAAATGGCAAAGATTGTTGTGGCCTGTCTTCACCCAAAATCGATTCCCCACCAAATACTGTCTAAATTTGGCCAATGCATGCATTATGGCCAACATCTCCTTGTCGTAACTTGAATACGAATCTCATGAGGTAGAAGCTTCCTAATCTCAAAATCAATTGGGTGCCCATCTTGGGACAAGACTACCCCAATACCTACACTTGATGCATCACACTCCAATGTGAAAGGCTGAGAAAAATATGGAAGTGTTAGAACCGGACAATAACTCATCACCTCCTTGAAGCGATAAAACGTTATCTGATCTTCCTTACTCCACGCAAATGCCCCTTTCTTAGTCAGATCAGTAAGGAGTGCTGCCAACTATGAGAAGCTCTTCACGAACTTCCGATAATAAGTATAGATGCCCAAAAGCCCTCTCAATGCTGTCACATCCTTGGTGTTCGTCCAATCTCGAATGGCCAAAATCTCCTCCTCGTGCACCTTGACCCCATCTGCACCGATGATATGTCTCGAATAAAGCATCTCTGTCAACCCAAACTCGGACTTAAACATCTTCATGTAGAACTATTGCTCCCCCAATATATGCAAGACTGTATCCAAGTGCTGCAGGTGCTCCTCCCATATCCTGTTGTAGATCAAGATGTCATCAATGAATACTAGTACAAACCTCCTCAGTTGGCCTCAAAACACATGGTTCATACATGACTGAAAAGTAGCTAGTGCATTGGTCAACCTAAAGGGCATGACCAGGAACTCGAAATTCCCATAATGACATCTAAAGGTTGTCTTCAAAATGTCCTTCTCTCTCACCCGAATCTGATGATACCCTTGTTATAGCTCCAAATCTCACTCTTATGGTCTGTGATGCTACACTCATGGCCCAGGGCAACCCCTCCTTCTAGACCTGGTCCAAAAATTTAAAAACCAGTGTTTTATCCCTTATATGCGACATTTCCCTAAGTTAAATGTGTGTATACGCGGGTAGGCATATACCCAACCCGCATATATGTATTAAAACACTTAAAAAAATATAAAACTCCTTAATTTCGGGCGGAGATCGCGGGTTTTACCTGCGGATCACCTGTTAGTGCCCATGGCCCAACTGTTCCCAACCAACTCCCAACTAAAAAACTACTTTGGGAGAGGTATAAAAAGGCTTCAATGGGAAGGCCTAAGGGAGGAGAGAAGAGAGAGAAAGGTTATTATGTTGAGATTTCCCTGACCAGGTTTGAAGATCCTTGTGCCTCCTGCACTTCCCCAATTTTTACAGGAAACCCTTGTTTCCTTGTGTGTTGATGTCCATCTACTACTTGTGATATCATGGAGCAAGTCATGGAAGGAGTTTGTTAAAGGTTTGAGACTGGACGAATCCGGAGGAAGGCTTCGCTTGGAGCCTGCGAAAGGATGACTCTGGTGAAATTGTTCTTTTCTGTACTTTATTTGTCTATAATAAAATAAACACATGTCTTTGTTCCTAATATAAATCTTCTTCATGTTTGTGATATTCATGTTAGAATTCATATGTGAATGGTTGTTTAAATTTCATAACTAACTACCTTTCTTTATAATATGAAGATGGTTTCTTTATAAGGTTTAGTCCATATACTGTTGTACTTTCTTGAATTGGTTGTTTTGCAGGTCAAAGGAGCAAAAGGAACTCCAAGAAGGGTTTGGACCTTGGAAGGACCTTCTCAAACGTAGGACCTTAGGTACGCCCCTTATCATAGAATTTTCTTATGCTAGCATAATGGCTGTGTGGAATGTGTGTTTCTCTGTATAGACAACTTTCAGTCTGCTAGGGTATCAGCCCAAGACCCTAGGGGAACTTTTCCCTTAACAGAATTGGCGACTCCACTGGGGACAACATCATTGTTGTTCCTAGTTTGGGTGTGTTCAAGCCAATCAGGGCTCAGCTGCCTGTTTGCTTGCTGTTGCTGTGTGGTCTATTCTTGAATTGTAAGTTTGGTCAGTTTCTTCAGTCTATTTTTTATTTTTTCTTGAAATCTTTTATATACGCTATTTTTCTTGCTTACAAAGGTGTATATACGCATGTTTCCTTAAGTTAACCCGTGTATACGCAGGTTTCCTTAGGCGCAGTCGCATATACACGCAATCTGTACATTAGTACAGTCGCGTATATCTTGCAATTTTCAAGATTTTTTAAATCTTTTTGTCTCTGAAGGTCTGTCTGCTGGTTTGATTCAGTCTTAAACAGTCACTTTCTAGTTTCAGTTGTTAGTTTTACAACAAGCATCTAATTTCAAATTCTCTCTGATTGTAAGAAGTGTTGGTGTTGTTTTTGTTTTTGCGAGCGTCATCGTTTTTCGCTTAAGCACGCAAGATTTGTTGCTGGGAATCTTGGCTACTCTGATTCATCAGGGCAGGAAGATTGATCTCAATCTTTGTGTTAAATCTTGTTTTTGGTGACTTTTTGTTTTCTTAACAAAACCTCTTTTTGTGACCATCCACTTTTTGTTTCATGAAAGTTGTTGATTGACACTTTCTTGAAATTTATCTTTTCAATCTTTTGGTCTTTGTTTCCAAAGCTTTCATTGCTGCTTTTGATTGTTAAGAGCATCATTAAACACATTTCTTTTTGTTGAGTTTTCATCCATTGTGTGTTGTCAACTTGCAAAAGTGTTGTTGCCTATTCTTCAATCATAAATTTTCAGTCCTGTTGAGAGCATTTTTGGAAAGACATTTTTGTTTTTGCTTTTGAAGAAAACTTTTTGAAAAAATTGGTTTTGCTTTCTTGAACTTTGTTTTGAGCTGGTTTCCTTTTAGTGAATGAAAGTGTTTTTTGTTTGTCTTGAAACTTGTTTTTAGTGTTTAGACGAAATGAATGGTAGCATCTCATATTCCATCTAAACATTTTAAGTGGCAAAAAAAAAATTGATAAGCAAGCAACTTTCATTTCTTGATTTAAGAGTAGTTTTGAGTCTTGCATCAGCATATACTTGTTGCATTAGGATAGATTTGCACATATTTTTAGGCATCCATAGCTTTGTTAACTTTTGTGAGTGTGAAGCTTGAATTAACGAAAAGAAAAGAAAATTTTGTTTTATTTGAAGTTCCTCTGAACCCTGTAGAAATTTCTTTTCATTGAAAAACGAAAACAAGTGCATTTGCATGTAGTTTGGTTTTTATTAATTTCTTTTGCGTCAAAACACCACTAGTTTCACTTCCGCTTATCCCGTGACTTAAAGAACAACCTATCTTAAAATCAAGCGCTAATTAAAATTCACTAAAACTTTTTATTATCAAGTTAGATACACCAACAAGTTTTAGGATTTTAGGGCCTTGGATTAGGCGAGTGGAGAGTTAACTCTCCAAGGCCATTTAAACTGTCAAACATAGGAGTCTGAATAGTGAGTGAAAATCCAATAGTGTTAGGAAGACCAGGAAAGCTCCGGATCTGGGAGTTAAGCACGAGGGTCTGTGAAGATAGGGAAGAGAGATACCCCATCTCCTACTTGTCTGAACTTACCTCACGACTGTTATGCCTGGCTTCTGCGACGAGTTGGTATCCATAGTTGCTACTCCTAGGGATCTACACAGGTGGCTGCAGAGGGGAATCTCGTGGCACCTGAGGTCGACGTTGCATCACTCTCAATGGTACCACTGGAGGGCACCCTTTCAAAGCTTGGGGGCTTGCACCAGCTCAGGCTATTGTTAGGAGGTCAGCGTAACTTCCTCTGTTACCTTTGCTAATAGGACTAGGCCGTCATTATCCCAGACTATCTTCGGAAGGCCCCTTAATTCACTTTCTTGTATTTTGGTGTCTGGTCCTAATAACCCGGAGAAGAAATACTTGGAAGTTGTTTGACTGCCTGATATCTTTAGGGACTTTATAGTGTGTGCTCTGTGCTCTTAGTTGGCCTAGCTTTCAATTTTTTGAGTCTTTAGTTAGACCTTAACAAAAAATTCAAAGTGGCTGACCAATCACCTAGACGGTCTCGAAGACTTCGTGGTCTTTCACCTCCAAGTTTAGAGCCTTCTCTTAGAAGGCGCAGAGGTAATACTGCTGGTGGGTTTCATCCCACGGCATCTGACGCATCGGGGATTGATTCTCCTCTCGGGGGCATTAGTGTTCAAGCAAGGCTTGTCACTTCCGCAGAACAAGAGAGGAACACTCCAGTTCTTTCTCAGGTTCTCTTTCAAACAGAGAATAACATAGAGGTAGAAGAACTATCAGAGTCGTTAGTGGCTCCGAATTCTCCCCTACCATCTAGCCATCCGGAAGTATTACAATACGTTGGGACTCCGACGCATAGACCGTCAAGTCCAGGTCACATTACGCGCTTACTGTCGATGACCACTACTAGAAGCATGGCTTCTACTACAAGTGCTACAACTATGTAGACTCCAACATCAGTACAAGGGGGAGGAACGATTTCCATCTCCTCTGCTTCTTTGTTTGGGTCTTTTGCTAGCACATCTTTAGTTGGGTCTACCTCCATTCCGTCCACGAGTGGAAATTCCCAAACCAATGCTTTTAGTTCTGGATTCTTCCCATTTGGCACCCATTCACAGGGTATTCCATCAGTTCCGTTTAGTGCTGCCATGTCCATGATGGGTGGATCGGCTTCATTCCAGGGTTTTCCTTTCGGAAGTGGTCATATACCACATTCCAACCCGACAGTAGGATCTATGCCTTTTTCTTCTACATGACAAAGCAGCAATCCTTTCCAAGGTTGGACTAACCCTGTGGTTAGTGGCATGGGAACTAGGAATCCGTTTTTCGGCCAACAGGGGAATAGGCCGTACTCCACAGTTAGTTTGTTTCAGAGTATTCCTCCCTTAGCTTCGGCTTGGAATCCATATCATGGGTTATCAACTCCTTATAATCCATTAGGAGGAAGCTTTGCTGGTTATGGAGGCTTTGCGGCTGGAGTTGGTCAAACTCCAAATTTTGTTGGATCACAAGGCTTTCCTTTTGGTTCAGCCAGTTCTGTTGGTTACTTCGGGCAGCCTAGTGCCTTCCAAAATCCAGGCCAATCTTTTCAAAACTTTGGGAGCTCCACCCAGTCTGGGTGGAATCCCCAAGGTCCTCCTAGGCTTCCGTTTCTAGCCACTTTGAACTTGCCAGATCTCACTAAGTTAACAAATGATCCAATCAAATACAATCCAGCCTAGCCTTCAGTCCCAACCAAACTCCCTTCGGACATTCCAAAATTCGAAGGGAAGAGCGGTGAAGACCTAGGCGACCATGTAACCACATTCCATTTGTGGTGCTCATCGAACTCCCTTATTGATGACTCGATTAGGTTGAGACTTTTTCAACACACCTTGACTGGTAATGCGGCCAAATGGTATATAGAGTTGCTAGGGGGTAGCTTTACATCTTTCGCTAACTTAGCTAATATTTTATTAAATCATTTCCAGTTGCCTATCCGTTATGATGCTGAAACTGAACTTCTGGCCACTTTTCGTCAGGATAAGGAAACTCACATTTCAGAACATATTCAGGAATGGAGACGGAGAAAGAGGCTCATTAAAGTCGAAATCCCTCCGGAGTACTATCTCGAATGGTTTTTGAAATCTTTACAACCCGAGATCTCTAAGGATGTCTCCATGTCTGGAGTCTATTCTGAGGAGCAAGCCATTTTTAGGGCCCAACAATTAGAATTGATCTACTCTCAGTCTGGGATCCTACAAAAATACTTGCCAGATGCTCCTAGGTCTAAGGTTGACATAGCCAAGTCGAAGCCAGGTCCCCATGCGGATGGTATCGTTGGGTCGGTAGACACAAATGCGGTGAACTTGTTGAGCCAATTGTAGCAGTTGTCTCTGCAAACTGCTCCTAACAACCAAGTCACATCGTCTAACCCTCCGGCTTCCCAAACCTCTTCAATTAATGCCGTCCAATCTGATAACCCTAAAGGAAATCAAAATTACAACGGGAAAAATAAAGGACGAGGTAAGAAAAAGAACCAGGATGGGAAGGCTAACACAAATAAATTCGGCAATAATGCTAGTGGTGGTAGAAATGAGTCTAGAAAGAAAGTCAAGTTGCCATGCAAGTTGTGCAGTGGAGACCATTTAACTCACCTCTGCCCCAAGATTGAAGACGCTCAGCACTTGTTAGGGCAGCAAGGGACTTCTAGTTCTCAAGCTGTGTTAACCAACCCTTTTTCCCAAGGGCAGCAACTTCTTGCTGGTGTGAGTTCAAACCTTGGAACCTCTGCGGGGGGCAACTAGGAAGGGGAAAAATCATCAAATGTTTTCATGATGGCTTATAACGTCCATGTGGCTACTCGGTCACGTGATTATGGTGAAGTTGAAACTTCCAAGGACAAGACTGCTCCCGGAAATACCAACCTTCATATTGAGCGACCCCCTGTCGAGACTATACCACGGATACCGAAAGGTTCCGCCAAATGCACAACTATTAATCCTAATGCTAGGGACACCCAGAACTACTCCATTGTTGAGGATATGGCTCAGAGCCCATGCGCCATGTCTGCTTTAGAGGTTCTCCAGTCGTGTCTGGCTCAACGAAGTGCTTTACTTTCTGCGATTGGGGCAGTTGATCCAACTAACTCTTTAGTGCTTATTCGACGTGTTAAATGTCAAAAAGCGACTCCATCATCATATGGCTTTCCAAATAAAGTCTACATACCGGAAAGTTAACATTTTTCATACCGTTATTGATGAAGGAGCTTCCACATGCATCCTGTCGATGTCATGCTCGAAGGCTATTGGATCGCCTTCGGCTGTTCCTTCACCTACCGTCTTGACTGCATTTGATGGTCATTCTCATAAGCCGCATGGGATTATCCCGACCTTTCCTATATGTGTTGGGGGGAAGGTCGTCAATATTGAAGTAGAAGTCATAGATGCTAACCTAGACTACAATCTCCTCTTAGGAAGGAACTAGGTATATGAAATGGACACCGTTGTTTTGACTCTGTTTCATGTCATTTGCTTTCCTCATGAGGGGAAAATTGTTAAGGTTGATCAATTGGATTATTGTCCAGTCGATCCTCAAGCAATCTCTGACTCTACTATTCCCTTAGTGGATAACCCTCATCCGCCTACTGAGAATCTAGGAGTGGGGATGTATTCCTCATTGATGGGTACTTTTGATCTTCCCTCTCCTATCGCTAGAATCAATGTCGTTTCATCATCTAAGGAGTCTCCTCGAGAAGAGTTCTTCCGAACTCGTTATTTTTCAGACCCTTGGACCTTGCCTTCACCTACGACCACGTTAGTTGAAGGACAAGTAAATGGAATGGCATTCCCTATATCTACAGTTGAGCTTAGATATTAGTCTATCGTCAACTCTGCAGACGACCACTCTACTCCTTTTTCTGAAGAGGAGTTAGATGGTGATGTGGCCTCGGCCTGGAGCCTTGATTCTACCTCTGCCTTGGACTGCTTAGATTCGGTTTTACCTTCTGAAGAAGCAATCCTTGAAGTGATGATGGGTATTGATCCAGGTGGATGTTGGTGGCCACCCACCGACCCATTTGGACCCCCACAACTGTCTCTTTCAGTCTTTTTAGTTTCCTAAATTGTAGCACAGTTTACTATTTTTAGCAGTTTTTCGGGTCCTGAACTTCCGGAGCCGTTTTGAGGCCCTAAACGACGTTTTTTTTGGGATTCTGGGGCAACATGGGTCCATGGACCGATGTTGCCTCCCAAAGCGGTAGTACTCGGATAAATCTTTCTAACGAGCTATTGTACGCGTCAAACGGAGTTCGTATGCCAAAGTTACGACCCTGGGAAATTGATGTACCAATTTACCCAAACGGGGCCCACAATTTGGCGTTTCATCTTCTAGGGTTAGGTTTCGGGATGTGAAGGGTTTTCCATTGTTTCTCAACAATAAATAGACCTTAGAGCCTCATTGTAACACAGTTCGGAACAGTTCAGAGGCATGTAGCCGCCACATCTCTTCTCAGAGATAAGCTACCCTCGCCCTAGCTGGTTTCTTTCCATTTCTGTTTGTAAGCATATTTCAGTATTTTACAGTAATGAAATGAAGTATTATTTTCGCTGCATCTTTGTATTTATGGTTATCGCATCTCTGTATTTATGGTTATCTCTGTAATCTATTGCGTTCCTGTTTAAATCCGGATCAGTGGTATCAGAGCGGTCTGCTTTTTCTCTGTTTTTCTTTGCATGTCCCCAACGAGGTCGGGATATAAGGAGTTAGGGCTTGAACTGGTCGAACCTTTGCAAGACCAGCCTCCCAAATCCCGACGGCCTCCCATGGCGGATGAGAAGAAAGACGAGGGGGCAGGAGATCCTATCAAAATCTTGCTCGAAGAAGCGCTCGAGCGGCAAAGGAACGCGATGATGGATAGCTTTGCGCAGATCCTTCAGCGGCTACCCAGAGGCGACGCATCGACTTCCAACAGCGACTCTGGAAACGCCACACCATTTAAGGTACAAGTTAATTTTGAAATCCCCATCTTCGAGGGTCAAATAGACGCAGATGCCGTAGATAAATGGTTAAATCTGCTAGATGGGTATTTTTCTGTTCACGAATTTTCAAGTCGGGAAAAGATTGTTTTTGCTCTTCTCAAAGCAGCCCCCCACGTCAAGGACTGGTGGGAAACCTACTGCGAGCAGAAGGATGAAAGTACAGGCTCACTATTTTCAGCCGCACCCACTTGGAATGACTTCCGGGATGCCATCAAGGAGCAGTACTACCCTATCGGAAGCTATGAGGACAAATACATCAAATGGACCACACTGCGGCAGGGATGAGACCAAGATGTGTCGGAGTTCACAAACATTTTTCATACCCTTCGCACACAGTTGGGTATCAAAGATTCTGAGCTGCATCTGGTACTCAAATACCGTGGCTGCCTGCATAGATACATCCAGGAAGAGATGGTGTTCTTGAACATCTCCACACTCGGCACAGCATACCGATACGCTGTCAAAATCGAGCAAAAGTTCAAACAGAAGAAGCGAGACTTTGGATCTGCAAATCCGAAGCCCAAAGGACAAAGCCAAGGCGGGGTGACCCAAGACAACCTGTCGAAGCCGCAAGAAAAGAACAACACCACGAAGCCGAAGAAGGACACAGGAAAGTGGTGTGAGTTCCACAAGAGTCCCACTCATAACACAAGTGAGTGTCGGACCAAGCAGTCGTTGGTGGCCGAGTTGAAGGCTTCCGAATCAGATGCATGTTCTGACCCTAAGCCAGAACCCGACAAGGGGAATGGCAAAGGGAAGCAGATCATTGATGCGGATCCCAGTGCCACTGTTGCCACCGCCAAGATCAAGAAGAATGAACCTACAGATCCAGAAGAGGGGGAGCGTCTTTTCCACTCACAGATGTGGGTGAAGGGTTCGCCGCTACAATTCATTGTCGACAGTGGCAGCCAAAAGAACCTCGTTTCAGCAGAGGTCGTGAAGCGGTTGGGCCTACCGACTACACCACACCCGCAGCCGTATAGTATCGGGTGGCTTCATGAAGGACGAGATCTCAAAGTTCGCCAGCAGTGCCGCCTTCCCTACAGCATCAAGCCCTTCACAGACGAGGTATTGTGTGATGTTACACCTCTGTATGTTTGTGATGTATTATTAGGCCAACCATACTTGTGGAGGCGACATGCTGTGTATGAGTCCAAGCCTCGTGCTGTCATTATTTCTTTGAATAATTCATTATACAGGATACCGGAGGTAGCCCCACCTACCGCCACATCTTTGATTACTACCAAGAAAGGCAGCAAGCTCATATCACAGACCAGGAAATTCATTTGTCTGGTTCACTCCCAAAGTAAGGGGAAGATCGTTGCTACACCCATGACCCCTGCAAAGGGTTCCTCCACGCAGCAGTAGCAGCAAAGGGATACGGTCATGACAGAACACAGGAACAACTTCTCCTCACCCACAGGGGTACTACACAAGTTTCAGGTGGGCGACAAAGTTTGGTTACATCTGCAGAGAGAACGCCTTACCAGATCCCATCAGAAACTCAGGCAACTCCGACATGGTCCTTACACCAGTACCAAGGCTATGGGGAACAATGCTTTGGAGCACATCATTCCTCCATTCCTTCGCCGGCACCAAATGTTCAATGTGGACCATCGTCAACCATGCTTCCCACCATCACTGGACACTTTAGAGATTGCAGGACAAGTTCAGCAGATGGAGGAACTCAACGCAATGGGGACCATTGCTTCCTAAGGGGGGAGGAATGATCCAGGTGGATGTTGGTGGCCACCCACCGACCCATTTGGACCCCCACAACTGTCTCTTTCAGTCTTTTCAGTTTCCTAAATTGTAGCACAGTTTACTATTTTTAGCAGTTTTTCGGGTCCTGAACTTCCGGAGCCGTTTTGAGGCCCTAAACGACGTTTTTTTTGGGATTCTGGGGCAACATGGGTCCATGGACCGATGTTGCCTCCCAAAGCGGTAGTACTCGGATAGATCTTTCTAACGAGCTATCGTACGCGTCAAACGGAGTTCGTATGCCAAAGTTACGACCCCGGGAAATTGATGTACCAATTTACCCAAACGGGGCCCACAATTTGGCGTTTCATCTTCTAGGGTTAGGTTTCGGGATGTGAAGGGTTTTCCATTGTTTCTCAACAATAAATAGGCCTTAGAGCCTCATTGTAACACAGTTCGGAACAGTTCAGAGGCATGTAGCCGCCACATCTCTTCTCAGAGATAAGCTACCATCGCCCTAGCTGGTTTCTTTCCATTTCTGTTTGTAAGCATATTTCAGTATTTTACAGTAATGAAATGAAGTATTATTTCCGCTGCATCTTTGTATTTATGGTTATCGCATCTCTATATTTATGGTTATCTCTGTAACCTATTGCGTTCCTGTTTAAATCCGGATCAGGTATAGATCAACCTTGGGAAGACTTACACCATCGTTCATACTTTCTTCCTCCATTGCAGGAAGTAGAATCTAGGTTCTCTGAGCTCTTTACTAGTGATGTTAGTACGATATCAAATCCTTTGGCTCCAGCACACTTTCATGCCGAAGGTAATATGTCGGTGATTTCAAAAACGATACCTATAAACATCTCTAGGGACCCTAACGTGATCGAGAACCTATTCATTGGAATCGAATGTTCCCCTAAAGAGATTCAAATTTACACCGACCTTTTCAAGGAATTTCGAGATGTATTTGCTTGGTCTTATGAAGAAATGCCTGGCATTAATCCTTCTATAGTTCAACATGAGATCAAGACGTCTAAAAACGCCAAACCAGTCTGTCAAAGGCTTCAACCGGTTAACCCTAGGAAAGTAGAAGCAATTAAAGCTGAAGTTGAGAAGCTGCTAAAGGTGGGTTTTATATACCCTGTTCCTCTTACGGATTGGGTTTCTAATCCAGTCCTAGTGGATAAAAGGCAAGGAACAATCCGAGTATGCATCGATTTTAGGGACCTAAACAAGGCTTGTCCGAAAGATAATTACCCCACGCCATTCATTGATCAGATTATCGATGAGGGTGCTGGTAATGAGATTTTTTCCTTCATGGATGGTTTTTCTGGTTATAATCAAATTTCTATCCATCCTGAAGATCAACATAAGACAGCCTTTATATGTCCCTGGGGTACCTTTGCATATAGAAAGATGCCTTTTGGTCTTAAAAATGCTGGAGCCACTTTTCAGCGGGCCATGTCATATACTTTCCACGACATCAGACATATCATCGAAGCATACTTGGAAAATATTGCTACTCGTTCTTGAAAGAGAACTGATCACCCTAGTCATCTTCGAATGGTTTTCGAGCGATGTCGTTTTTATAAAATCCGGTTGAATCCCAACAAGTGCATTTTCGCGGTTACGTTCGGTCGGTTGTTAGGGTTCATTGTGTCAAATGAAGGTATTAGGGTTGATCCCTTCAAGGTTGAGGGAATAGTTCAGTTGCCTCCCCCGTCCTCAGTTCAAAAACTTCAAAGTCTTCAAGGGAAGGCCAATTTCTTAAGACGGTTTATAGCGAACTATGCCGAGATCAATAAAGAGTTCATGCATTTGCTACGGAAAGGAGTACCATTTTTATGGGATGACTTTGTGTAGCGGTCGTTTGATGCTTTAAAAAAGGCATTAGTCTCTGCCCTGCTTTTGAGTCCACCGGATTATGGTAGGGACTTCCTTTTATATCTCGCTGCAGCAGAATCAACCATTGGTATGGTTCTCGTTCAGGAAGATGATGCTCTCACAGAGCATGTGATTTATTATTTGAGCCGAGGCTTAATAGGTCTTGAAATTCGCTATTCTCTAGTTGAGAAGTTGGCTTGGCAATTGTCCATGCTATCAAACGGCTCCGTCATTATATCCTGCTACGCAAAACTTTTTTCTTAGTGGCGGTCAATCCATTTCAATTTTTCCTCAATAGGCGAGTGATTGGGGGCAAATATAATTGATGGATAGTTATTTTGCAAGAATTTGATCTCGAGTTCTTTTCTGCCAAGTCTAAGAAATCCATGGTTTTTCGCTGAGCTAATTTCTGAGCTGCCTTGTGGAGACGATACTGTTTACGAGGAAAGTTTTCCCGACGAACATTTATTCCTCATCTCTTTACTCGACCCTTGGTATGGAGATATCATTGTCTATCTCCAGACTTTGAAGTTTCCCTCTACTTTCTCCAAGGATGAACGCCGAAAATTACGTCACCTGGCTAAAAATTATGTTATCATTGGTGATACATTATATCGTCGAGGGGTTGATTCAATCCTTTGGCGTTGTTTAACCTTAGAGGAAGCAGATTCAGTGCTAAATGACTGCCACAGTGGAGCTTGTGGTGGTCATCTATCAGGGCTTGCTACAGCCCAGCGCATCTTGCGTGCCGGCTATTTTTGGCCTTCGCTCTTTAAAGATTGTGTTGAAGCAGTCAAACGTTGTCACCCCTGTCAAATCTATACTCGAAAGATGCGCGCACATCCAGCTCCTCTTTTTCCCGTTGTCACTGTCGGTCCCTTTACTAAGTGGGGTATCGATTTTACAACTTGTAATCCGCCTTCAGCAGCGAATCACAGGTACATTATTGTGGTTGTACACTACTTTATGAAGTGGGCTGAGGACATGCCTACTTATAAAAAAAATAGTGACACGGCAACATTGTTCCTTTTTAATCAGATTATCTCAAGATTCGGTATCCCGAGAGAGATTTTCACTGATCATGGCAGTCATTTCCAGAATCAACTAATGTCTGAATTGGCTCTCAAATTGGGTTTCCGACAGGAGCATTCATCTCCTTATTATCCTCAGGCCAATGGATAGGTCGAGGCAGTTAACAAAACTCTTAAGACGATCCTGCAATGGACAATCGACAAAAATCGGTCCAATTGGCACGTTATGTTGTATCCGGCTCTTTGGGCATACCGAACCTCCGTAAAGACTGCTACTAGTTTTACACCTTTTTAGTTGGTTTATGGGATGGAATCTATCTTTCCGGTTGAATGTGAAATTCCATCTCTTAAGTTAGTTGTTGAGCTCCTTCCAGAGACTTCGAGTCTCGAAGAGCGCCTCCTTCACTTGGAACACCTCGATGAGCAGCGTCGAGATGCCGCCACGATGAATGAGGCTCATAAGAAAAGGGTTAAAACGCAGTATGATAAAGTTGTCCGTCCTCGAGTCTTTTCTGAAGGTGACCTTGTCTTAGTCTATGACCAAGATAAGGACACCTTGGGGGCAGGCAAGTTTAAGCCTATGTGGTATGGTCCTTTCATTATTAAATGAGTTTTAGAAAAAGGGTCGTATGAGTTAATCGATTTTGAGGGAAACAAGCTGGCAGAGCCCCGAAACGGGCTCTACCTAAAGAAGTACTTTGCTTAAGTAGGAGTTAGGCAATGGCTTCTTTGTACATTATGTATATTTGTACATATCTCATCGAGAGTTTTTGATATCAACACTTTTTGGTCTGCTGTGGCAGGTGTTGATGGATGACTTGGTCTATTTTGGGTTCGCCGATGGTGCTAGTCGGCACACTCGGAATCTTGCTTCCGCAGCTTGGGTACTCTACTATCCAACTAGTAAATTGATGGTATCAAGGGGCGTATGCATTGGTCCCGCTTCAAATAACATGGCTGAGTATACTGTCATCATTAATTTATTATCCGAGGCAATTTCTTATGGAATTGACTCGTTGATAGTTTATCTTGATTCACAATTGATCGTGTCACAATTAAATAACATTTATCGGGTAAGGGATCCATGTTTATATCGCCAGTATTTAAGGGTGAGGTCGTTGCAAAGATCATTTACTTATATTAATTATTTGCACATTCCAAGATCTCATAATTGGTTAGCTGATTCTATCACTAATCAAGTATTAGATTGGCATATCAATCATTCATCACAATAAAATCAAGCATCAAAAAGTCGAACTGTATATATATATATATATATATATATATATATATATATATATATATATATATATATCATAAAGCATCTCGAGTGTACATATGTTTGTCCAAAAAATATACAAAATTGGGACTCAAATGCCCATAATCATGTCCAGTATATCTATTGCCCTAGCTCAGGATGAGCAGCTAAGTAGGCAATTATCACATTGGCCACATGCCGAAAAGTGCGAACCCAGTCACGTGGCATGCCAACCACATGACACTGCATATCCTCAGGAAGGTCCTCTACCGCAGCCATATGTACTCGATGACTCAGTCTCACCAAGTGTCGCTGAACGTTATGTAGAAGGTCATCAACCCCACCCTTGAAGATCAAAAGTATCTCTCTATTTTAACTAGCTCAAAGAAGAAAATTAATATAGCAAATATTAGAACGAGTTCTCATGAGCTCCATAGTGAAACTGGCCGTTGGGCAGTTCCTAAAACGCCATGGATGGAAAGGATCTGCCATATTTGTGAGAATAGGAGCATCGAGGATGAAAACCACTTCCTCTTAGAGTGCCCTGCATACAACCACATTAGATCTCAATTTCACAACCTTTGTTACAATACTGACCTTCCTAGCCTTTTACAATGCCAAAATTATAGTGAACTCGGGAGGTTTCTCTCCAAGCTTTTTGAGCATAGGAATAAAATCTTAAATCAAAATAAATAATTTGTCTTTTTAGGTCCGATAGATCATTATTTGGTCTCAGCGGACGTTAACCATCATCATCATCATCAGAAGTTGTTCTGTATCACAGCCGCCTCTTCGGCTCCTCGGCCGTGTCGTCCATGCCGCGGGAACCCATCTGGTCGTACCAGCCCAATATCTGGAACATGATCATCATATTAGTCATTTGAATCCCATCAAAAATATTTTTCAAAATTCATTATTATATTTGAAAAATCCAAAAAAAAAAACATAAAATCAAAAAATACTTACCAATGTCGCCCCATGCTGTGGTCGCTGGTAATGCTAGATCGGGATCTCCTCGGAAATCCAACCCAGCATAAGGGTAGTCATCTATGGCGATGATCTGCTGATCCCACCAGGTAAAGAATTCATCGTCAAATGTAGTCCGTGGGACATCCCCACCCCCTAGACGTTTCATCAGGTCAGCCCACCGGCCCATGCGTGGATCTCGTGGGGTGCTGATGGAAACTGCTACCCTAGGGCGGAGTGCAGGGACACTCTCATAAAAGAAAGAACACAGAATAGTCCCATATCTAAAGTTTTTGGTCTGCCCCCTCTTGATAGAAGTGAGCTGGCTCTTCATGCTGGCCAAAAGAGGAGTACACCAATCGAATACAGTGGTGAGATAGTCAACTGCCACGCTCATGGTTAGCCGTGATGCCTGGTGCAGAGAAGCTGACCCGTTCACTCGAGCTATGGTGAACAGGATTATCCTCAGCGGTAAACTCGCCACATGTGTGATGGAAATCTGACTTCCCACCTTCTTGGGATGTCTCGGGCAATATATCTGTACGTAGTCCTCAATCGAGAGACTGCTTCGTGTCCTGCCCTGGGAATGTACTACCTCTCCCCTTCGGGAAAGGCCAGTGATGAAATAGATATCTTCCACTTCTATCCTGAGTGGCATCTGGTCAATCATAAAGGCATCCTCCTCGATATTCCAGTAATCAATGAGCATCTGAAGCAGATGTGTGTTTGCTTTCATATTCAGCAGTTTGAAGAATTTGAGCAAACCACATCCCCGTAGGGCATCCAAAGCATCAGGATCGTTCATGACTTCATCATCCACCGCGGCATGCTCTCTTTCTCTCTAAGTGACCGCATCCTGAAGAAAAAATGATTTTCAACCGTTAGTTTTTTGTTTAAAAATGTTCGCGGCGTATACGCGGGTCCCTGTGCACATAGTCGCGTATAGGGCCCGCGTGTACGCGGGTTTCATATTACCAACCCGTGTATACGCCGCGGTGAAATTTTTGGCAAAAATTCAACGGTAAAACATTAATTAAAAATCCTAGTCACAATCAATTGCAATACAAGTATAAGAGTTACCTGGAGGTTTTTGAAGAATCTGAATGGTTGAATTTGGTGTATGGGAAGTTTGATCCTTTTGCTCCAATTCTTTGCTCTCAAACTCCAATGGTGAAAATGGTGAGTCCAAAAGCTCTTTTATAGGTTTTGAAAATGCAATTTTTTTTCAAAATTTTATTTTGTTTGGCCTCATGTGACTTTTAACTTGGGAGCTTGGAATGTCGAGAATGGTTTGATTTTCAGGACATTTTGGACGTTTTTTCAACAGTTTCGACACGATTCCATGACTGCTGACCCGTCATGGCAGGTATCATTTTCTCACTGGCATATAAGTTAGCGACACCATTTTTCCATTGCATTATGCATACTAGCCTCCATTTGTCGATACATCTGCCATAGGGTCGACCCCATCGTGTTATGGTTCGTAAGCCATATTCACTCGCTGATTCTTTAAATCATGACACGATGGTAGAGCCATCCTTTACATGGGCGTCGTAGTTAGCACCTCACTGACATTTGTTGCTCATGCTGCTTCGATTTGAGTAGGCTCAGGAGTCCTCTATAGTCCCGCCATGACTTATGCGTTGAAGACTCATTCCTCTTTACTTCTTCTCTTCGTTCTGGCCTTATACCCTAGAGGCTCCTTTGTGTTGAGTTGTACTACTGCATTGCATGTTGACTACTTGTACCTTTTGGCCTAGAGCCGACTTCACTTTGACTCGTGTTTAAGCCAACTTTTGACCATGACGACTGCAAAATCAACCTTGCATATCTTTTACCTTTGCAACTTGACACACCTTGACCCGTGGAAGGAACACACCTTTGAGTGTCATTGACCAGTTTTCACCTCCCTGCATTGAGCATAGGAACGTTCCATTCCCAGGAACTAGATCATCTGTTTCACCGACACTCGTTCTTTCCACTATACCATAGAATTCTTTTATTCTTTTTCAAGCTTAACAGAAAAAGACAAAAAAAATAAATATTCCCAAAAAGAGCGGGAACGGGACAATATTTTCATTTATTGTTGGTAGCTAGAGTCAATCGTGTCGCCCTTGAACAAAGTACTCAAAGCAAAGTTTCCTCCATTTGGGCGGGATTTAGTTTGACTTAGGTACACCTTAACCTTGTTATTGAGTCAGTTCTTCCCCGATTGGTTATCTCTTCCAATCATATGGAGGGTTCGTTTGTGCCTCCTGCATGACGAACTTATACAGAGTCATCATATGCTGCCACAGTCACATTGAGTCGTGCTTTTGTTCAAGGGAAGTTAGCCTGAGTCAGCCTCTCTGCAGTGTCTCTTTTTCAGTTGGCCATCCCTGGTTGTCAGTATCATGTCTATCATCACATCAGTTATATTGGTCCTTTGCTCGTGCCGGTTTGAGAAGGTCTCCATTGACTTCTTGCTGGTGGGTCTTGTCCTTAACGACGACAACATCTTGCTCTGAGGACGGGCTTAGAGCTGCACCCTGGCCCTATTTTCATTATGGATAGGTCACCTTGTGCTCAGCATCAATCAGTATCATGGGTCTTTGACTGAGTGGTTTCCCTTGTGTTTGACATCAGCTTACATTATCACACATTGGGATTCGTGCAATACCTTGGTTTCCATTTGACCCTATTGGTGGATACCTCGCCTCTGTGTCAGCTTCCATTATTGGTTGGTTCAGAGGGTTTCTGTCGTGCGCTAGCCACATATTGTGTACGCCGGAAACATGCTTCGGTTGGGTTACTACATCTCTTTCGTCCGATTCCTTCCACATTATTGGCCTACGGGTTACACTCATGCTAGATTGATGAAGGATGCCTTAATGCCTTCCTTCTAGGGGATCTTTCCCTATCGACTGCGACTCATTGCTCTAGGGCAAAGATCTAGAGTCCATTTGGCAGTACCTTGGGGTTTGCAATCATTAGTGGCAGATCCTTTGCTATCGACAGTGGGAAACCATCATTGTCTCCTGATCGATAGATTCTTATAGGTGTTCGACTCCAGCTCATCTATTCACACTTGTTGGATTGTACTGGGTACCTTGACACTCATTATCATTATCGGTGAGTAGTCTCGTGTTTGTTAACGGTATACATCAATGACCGGTAATCAAATGATTTCTCACATGGTCGACTTCAAATCATTTATTCCCATGGTGTAGAAATGTACCACAGCAGTCGATGAAGACCTCAGGTTGCATCAGCATTCATTGGTTCACTTGACAGTTGCTCCTGTTGCTGCTAGTTGATACCACTCCACCTCATATGTTGTAGTCAGTCATGGCGACATTCTATACGCTGGCACCTGAGTTTGCAGTGTAGTACCATCCTATTCGATCATGTTTAGTTGGTACTTTTTGTGATCAGTTCTTGATATCAGTGATCCGTTCATCCTTCAGTATCATTGACATTCTTATATGTGATATTCAGACATGTACTTGTTTGATCACGATCAGATGATCCATTATGTATTTTCCAGTCATTTATACTTGTATACTTAGTGGATCCGCTTGTACTTGATATGCGGACATGCTTTACTTTTTCTGAGCATGGGTATGCCTGCCTCAGATAGTGTTTCTTTCTGATCTCCTTTTATGGCTTGGCAGGCTGAACTCTGGTGAAGTCCTTTTTGGTTTTTGACAGATTTCCTTTCCATGGACTTGCTTAATGCATTTCGGCCATCATGTCCCCCTTATGACCTCATATATTAGGGGGCATCTGTTATAGCTCCAAATCTCACTCTTATGGTTTGTGATGCTACACTCATGGCCCAGGGCAACCCCTCCCTCCAGACCTGGTCCAAAAATTTAAAAAATAGTGTTTTATCCCTTATACACGACATTGCCCTGAGTTAAACGCGCGTATACATGGGTAGGCATATACCCCGCGTATATGTATTAAAACACTTAAAAAATATAAAACTCCTTAATTTCAGGCGGAGATCACGGGTTTTACCTGCTGATCACCTGTTAGTGCCCATGGCCCAATTGTTCCCAACCAACTCCCAACTAAAAAACTACTTTGGGAGAAGTATAAAAAGGCTTCAATGGGAAGGCCTAAGGGTGGAGAGAAGAGAGAGAAAGGTTATTATGTTGAGATTTCCCTGACCAGGTCTGAAGATCCTTGTGCCTCCCGCACTTCCCCTATTTTTATAGGAAACCCTTGTTTCCTTCTGTGTTGATGTCCATCTACTACTTGTGATATCATGGAGCAAGTCATGGAAGGAGTTTGTTAAAGGCTTGAGACTGGACGAATCCGGAGGAAGGCTTCGCTTGGAGCCTGCGAAAGGACGACTCAGGTGAAATTATTCTTTTCTGTACTTTATTTGTCTATAATAAAAGAAACACGTGTCTTTGTTCCTGATATAAATCTTCTTCATGTTTGTGATATTCATGTTAGAATTCATATGTGAATGGTTGTTTAAATTTCATAACTAACTACCTTTCTTTATAATATGAAGATGGTTTCTTTATAAGGTTTAGTCCATATACTGTTGTACTTTCTTGAATTGGTTGTTTTGCAGGTCAAAGGAGCAAAAGGAACTCCAAGAAGGGTTTGGACCCTGGAAGGACCTTCTCAAACGTAGGACCTCAGGTATGCCCCTTATCATAGAATTTGCTTATGCTAGCATAATGGCTGTGTGGAATGTGTGTTTCTCCATGAGTTAATTAGTTAAGGAAAATCAAACTTGAAGTATTTGTGATAACATGAAATAATTTCTCCTAATTGGGGAATGTGTCCTTGATTTGCTCCACTGATTGAGGAATTAAGGATGAGTTCTATATTGAGAGGATCAGTTGACTTATTTTAACTTAGTCAAGTTCAGTTAGATTAATTTAACAAGTTTTTAAATTAATGAGATACAATTTGTTAATGCTTGCTTGCATGTGACAACTATTATTTTCAGATAACTGAGTATTCTCTCATGGATAACTGATGCATGGCAGTTCAGACAGAGAACCAGTTGAGATCAGATAAGGGACAATGTACTATCAGTTGGATGAATATTTTTCCTATAAAGGAAGCTCATCCATGATGAGGATTTATCTCCTTCAAGTTTGTGCAGTTAGATCAGAGGTTAGTGAGTGTGTGATGAGGCCAATTCATGCAGGTGGCAGCACTGGACCCCAAGGAAACTGCACAAGGAAATAAGAGGCTTGGAGGGTAGAAGAGAAGGTTTTTGAGAAGCCTTTGACTGTCTATGAGCAGCAGAGGGATTGTACTGAGAGCTGGATAGCTTCCGAGCCAAGGCTTTGTGTAATCTGGACTATATTTCCACTTGTATGATAATACAGAGATGGGGTTTTAGGCAGGTGCTTTCCTTGGGTAAATTCTTCTGTGTTATCTATGATTGATTCCATCTTATCAGTTATATGTGTTGTTATTGATGTTTCTTATGGTTGATTAAGCTTCTGCTAAATTGTTTGTAGAAGTAGATCAAGTGTTTTGCTTTAGTACATTGCATTACCAGGTTGATCTATAGGTGGAAAATTTCTACATGGTATCAATGCTAGCTAATTTGTAGAAAACGTTCTACATGGTATCAAAGCTAGCTAATTTGTAGGAAAAATTCTACAAAATCATACATGGTATGAGAGCAAGGGTGATCAAGGAGAGAACAATATACTGCGAGGAGATTTCAAAATTTTGAGTTCTGGCCGCGAGTTTGCAGAACAGATCTGACAATTTCTGTATAAATTTTTTAGAAACAGATATCATATTTGGATTCCTTGCGGAAAAATACCCAAATTCAAAAAAAAATTGACTGAATCAGAGTTCGGATGAGGGAGATATCACTGATTTAAAATCAACTCTTTTCCCAGAAAATTTCTTGACAACGGGAAATATGAAACATATTAGTGTGCTAGCCAAGAACCTGTATGCACTTGAGGTACAAGATACATGTAAAGCCTTGAGGAGCAAGGCAAAGGTTAGATACTTAGTGGTTGAGAGGGAGAGTAAATTACCTCTCAACATGCAGCACCAGAAGAAGTCTTAGACAATTGTGGAGGAGCCACAATTGGTGAAGCAGCTTCAGGAGGTTATGGAGCAGCCACAACAGGGGAAGCTAATAGAAGATCAAGTAGAGACATCTACTCATGTAGAGACCTCCAGTAGGGGGAAACTTCGAGCCAGGTGAACTGAGGGATCACATGCAGCCATACCTCTAGGTAGGAGGTGGGGCGATGTGGAGTGATCATCCCATGGAGGAGGGGCAAGGTCCTTGAGGTACCCAACCTCTTGGATGAGACCTTGCTACAGGAGCCCCGATGTGGAGTAGCAGGAACTGACTGATTGGGTAGAGACAAATGCAGATGGAGCACTAGAGAGAGCTACAATGTAGGGAATCCTAGGACAAAGCAGAGCATGCAGGTTGTAGCAATGCGAGAGGCACAAGTGTGTTGCACTGTGCAGGGTAGCATAGAGAAGGGTGCAATGGTGTGAGATGCATGGAGATGTTGTAGTAGTGCAGAATCAGAGAGGGAGCACTTGTCAACAGCAGGTAGAGCTTCAGAATCAGAGTATGTTTCTAGCCCAACAGAGAGGTCAATTGAGAGTTTTCTTTTGTTCCGAGAGTTGTTGGAGCAACCACACTTGGTAGATGTGTTGCATGTAGAACATTCCAGAGGTACAGGATCAGGTTCGAGAGGAAGCCTTTCTTGTTGAGAGGGAGTGTTGAAAATTGACAACAAGAAATTGCTAAAAATAGAAGTGATAAAAATAGCACTACTAAAAATAGCAGTTTGGGCATCAGTGTTGGATTGGGCAACAGGGAATGAAAAATGGAAGTGCTAAAAATAGAAGTTCTATTTTTACTATTTCAAGTTGGATTCCTATTTTTAGAGAGTCCTTGGTCTAAAATAGGAAGTAAAGTTTGAATTTGGTCTTACCATCAGTTTGAATATTAATTAATTAATTCTCCATGAGTTAATTAGTTAAGGAAAATCAAACTTGAAGTCTTTGTGAGAACATGCAATAATTTCTCTATTGATTGGGGAATGTGTCCTTGATTTGTTCCACTAATTGAGGAATTAAGGATGAGTTCTATATTGAGAGGATCAATTGACTTAGTTTAACTTAGTCAAGTTCAGTTAGATTAATTTAACAAGTTGTTAAATTAATGAGATACAGTTTGTTAATGCTTGCATGCATGTGACAACTGTTATTTTTAGATAACTGAGTATTCTCTTATGGATAATTGATGCATGGTAGTTCAGACAGAGACCCAGTTGAGATCAGATAAGGGACAATGTACTATCAGTTGGATGAATATTTTTCCTATAAAGGAAGCTCATCCATGATGAGGATTTATCTCCTTCAAGTTTGTGTAGTTAGATCATAGGTTAGTGAGTGTGTGAAGAGGCCAATTCACACAAGTGGTAGCACTGGACCCCAAGGAAACTGCACAAGGAAATAAGAGGCTTGGAGGGCAGAGGAGAAGGTTTGTGAGAAGCCTTTGACTCTCTATGAGCAGCAGAGAGATAGCTTCCGAGCTAAGGCTTTGTGTAATTCGCACTATATTTCCACTTGTATGATAATACAGAGATGGGGTTTTAGGCAAGTGCTTTCCTCGGGTAAATTCGTCTGTGTTATGTGTGATTGATTCCTTCTTATCAGTTACATGGGTTCTTATTGATGTTGCTCATGGTTGATTAAGCTTCCGCTAAATTGTTTGTAGAAGTAGATCAAGTGTTTTACTTTAGTACATTGCATTACCAGGTTGATCTACAGGTGGGAAATTTCTACATGGTATCCGAGCTAGCTGATTTGTAGAAAAAGTTCTACATGGTATCAAAGCTAGCTGATTTGTAGGAAAAATTCTACAAAATTCTACATTTTGGCTACCTTCCAAAAGACCCTTTTGATATGGTCTTTGGAAGGGAAGATGACTCCAATGGACGTGATGACAGGGACAAAGTGCAGTAGTTCATTCAGTGGATCCAGTTGATTCACCAAGAAGTACAGGATCGGTTGGAGAAAAGTCAAGCCCAGTACAAGGCTCGACATGACAAACACCGAGTCGACCATCAATTTCAAGTGGGCGACATAGTGTGGTTCCATATCATCAATGATAGGATGAAGGGAGAAGGGAAGAATTTGTGACCAATCCATTATGGTCCATTCACCATTTTGGAGAAGATTGGAAATAGTGTCTTCCGTCTCGATTTTCTGATATATATGCAAATGTAGTATGCAGTGAATGTGGAGAACTTAAAGTTGTATGAACCACCATTGATTATGGACATCGAGGAGGTGGGCACAATTCCTACAGTTGATGACTTTGCACCAAAGTATCTCGACGAGTTACCTGAATACATCATCCTTTACAGAAGAATCAAGACTTTAAGACGGAGAGATGTGGAATACCTTCTAGTTGGTTTCAAGGGGATGCCCCCTAGCAAGGAAAAATGGCTGGAAAAAGAAAGAGTGGGGGAAAAATTTCCCCACTTGCCAATTGACTGATAAAGCTTTTGGCAGTCCAAAAGCTCCTCAATGGGGAGGACTGATCCAGGTGGATCTCCAGACATAGTGGCATGGAAAAAGCTCAAAATTCAAAGTGATGGAAAGACAATGAACTTGACATCAGATCGAAGTGCTCGTTGCCATGATTCCAAAGGTGTGAACGACACTCCAATCCGAGTCTAGATGAAGGAGATAGAAGCAGTCAAGGTTGGGTTGAATTTTGGTGACTGGGTAGGCTTAACAAAGACACAATTTGGCCTTTTTCGGCGGATGGAATTCAGCCAACTCTGGCCCAAAATCCAGGTGGATCTCCAGACATAGTGGCATGGAAAAAGCTCAAAATTCAAAGTGATGGAAAGACAATGAACTTGACATCAGATCGAAGTGCTCGTTGCCATGATTCCAATGGTGTGAACGACACTCCAATCCGAGTCTAGATGAAGGAGATAGAAGCAGTCAAGGTTGGGTTTAATTTTGGTGACTGGGTAGGCTTAACAAAGACACAATTTGGCCTTTTCCGGCGGACGGAATCCGGCCAACTCTGGCCAGATTTTGGGCAAAATTGTGGCCTCGTTAAAATGACTCCTTCGGTTAAAAATCGAAATTTTCAAAATGGGCATATTGTTTTATATAACAAAAAAAATATAAAAAAAAGGGTGGCAAGCCACCAACCCCGTCACCCCAATCCGTACCACATATATTATTAGTGTAGGGGCGGGCCACCACCCCTCGCCCCTCCCACGGAACTGTGTAAACAAAACCGGGGTGGGCGGCCATGACCTCGCCACCCCACACCACGAAGCCACAACCCATAACCACTATATGTTAAAAGGAGGGAGTTGGGTGGTGGGCCGACCCTTGAGGCACGAACCCAACCCACAATGAACCATTTATTGCAATAGCCAACACGGATATGGGTACAGTGGGCAGGCCGCCCAAGATGGGCCTGACCCAACCATTAACTTCTTTTCTTTAAAAAATTGTTTGCAATGTACGTAAAAAGGAGGAGGCGGGGTTTGACCGCTCGACCTCGTCCATATTAATGGACCTTCCACCAACTTCCCTACAAATATTTCCTTGAAGAATCCACCACCGATTTTATACTAAAATGTAGTTTTTCAGTGCACCCAGGGAGAGGAGGCAGTGCACGCAGTTCGAGGCAGAATTTTGCAAGAGGGCCGAATTTTCACTTTGTCAAAATTTAACAAATTTTATATGGTTTCAACACTTCTCGATGCCACGAACGCAATGGAGTTGTGCATTTCTCCATCAGAGTTCTGCATTTTTTGGCCATTTTTCAGTATGGAGGTATAAAATTCCTTTTTTGTAACTGATGCTTGTACTCTTCTTTCTCATGCCACTTAATGAATGAAGGTCTACCCATTGATCGAGCAGGGCCCAAATATGTAGTCCAAGTCTGACGAACTCTATTATCAAGTCTTGTTGTCTTCATTCATGCTTTATGTGTTTCTCCTCTTCTCTCATGTGCATATTAAGTTTTATATGTTAAGTTACAATTTATGCATGTAATTCTTTAACACATCTATAAGAAAAATATTTTGGATCATAGAGTCTATGAAATCATGATTAACATTTCTTTTGTTCTCATCATGAGTTTCATTTACTACCCTTTCACCATTAGTAAGTATTTCTTATAGCAACTTTGTCAAATCTATCTTCAAATCTTCCATGTTGCCTTTAAATTTTTCTTCTATACCATCCATCTTAGCTTCCACGTCATTCATCTTAACTTCCCTGCCTTTCTTTAAAACATCCATGTTAGAATCCACACATTTCTTTAAACCATCCATCTTAGCTTCCATGGCATCCATCTTAGCTTCCATGCCTTTCTTTAAACCATCCATCTTATCTTCTATTACTTTTTGTGAGAGTGAATTTCGTTGCACTTGGTCTTGTAATTTTGATATATCATGTTTCATTTCTTCCTCTTCTTCATGAGTCATGCTAGAGCTTTCAGATTGCTTACTAGGTGTTTCCATTTTGTTTCTTGTAGGCATCAATTAATGATAATAATGCTTCACTATGCCCTTTGAATTCATTCAAACTATTTTTTCAACCAAACTTATGCAAAAAAAAAACTACACAATTTTGTTTTTACTCTATAGGAGCTCGATATTGAATCTGTTATTTCTCTATAATTGCAGATCTCCAAGATCTAAAATTGTGTCCTACGGTAACCCTCTAATTCCTCTTTCCAACCCCACAATTCTGATCAAGATTAGATTCTCCAAGAAAGCGTTATGTCAAATCTTCCATGATGACCTTATTATAGACTAGTTCATTAGAGCGAACTTGTATGAAGTTCCACGTGTCATTGTTTAGATCTTAGGTCCTGACCCTGATACACAGAAAACTACAAGTCGTCCTCGTTCTGTAACTTTTTACGAAATTTCAATATGATGCTTAGAGAGAAAGTTATGACGATTCTCCCTAGGTCACCTATTTGATATATAATTCGGGAGTCTGCAACAACCCTAACTTCCTTGGATCTTATCTCCAAACATATAGGGAGAGAAGATCTAAAATTCAAACCCAAGGTTCATCGAGATTTTGGCTCAAATGGGTTTTAATTTAAACTTCTGAAACATCAGAGAAAACAATTTATAGTGAAGATTCCACGATGACCTGTTTGGAGTAGCAGAACCCTAAAATCCAAAGCTCTAATACCAATTGTTATGCAACGAGCTCACAAAATAGAAGAAAAGATAGAGAAATGACTTCAAAAACAGCCTCTTCAAGGGGGAAACCTCCTTTACCTTACACGAGTGAACAATTCTCGGATGATACAAATGACAAAACCTCATTTCTAAGGGGTCATAATATAATCAGAGTCGACATAACAATAATAATATAAGTGCACAACAATAACAATAATGGGCTTCTATGGGGCACACTAATAACAATTGGGGACAATAGGGTCACAACAATAACAATAAGGGCTACAATGACAATAATAATGGGGGAATCACTAGTATTATAGGGACCTAACATGATGTTACATATGGGTAGCAAGAAGGAGTGAGGAAGGATCTTATAGGGAATGCCTAAAGGGAGATATTTTTTAGAAGACCGGGAAAATATGTATACAAGTACAAGACACATTGTTAAAGCCATTAGAAAAATACAAGGTCAGAAATTATCACCACAAAACAAATAAGCCATTCAAGTTGGGAGAAACAATATGGTTACAATTGAACAAGGAATGACTATAGTGTCCTAGTAAGAAAATCAAGCCTCGGCGATATGGTCTCTTTGAGATACTAGAAAAGGTTCAAGAGAATTCCTATAGACTTAGTCTATCCACATGCATGTGCATTTACTCAATGATGAATTTAAAGAACTTGAAACTCTATGATCCTTCCATGCTAGATCGGGAAGAGGAATATATCCTACCTCATTTAGAGGAGATATGAGATGCTTAAGTAGAGTTGACAAAGGATATCATTTTGAAAAGGAGGTCTAGAACTACAAGAGACTGAAAGCACGAGCTTCACCAATTGGGTTGAAAGGAAAACTTCTATGAAAAGCTAAATGGTACACCTAAGAGAAGATGGAGGAGAAATTTCCTTACCTCATTCAGTAAAACATGTTTGGGACCAAAAGCCTCCAAAAATAGGGAGGTATCATCTGTATTGGATCACTTTATTATTTCTGATCCATCTAAATCCTTTCAGAGTTGAAAAAGTGGATAGCTCAATTCACACAACCATTTTTATTGATAGGTCCAAGTTTGGAAAATTAGGGTTTGAAACCTTCTCGAAGCAACTTGAGGCATAAAACAACATTTTCTAGGGGAAAATTTTATTTCTTAAGTACACTCCCCCTAGCACTATTCTAAACACATATACCTTATCAATGATGCAAGAATTTCCTTTCTTATAGTTTGTATGCAAAATTTATGTCACCCAAAATTTGACCTTCCTATTTTTACCTCCATGATTCAAGAGGATGGCATGTCACTTCCATTATTCATGAAACTATACCTAGCCACATGATCATGATGGAAAATACTCTAGAGGATTCAATATTATAACTGTAGTTAAGAATTGAAGGATTCAAACTTAACCACTAGTAAGCCATCAAGTTGTGTTATAACCGAGTCACTAGGGGGAAAAGGGGTTCCATTCCATTCAAGTGCATTTTATTCCATAGATGAGTAGAGTAGCTAAGAGTGGATATGGAGAGAGTAAAAAAATAGGGTTTGTATACCATAGTAACCCATGAGCCATAGGTCTTACTCCTTTGTACTTGCATCCATTTCCATAAAGTGAAAGAGAGATAAAATCGACCACAACTTCTAGCTGAATTTCCTCTTGAAATGATTTTCTAGGTCATATTTTGTATTGTTGTGGTTTGTCAGTGATTGTTCTCAATTTTTTGCATATTTAGAATTTCGAGGCATATGCAATAAATAGTAATTAATAGATACATAAATATAAGGAGAAATTAACCCTTAGACTTTAGGTTTTGGGATTTTCTAACATATTTTAGTAGATCTTTTTTATGAATATCTAGTAGAATATTTGGACAGCTCATGGATTAAATATGCATGCAATAAAGATGATAGAGCACTTAGGGAGGTGCACGTGAGAAAATTCCACAATGTGAGTATGTTAACCACCCAGCAATAAAATAATATCTACTTGTGAAGTGCACCCTAGGAAGAAGTGTCAAAGGTGGTTAGAAGAAATTAATTCCCATGCCAAAACCATGTAAACAAGAGAAAGTTTACCTTAAAGAAGTGCACCAACCTCTCTAACAATAAAAAAAATCATGTCATCATTGGAAATTATGCCCAAAAGAGGAGCACCCCATCATAAAAGCTCAAATAAACTTCAGATAACACTTTCAAGTGTCAACAACTACGAAGTGAGGTCTTTAAGCTATTAATCTCCAAGATAATAAAATACATTAATTAAACAATTGAATGGTTAACCTCAACATGTGTGCAAAAAATTTAATGCTCAATAAAATCATAATCAAACCACCCAATTATCACCAACCAATTAAATCAACATGAACACATATGTCAATGAGTTGTATGGTGCAGGGGTGAGTGTGGGAGGTGTTTCTAATAAGTGGTGTACCATGGAAACAAATTATATATCCTAAGCAAACCCATCATGATAACAACATAATGACAAAATAGAAGCTCCACATAGGTTTAAACTTAGGGCACACTACCAAAGGACTATTACATAGTAAAACCTCATTAAACCATAAGGAGAGGCTTCACCATCAAAGATGCATGTAGTACCCCCCATGTAACTCCAACTTAGTAACAACTATATCCACAACAATCTTAACATCATCAAACACATTTCCACCTATGCAATGCTAGTAAATGTTACAATGTCAAGTTGTGTCACCTAGGAAAATCCCACCAAGGAAAAGTGGGGTACCATAATACATATCATCTAACCATATCAAGATCATAAGAGAAGAGGATAGTAAAAATGCTAAAGCATAGAATCATCAAGAATGCCCCACCACACATCCAATATAAGAGGACCATCTAAAACATCCCTCCTATTAACACTAATAATACATTATCATCATGCAAAAGTTAGTAAAAACCCCAAACTGTTAACATCTACTTGCAAACACCCTCATCTAACTTTTTGTAAGGATATAATTAGCATCTAAGAATAAGATGTAGCACAAAAATGATAAACATGTCTATAAAATGGATATCATAATGAGATAGCATGCTCCATAACCATCAAATATACAATCAAGAAGTGATCAACTAAACACATAACACATATATATATGAAGAATCAAGAACGGATCAACTAAACACATAACACATATATATATGAAGAGAAGACAACTAGATGAATGAGCACAATTATTCAACTAAAAAAGGTGAGGCTACCCAACAAAACTCCAAATCACACAATCCAATGCCATGTAGGGAAAGAACTCCATAAAGATGTATCCCCAAATTGGTTCAATGCTAATACCAGCGAAAAATCTCCATCAACCTTATGAAATCACAAAATGAAATGATTTAAACACTCTCAAATAAATTAATTATCAAAATATATTAGTCAATATTTTGTTGAAATCTCATCCTACTACAAACAAGACGATTCCGTATGTAAAACCATTTAACATAAAAGACACATCGGCGTTTAGCAGAAATCACACCTGAGGCCGACAAAATTAATTTAAGTGGGACTTATACTACTTATAATATAAGAAACCCGTCCATCAAAACTACTCATGATCCGCATGCATATCCATCTAGTGAAAATATCTCCGCCAGTCTATCCAAAAATGGCTTCAGATGGTGTTCCGGAAGAATATTTGGATGTGGTGTTCCAAGAATTTGCTTACGATCCCATTCGACTCCCGCTTGCGGAAGATCCTGCTCAGCTGCTATACAACCGTAGGACACTCGAGACAATTTGGGTGACGAAACACGATGCCATCAACCCATATACCCGCCACCCCTTCAACGTCAACAATGTCATCCCCCTGACTGAGTTGAGACAGGAAATGCAGCGATACATCAACAAAAACGGAATCCCAGGGCTTCAGGTAATTCCCGATTATACTAAACTCTTAAACCAGACTGAAATGACACGTCTGCTGAAGGATTTGGTTTACTGTTATCGTTATATTTCTCAGAAGGAAAACGAAAACAAGGAAGAAGCTGATTGGAAGGCCCTGTGGCAGAAGCTCAACCTGATCCGTCTTTATTGTGAGTACGGGGAATCTAACAGGGAATTTTTTTCGTCAATCCAGGGATACCAATACTTGTTCATGGTGGTCGATACACAGCTACAGTGTTCCTACTCTTTAAGTGAAGAAACGAAGGAAGTGTGCCGAGAAGTGGCAAGGATAGTCGATATCGTGGGCTTCAGATCGAGGGATTTGGAGACAATACCTGAAAACTCTATATTGGCGTTTGTACATATTCTGTCTTATCTTGGAAAATCCAAATATTTGAAAATCCAGAGCATGGTCCTAAAAATTTACTATCAGATGTTTTATCACAATATCAATTATCCTCTTATAAACGAGGGAAGAACCATAGTTCCTTGTGTCATCCAGATTACTCTCAAATTGTTAGGGCGCCACAATTCGAGGAATAAAATCATAAATGAAGATCTCTACAATGGGACGGCGATTCTGAAAGCGACGTGGATGTGGAGGAGGCTCACTTTGCTCCATTTTGACAACTACGTGGACGTTGTTGTGAAAGTTGTAATACTCTGCATTTCCCGTTATCAACAACATCTACTTTCTTCCCCACAGGGAGGGGCACATTGTATTTGTAAAGCACTTAACCGAGGGCTGGAATTAATTGAAGCTTTAGTGAATGCAGAAGAATCTGAAGTTTATACGTATGTGAAGCAGAAGAAAAGGCTTGAAGAATTGGACATAGTCAAAGATATTGTTGGAATGGTGGAACTCGTTGTGGCAGGGGTCAAATTCAAATCATCTCATGTTCGATTCGGTTTAATTATTACCGCAGAACTTCTGAAAAGCGGTCGTAGAAAGCTGAAACAAAGAGAGATTAATGTTTTTGCAGATTTTCTTCAAAGCGAAACTGCACACAAATATAGTACACATGTTAGGCAGTTGCTTCGCGACATTACAACGATGGCTGCTTCTTGCTAGTTTGGTTGGGTCAGGGAGAAAGATTGTGTAAGTTTCGATGTATTATAAGACACCCTCTATCTCGACAGGAAAACTATATATAGCTGACCGCGAAAGTACAGGATGACGATATAGCTGTCTGTGATAGTGGGTAGAAGTTATTAGTCGGGCAAGTTTACGTAGAAAATAAATGAGAGTGTTAAATTCCTATAGATTCTCAGCCTTATAAAGCTTTCTGTGAATGAAATATCAACTAAACTGGTGGACAGGCGGTGGGGCTCCCTTCTATGCGAAACTCTACCACTCTTTCAGATGTGACCTGAGGCATGTAAAATTTGGCCAGTTCTGCATTTGCGGGCTCTATTTATTTGTATTTGTGGTCTGTTTTGGATTCATGGTTTTACTGTGCAGTTCATTTGATGCCTCCAACCGATTCGCTTTAAAGAATGACGCCTGTTTATTCTCCAACAGGTAATGAGGACGAACCGTTGGCTGTCATTGTTACGTGCGTAGTGCGTGAATAATATTGAAGAACTCGATATATTTAGGGATTAGGTTTTGGTTAAATACTGAAATATGAAGCTCAATGGCAAAAGCATGGGTCTCGGGGAGTATAGAAGGCACTTGGCATTGTAAGGGAGATCTTAAATATCTTGATAGATTATTTGGCGGTTTCTGGTTAAATCTTCTTTCTTCCTTTTAGTTGCTTTGAAATTATTGACTTATAAATTATAATATTAATATTCTTAAACTAGTTGCTATGGTAGTTTTTATAAAAATATTATTTGATCTTAATGATTATTTTTAAAATATTAATTTTTATATGATCGTTTGGTCTTAACATCACTTTCTATTTAAGCTTGTTATATGATTTGCATTTGGTCTTCATGATGAACCACATTAGGTGGTTATAATATAAATATTAATTATTTTTTCTATATTATATTATTATTATTTATTATCCAATTTTAAGGTCATGGTCAAGCTAAACACCACATTGGTGTATGAGACCTCTTTTTGTGGGACAAGGGGCCCACCTCTTTGACTGACTGAAAATATGCCTAGACTTTGACTATAAGCACATCAAAGAGACTCTAAACATGTTTTGAATAAACTATTTCTCTTTCTCTTGCTTTGGATAAGCTATTGATTGTTTCATTTTTGTTCATGCTTGGAAAGGAATATGAATAAAAACTATGGAATAAAATTCCTTAGGATTGGTTATTGTTTAATTGGTTGAATTATAAGAATTGAATTTTTAGATAATTGATTTACATGTTTGAATAATAATTTTAGAATTATTAATCAATTATCTAATCCAACATGGTAGAGATGTGTAATGTAATATAAATAAATAAAAAAATCCTGCTTATCTAGTCCAACATGGTAGAGATGTGTAACTTAATATAAATAAATAAAAAAAATCCTACTTGAGAACATTTTTAGTCGATCAAAATAAAATAAAATAATAAAAAGTCTACCAATGCTTTTAATATTGAGTATGGAAAGAATTACAAATATGCTTCATATTCTCTTGTAGTATCCTTCAAGAAACAAATCTCTTGCAAAAAACACCAAACACATCTCCCTTCCATGGATCTCCTGTTGTTTTGGAGAGAAGGACCTTCAATGATGAGATTTTCTCCAAATTTGGTTTCCCTTTTTTGAACGCAGGATATAAGCCCTTGTATGGGTTATCTATCATTTTCACTACCATATCTTAGCGTTGTGTCTACAATAAAGTGATTTTCTCTCCAAAATTATTTCAAGTTTCGTGATATCCTTATTTTTATTGATATTTTTACTGTTTTTTCTGGGTTGTAGTATTCTTATGGTCGTGTGAGGCACGAGACAAGTTTGACGTCTTCCTCTAGATTCAAAACGAATTGAATGCAAGTGGAGAGTGCAGACTCATCAAGACCAATAAAAGGGCAGATCTTGAAGATCAATCCCTAGATCTGCTTGAAGGAGTGAATACAAGCTCTTAAGAAAAAGATTCAAGAACAGTTGGGTATTCCAGCAAGATTTCAAATCTAATTTATGCGAGGAAATCATTGCAAGAGGAATATAAGTTGCAAGACTATGGAATTGTTCTTGACTAAACCATCATCCTTAAGATAAGATTTCTTGGAGGATGCCCTAGATCTAGCTCTAAAGGTCTAGCTTCATTCAAGGATACAGTCAAAGGGCAGGAGGAGCCACAAAAAAATACAAAGAAACATCCCTGTAATGTTCCAAACTTAAAAAAATAGTGATACACAAAAGCCAATTCGATTATTGCATAGAAAAATTAAACTATCAGCAAATACTCAATACACAACAGAAACAGGAACCAGCTGAGCCATTTTATTTAGTAATTGAACAATGCAAAATAGTATGGAAAGAGAACATGGGCCTGCCTCAAGGGAAAGCTAGACAAAACCCAAGTGTCCATAGTAATCCCGAATGCTAGGAAGCAATTGCTCCTCTAAAGCTCTGTCGCCTGTCTCCGAGCTATGACAACTGCTGGCTAGAAAGGTGCTGCAAGAAACCCTGCCTCTAGAACTCAGAAAATTTTGAAATTTCAACCAAAAATGCCTTGGAAAAAACCCAGAAAGAGTGTGGCATATCTCAAACCACCAAATTTCGACCTCCTTTATGGCCTATGCCCTCCAAGCAGTTACAACAAACTGGCCTGTAAGAAATGACCACAAACTCCTCCTCCAAGCTCTGAAATGGAAGTAAACACCAGTCCAAATATCTTCTCTAACCTCCACGACAAAGCTCGGCTGCAAGGACTGATACTCTACCCACCAGATGAACTCCCACACACAGGTTTTGCGTTGGCCCACGAAGTACGAAAATCACACTGCCAAACCTAAAGCCCAATCAACGTCAAACTTCCCCAAAGGCTAACAATCCTCCTTAGCCTCTCCTCTGGAAAATAACATAGCAATACTCCTATTCATCTCCACAAACAACTCGACTTCCTCTCTCCCTGCATCCTCTACAAATATGCACCACCTGGAAGGAAATGCTACTGTTGGAAACCACAACAAGAATATCCTCCTAAGGAAATGAATTATACCTTCCTAGGATGGCTCTCGAAATCCCCTGAGGAAAGGATGAGGTCTCCTCCTGAAGAAATTGTGTAAACATCCAGTGACTCGACTAAGCAGCTCGAGCAACCAAGAGAAATTGATATACATTCATGAATGGTTTGAGAAGAGAGAGCTTCCCTCCATTTCATCCTCCATCATTGGCCCCACTTAACCAATACATGCAAAACTTATCTCCCTCTCTATGCATATCGAACTAAGAATCTTAGTTGTAGCTTTTTTATTCCCTTTTGCTTGAGTGCGGACTGTCGGTATGGATGCAATCAAAGGTAGGCCAAGTCACCCTCCTCAAAATGTCTCTCTACTCGATGCTGATCATCATACATCTTCTGCTGGTTTTGGGCTACATGTAAGTTATCCTTAAGAGCCTTAAGCATATCTTGGCTCTCCAAGATCCAATCCTTGGCCTTTGGGGCCCTGTTGTCTCCAAAAACAATATCAGCAAAAGATAAAGCATCATAACCATATAAAGCACGGAAAGGAGCCATACCAATGGACATATGATAGGTGGCGTTGTGAATATACTCTCCCAAGTGCAACCATCGAATCCAAGCTCTCTGTCGCCTTGTCACATAATTCCTCAGATAGCCCTCTAACCACTTGTTAACCCTCTTTGCCTAACCATCGATCTGGGGATGATAGCTGATGCTCAGGGTGAGCTCAGCGCTGACTAATCTGAAGATCTCCTACTAGAATCATCCCATGAATCGGTTATCCCTTTCAATGAATATGGTCTTCGGGAGTCTGCGCAAATGAAAGACCTCCTTGAAGAACAACTTTGTCATCTGTGAGGCTGAAGATTGCGTTGGTATGGAAAAGAAGTGTGAAAACATGTTCAACCAATAGACCACTACAAAAATACAATCCTTCCCTTGTACTAAAGGAAGTCCAATAATGAAGTCCATAGAGATGCTCTCCCATTTCCTCTCAAGGATGGGAAGAGGCTGCAACAATCCTGTTGGATGGGTGAAATCTCCCTTATTCCTCTGGCAAGCTTCACACTCCTCTACATGCCTTAGTACATCTCCCTTGAGACCCTTCCAAGTGAAGCTCTCTCTCACAGCCATATATGTCTTCCTAAATCCCTAGTGTCTGGACAAAGGAGAATCACGAGCTGCTCGAAGGATGCGCCCCCTCAACTGTGATTCTGAAACCAGAAATACGCCTCCCTTATAATAAATGACCTCGTCCATCACCTTGTATCGCTCATCTACATAGCTACCCTCCAAGTCACATGCTCGATGATCCTTGGAGTATTCTACCAATAACTAGGCCTTCTAGTCATGACAGATGCTCATGAGTGAAAGCCCGACCAGTCTCCTAGATAGTGCATATGCCACTACATTGTGCTTTCCCTACACATACTTAATATAAAAATTATAGGCGTGCACTTTTCTAACCCATCTCTGTTGTCTTTCATTGAGGCCCTGATGCCCCATAAAATGGCGAAGATTGTTGTGGTCTGTCTTCACCCAAATTCAATTCCCCACCAAAAACTATCTAAATTTGGCCAATGCGTGCATTATGGCCAACATCTCCTTGTTGTAACTTGAATATGAATCTCATGAGGTAGAAGCTTCCTAATCTCAAAAGCAATTGGGTGCCCATCTTGGGACAAGACTACCCCAATCCCTACAGTTGATGCATCGCACTCCAATGTGAAAGGCTAAGAAAAATCTAGCAGTGTTAGAACCAGACAAAAACTCATCACCTCCTTGAGGTGATCAAACACTATCTGAGCTTCCTTTCTCCATGCAAATTCCCCTTTCTCAGTCAGATTAATAAGGGGTGCTGCCAACTATGAGAATCCCTTCACAAACTTCTGATAATAAGTACATATTCCCAAAAACCCTCTCAATGCTGTCACATCCTCGGTCTTTGTCCAATCCCAAATGGCTTGAATCTTCTCCTTATGGACCTTGAACCCATCTGCAGTGATGATGTGTCATAAAGCATCTCTGTCAACCCAAACTAAGACTTAAACATCTTCCCGTAGAACTGTTGCTCCTCCAATATATGCAAGACTGTGTCCAAGTGCTATAGGTGCTCCTCCCATGTCGTGCTGTAGACCAAGATGTCATCAAATAATACCAGTACAAACCTCCTCAGCTTGCCTCAAAACACATGGTTCATACATGACTGAAAACTAGCTAGTGCATTGGTCAACCCAAAGGGCATGACCAGGAACTCGAAATTCCCATAATGACATCTAAAGGCTTTCTTCAGAATGTCCTACTCTCACACCCGAATCTGATGATACTCCAATCACAGATCTATCTTAGAGAAGTACTTGGCCCCTCTAAGCTCATCCATCAACTCATCAATTCACAGAATGGGATACCTATTCTTCAATGTCTTCTTGTTGACAGCCCTGCAGTCAATACACATGTGAAGAATCCCATCCTTCTTCTTCACTAACACAACTGTGGAAGAAAATGGACTAGAACTCGGTCTTATGAGACCCAATTCCAACAACTCCTGGATGGCTCTCTCTTCTGCCTTCACACCTAGCTCCAACTCTATAGCATGCTCAAATCCTCTATCAAGTGGTTGCCCCAATGGTATATCTGCAAAAGCTACCAAATATTTATCCAGTACCACCCGTATGTCCGGATGTGGTGGTGTGGTCTTCCCCCCAACCTCTGAAATCCTTAGCTCTATTGTCCATGTTATGTCTCCATGCCTCAAATCAGCCTCTATCTGATGATCCGAAACTTTCTGAGGGGGGTACAAATGCATGCCCCTAAGAACCATCGATTTTCCATCTGGCCCCGTAAACTCCATCACCAATTTTTTTGAATCAGTGGTAACCCAACCAAGGGAATACAACCATTGGACTCTGAGCACCACATTGGTGTCTAGTACATCCTCCATGAAAAACCGATTTGTCATCAAATAGTTCCCCACAGTCACTATCAGAGTGGCAACATCTCAAATACACTGCATAGTCTTGTCCCTTGGTATTAGGACTGAAAATCCCTCAAAATTTGTAGTGGTGATGCCCCTCCTCTGGACCATCAAAGCATCAATAAAATTGTGGGTGGCCGCACTATATACCAAGACTGAGACACACTTCCCCTGTACTATGCCTCTGATCCTCAAGGTCAAGAATTTTTTAATCCCACACAAGGAAGCTAGGACTACACTTGTTGGTGCGAAGGATACTCCTCCCTGAGGTGGCAGTGGTGGTGGTCCTTTCCATGTTTTCTCCTCGCTATCCCTGCCACCAAACTGTTGAAATTTGGTACCGGAGGACAGGTGGTTCCCTTAGGCTTTGATCTTTGGCCTAGGGAAAAGTGTCCAAAAGAATTTAATTTTTCTCCTAAAGTGACTTTATAATTTTATAAAGTTAAATCTAATTTAAAAGTGACTTTAAGTGATAAAGTTACTAAGTCTAATTTTAAAGTAACTTTTATAAAGTTAATGAAAAATTAGAAAGGAAAAGTGACTTTGGAAATAAATGACTAAGTGGGTCTTTATTAAAGTGGGGTGAATTAAAAAATAGAAAGTGAGATTTAAATGAGCATTTAATCTTAGCCATTGATCTAAATCTATTTCAGCCATTGGATTTAGAGATCACCCAAAAGTCACTTGGATCACCCAAAAGTCACTTGGAGTTATATTAAAGGAGGAAAAGGAGGAAAAGGTCATTCATTCTTTCATAAGCAGGTTGGGAGAAGGAGAGCAAGAGAGCAAGAGAGATTTCTGAGCAGGGAGGAGAAGGAGATAGCAGCTTGGCACACATTCCAAGGCAGAAGTTGAGCAGATTTGTACAGCTGATTCAGCACATAGTGAAAGGCAGATTTTTGCACAAAAATTGAGGAGCAGTTTGCTAATTTTTCTGCACACAAAACGAAGGCCGTACAACATTTATTGCTGTCCTGTTTGCTGTAATTTCCAGATTGTTGTGAGGCACGAGAAAGGAGATAAGTTGTAAATTTGCTTGCTGTTTTTTGCTGAATAATTCTCACTGTAAAAAGGCAATTTTCAGAAATAAAGAAGAGCTCTCAAACTGGTTTTCCCCAAGAGTTGTAGGGGGTTTTTCCAGGGTCAAGTTGACCAAAAATATCAGTGTTTTAATGTATTTTAATGGCTGTTTTTTATTGTTGATTTTTAATTCTGCAATTTCCAGCATTCTGAAAAATTTCCAAAATTTGTGTTTTCAGCAATATTTATTTTTTCAGTCTGTTAAATGTATGGTTATGGGAATGGGAATTTAACTACATGGGAGAAATAAGGAGAAACTGAAAATCGGGGTGGGAAAACAGAAATTTTTACATGGTATCGGATCTTGAGTGCTGAAGGGCAGTTTGGGATAGCAAAAGGAAAAATTACAGTTGCTGATTTTTCACTCAGAAAATTCCAGCAAGCTGATTTTTTCATAAACAACAGTTTTATCTTTACTACAGCAGTGTTATTTTTTAGTTTTAGGACAACAGGCTGTCATTGGGATTGAGGGTTGAGGATAGGCTGGATGGGCATATAAATTACAGCGTTTGGAAGGAGAGAATGCAGAGTATCTTTGAGGAGGCAGAAGTCTGGGATATCATGGTGCATACCGCACAGAACCCTGTTGTTGTGCCCACTGATGTTACTCAGTTGGTTGAGTATAAAAAGAAGAACAATAAGGGTAAGAGGTTGATTCTAGACGGAATCAAAGACCATTGCATTCCTCATGTGAGAGGAAAGAGCAATGCCCATGAGATGTGGACAGCATTGTCCAATCTTTACCCGAGTACCAATGAGAACCGGAAGATGGTCCTGAAGGAGAAGCTGAAGAACATCAAGATGGGGAATGATAATGCAGCTGGATATCTCACAAAGATTACCAATGTGAGAGATGAGTTGGCAGCGATTGGAGAGGCCATTCCATCCACTGAGTTGGTGCGTATTGCAGTGAATGGCCTCCCCCGTTCATGGTTGAACTTTGCTGATGGGGTTTGTGCACGTGAGACCCTTCCCACATGGGAGAGGTTTTGGGATGATTGCATTCAGACAGAGATCAGGAAAGGTCAGCTTGGGGCAGCCAAGCCAGTTGAGCAAGATGAGGATGTAGCACTGGTGGCAGGAGGCAAGAAAGGCAAAGGGAAGAAGCAGGCTTCCACAAGCGGTGGTTGAAGCAAAGGCAAAGGTAAAGGTAAACAAGGGAACACACAGAAGGACTATTCCAAGGTGAAGTGTTGGAATTGTCAAAAGATGGGACACTATGCAGTTGTGTGTCCGGAGAAGAAGAAGAAGAAGGGGAAGAACTAGGACGTGGCAGCTTCAGCAGAGATTGAGGACTTTGCTGGTTGTTTTGACCGAGAGTTTGTGTTCACTACGTGTGAGTCCTCTAGTGCAAGATCACCTGCCACACAGGTCCAGAGGGAGCATGCTTTTCCCTCGATTAGCGAAGCATCTTCAGGTATCTGGTATGTGGACAGTGGGGCTTCACGTCATATGACAGGAGTCCGTGAGTACTTCTCAGAGCTTTCAGAGAGTGGCACTGATATTGAGGTAGTACTCGGTGACAACAGAGTTGTTAGAGCAGTCGGGGTGGGGACAATGACATTTCAGAGAGAGTCCAAACCTCCCTTGAAGGTGTCAGAGGTTCTTTATGTGCCAGGGATGAGGAAGAACCTCATATCTGTCTCAGCTTTGGAGGACAGAGGATATGAAGTACTGTTCAGGGGAGGACAGGTGTTGATGTATCCCAGGGGCACTCCAGCTGATTCAGCTAGAGTGATAGGTGTACGCCATGCAAAGGTGTACAAGTTTGCATTCCAACCCCTTTTGGCATTGAGCAGTAGTACCGACAGCAGAGCTAGCAGTTCTGAGCTGTGTGAGATTTGGCACCGCAGGATAGGACACATGTATCATGGAGCCTTGAGGACATTGCGGGAGATCACTACAGGTGTGCCAGATTTCAGTACTGATCACTTTGATACTTGCAGAGGTTGTGCGATGGGCAAGTTTGCCAAATCCCCTTTTCCCAACAGTGACAGCAGAGCGACGAGGATACTTGATTTGATTCATTCCAATGTGAGCGGTCGGATGTCTCATGTTTCCTTGAGTGGATATGAGTACTATGTGTTATTCATTGATGATCACTCCAGGAGGACCTGGATTTATTTTTTGAAGACCAAGAGTGAGGTCTTCAAGCGGTTTCAGGAGTTCATAGCTCTTGTGGAGACTCAGAGAGGTCGAAAGATCAAGTCTTTGAGGTTGGACAATGGAGGAGAGTACACCCTTGGAGAGTTTGTTGACTATTGTGTGGAGGCAGGCATTAGGAGGGAGTTCACTGTTCCTTACAACCCCCAGCAGAACGGGGTTGCAGAGAGGAAGAACAGATCCATCATAGGGGCTGCCAAAGCCATGTTACATGATCAGGGGTTGCCATTGTTCTTATGGGCAGAGGCCTGCAACACAGCTGTTTACTTGCAGAACAGGAATCCGCATCGTGCCTTGTGGCACATGACTCCGGAGGAGGCTTTCTCTGGGAAGAAGCCTGATATTGGTCATCTTCATATCTTTGGATGCATTACATTTTCCTATATACCCAAGGAGAAGAGGACCAAACTAGAGCCCACCGCAGAGAAGGGTATCTTTGTGGGCTACAGTGAGACTTCAAAGGCCTTTCGGATTTACATTCCTGCACAGAGGAGAATTGTTGTCAGACGGGATGTGAAGTTCGAGGAGGACAGGGCCTTTAGGAGGTCACGGGAGTTAGAGTATCTGGATCAGCTAGACCCTCAGCAACAGTTGAGTCAGTCGCAGGGATCCAGTGGGCAGGGATCAGGAGGATCCGGAGGTACATCTATGAGGATGTCAGGTCCGTCAGTGAGCAGTGGCTCATCGAGCGAGAGGGGTGGTGCTCCGGGCAGCATGCAGAGCAGTTCACAGAGCAGTTCACTAGGGAGTCCACTGATGGACAGTTCACACGGTACCTCAACTTCTACAGGTTTAGGTGCAAGCAGGAGGACAACAGACAGACAGTCAGGAGTTCAGGCTACTGATGATGATGATGAGGAGGAGTTTCATTCTCCGGTGGGAGAAGTGCGCTCAGGGAAGAGGAAGCGCAAGTGGCTTCAGGACACCTTGAGAGATGCCACATCTATTGCTAAGCCGAAGAGGCCGGTCAGAGAGAGTAGACCACCTGAGAGGTTTTGTAGCTATATGGCGATGGTTACCAGCATCCTTGACTCTGAGCCTTCTAGCTATGAGGAGGCAGCTAGCCAACAGGTTTGGAGAGAGGCCATGCAGGAGGAGTATTCTTCTATCATGAAGAATGATGTTTGGGAGGTGGTGCCGAGGCCTGAGGGCAAATCCGTGGTTACTTCCAGATGGCTTTACAAGGTAAAGCATGCTACAGATGGCAGCATTGAGAAATTCAAAGCGAGGTTTGTGGCTAGAGGGTTCTCCCAGGTAGAGGGAGTTGATTATGAGGAGACCTTCGCTACCGTGGCTCGATATACTTCGATCCGCTCCATTATATCGATAGCAGCAGAGATGGGTTGGAAGATCCACCAGATGGATGTGAAGACCGCATTTCTCAATGGCTTCATACAGGAGGAGGTGTACATTGAGCAGCCACAGGGCTTTGAGGTGCATGGGAAGGAGTCCCATGTGTGAAGATTGAAGAAGGCCCTTTATGGCCTGAAGCAAGCTCCCAGAGCTTGGTACTCCGGGATAGATGCATACTTGCAGGGGATGGATTTCACAAAGAGTGAGGCAGATCCGAACCTTTACTTTATTGTGATTGGTGAGGAGCCTCTCATTCTGGTGCTGTATGTGGATGACTTGATCATTACAGGTGCAGAGAGACTCATAGAGCACTGCAAGAGAGATCTTGCAGCGGAGTTTGAGATGAAGGACATCAGCTTGATGCATTACTTTTTGGGTTTGGAGGTGTGGCAGGAGGAGGGGCATTTCTTCCTGGGGCAGGGGAAGTATATTTTGGACATCCTTAGCAGATTCCACATGGAGGATTGTAGACCCATGTCGACACCGATGATCACCAACTAGAAGAAGCTTCATGCTTCAGATTCCGAGTTGGTGGATCCCACATTGTATAGGCAGCTGATTGGTTCCTTGATGTATTTGGTCAACACTAGACCAGATATTTGTTTTGCAGTCAACACGATGAGTCAGTTTATGTGTGAGCCTAGGAAGGTTCACTGGGTGGCTGCAAAACACATTTTGCGATACTTGCAGGGGAGAGTGGATTATGGTCTGGACTACAAGCAGGGAGATGGAGTGAGATTGGCAAGGTACACTAATTCTGATTGGGCAGGTTGTGCTTCTGATAGGAAGAGCACTTCAGGGTGTTGTTTTGGGTTGGGTTCAGCAGTAGTGTCATGGTTCAGCCGGAAGGAGCAGTCAGTAGCACTGAGTTCAGCGGAAGCAGAGTATATGGCAGCCAGTCTAGCTAGTTGTGAGACTATCTGGCTTCGCAATATGTTGTTTGGCTTATTTGGTCAGCCGTTGAGATCTTCAGTGATTTACTGTGATAATCAGAGTTGCATTAAACTCACGGAGAATCCAGTATTTCATGACAGGTCAAAGCATATCGGGATCAGATATCATTTCATCAGAGACTATGTTCAGAAGGGAGCTGTGAAGCTTGAGTATATTTCCACTGATGAGCAGGTTGCAGATATCCTTACCAAAGCCTTACCACGGGGCAAACATGTCTACTTCAGAGACAAGATGGTTGTGGTGAGGAACACCTTCCTCGGTAAGAGGGAGTGTTGAAATTTGGTACCGGAGGACAGGTGGTTCCCTTAGGCTTTGATCTTTTGCCTAGGGAAAAGTGTCCAAAAGAATTTAATTTTTCTCCTAAAGTGACTTTATAATTTTATAAAGTTAAATCTAATTTAAAAGTGACTTTAAGTGATAAAGTTACCAAGTCTAATTTTAAAGTAACTTTTATAAAGTAAATGAAAAATTAGAAAGGAAAAGTGACTTTGGAAATAAATGACTAAGTGGGTCTTTATTAAAGTGGGGTGAATTACAAAAATAGAAAGTGAGATTTAAATGAGCATTTAATCTCAGCCATTGATCTAAATCTATTTCAGTCATTGGATTTAGAGATCACCCAAAAGTCACTTGGATCACCCAAAAGTCACTTGGAGTTATATTAAAGGAGGAAAATGAGGAAAAGGTCATTCATTCTTTCATGAGCAGATTGGGAGAAGGAGAGCAAGAGAGATTTCTGAGTAGTGAGGAGAAGGAGACAGCAGCTTGGCACACATTCAGAGGCAGCAGTTGAGCAGATTTGTACAGCTGATTCATCACATAGTGAAAGGCAGATTTTTGCACAAAAATCGAGGAGCAGTTTGCTGATTTTTCTGCACACAAAACGGAGGCCGTATAGCATTTATTGTTGTCCTATTTGCTGTAATTTCCAGATTGCTGTGAGGCACGGGAAAGGAGATAAGTTGTAAATTTTCTTGCTGTTTTTTGCTGAATAATTCTCACTGTAAAAAGGCAATTTTCAGAAATAAGGAACAGCTCTCAAACTGGTTTTCCCCAAGAGTTGTAGGGGGTTTTTCCAGGGTCAAGTTGACCAAAAATATCAGTGTTTTAATGTGTTTTAATGGCTGTATTTGATTGCTGATTTTTAATTCTGCAATTTCCAGCATTCTGAAAAATTTTCAGAATTTGTGTTTTCAGCAATATTTATTTTTTCAGTCTGTTAAATGTATGGTTATGGGAATGGGCATTTAACTACATGGGAGAAATAAGGAGAAACTGAAAACCGGGGTGGGAAAACAAAAAATTTTACTCCAACTCCTCCTCATCTTCCTAATCATTTTCTGATAAGACTTCGATGTAATGGGCCCTACCTGTTGTGCACTGATGACTACGTGCCCAAGGCTCATAGCATGTAAAGCATAGCTTCTTCTTCCTAAGGTCTCTCCTTGTCTCGTCATCCAACGGGCCTCGCCCTTAGGTTTCTCTCTCCTCTGTAGAAGCACGACTGTCACTTCCCTTCTGTGGGTAGGGAGTGTGTGTAGGAAATGGATCTCGAGCCTTGGGAATGGCCCGCTGCAAGTCCCGAGTACAAGATACTGCCTCAAGAAGAGTCAATGGTTTGCGATACATCACTAGTCCTTGAAATGGCTCCGTAAATCCCTCCAAAAATGTGTATACTCTCCTTGTATCTGAAAAATAAGGCACCATGATGGAGACCCTCAAAAACTCCGAGATATAATGCTCTGGATGCCCTATCTACCTGAGCTGGGTCAATTACCTAAAGTGAGCCTTTGGATCCTTCCGATCAAAGTGATGCACTACTTTCTGTGTGAACTGCTCATAGGAGGTCATGTGGCATGTCCTAGAGTGGACAAACCATGAAACCAACAATCATGTGCTTCCCCCTCCAGGTACAATGTGGCCATCTTGATGGCTTCTACTTCTATCATTCAATTCAATTGGAAGAATGTGTCCATATTCTCCACCCAAGCATGTGTTGTGCACTTGGAAGTGCCATCATATGTAGGGGAATACATTTTCCCAATAGAGCGATGTAGCTCATAGTTCTGATTACCATAGCCTTTTGCCTTTTAGTTCTGCTTGAGTTTGCAAAATTCTCTAGAGGTCATAGCTTCTCTGAATTCTGCCCCCATGGATTTCCATTCTTGGAAATGCTCCCCCATCAACGATGAATCCTCACCCCCACTAGTCTCTTCCTGTGCTAAAGGTATAAAACAGGGTAAAGTAGCTCAAGTTGGCTCACCCGAGGATGGAAACTATATAATGAAAGAAGGATGATTGGACTATTTTCAGGTCCCAGAAGTCTCTCCAACTACGAAAACCCGGTGAGTGCTTCACTCTCGGTTATGCATTTTGATCTCATCCAACATCTCCTTCTGCCCCTTTGTCAAATCATTCAAAGCCTTCAAGAGACTATTGAAATGCGTCTCCTCCTTAGTATTGGGCTTACCCATATCTTCTACTACTGCAAGCTTCCCATGATCCTCCGTGGCTGGGGTAATCTCTAACTCCCTTTCTTTGCTCCAGTACTTCTACCCTCTGTAAGTGATATTATGTCGGTCTTCTTCACTAATAGAAAATTTTCCCCATGGCTGAGCCAGAATCTAAGCTTTGATACCACTGCCATGTTCCAAACTTAAACAAACAGTTATACATAGAAACCAATTTGATTATTTCAAAGAAAAGTTAAACTATCAGCAAATACTCAATACACAACAGAAATGGGAACCAACTGATACATTTGATTTAGTAATGGAGCAATGTACAATAGTATGGAAAGATCACATGGGCTTTCCTCAATGGAAAGCTAGAAAGAACCCAGGTGTTGACAGTAATCCCAAATGCTAGGAAGCAACTACTCTAAAGGTCTGTGTTGTCTCCAAGCTACGACAACTGCTGGCTAGGAATATGCTGCAAGAAACCCTGCCTTTGGTGCTCAGAAAATTTTGAATTTTCAGCCACAAACTCCTTGGAAAAAACCCAAAAATTGGCCTATATCCAACCACCCAATTTCAAACTCCTCTACGGCCTACGCCCTCCAAGTAGTGACATCAAAATTACCTACAAGAAATGGACACAAATTCCTCCTCCAAGCTCTGAAATGGAAGCAAACACCACTTAAAATATATCCTCTAACCTCCACGGCAAAGCTCAGCCCCAAGGACTGATACTCTACCCACTAGATGAGCTCCCACACACTGCTTCTGCGTTGGCCCAGGAAGTACGAAAATCACACTGCCAAACTTGAACCCCAATCAGCCCCAAACTCCCCCAAAGGCTGGAAATCCTCCTTAGCCTCTCCTCTAGAAAATACTAAAACAAAACTCTCCTACTCAACTCCACAAAAAACTCGACTTCCTCTCTCCCTGTGTCCTCCAAAAATAAGCACCACTTGGAAGGAAATGATATTGCTCGAAACCAAACAATAATTTCCTCCTAAAGAAATGAAGGAAACCTTCCTAGAGTGGCACTTGAAGTCCCCCGAAGAAAGGATGAGCTCTTCGCCTAAAGAAATCGTGATAAATAGTCAATGACTTGGCTAACCAGTATGAGAAACCAAGAGAAATAGATATACACTCATGAATGATTTGAGAAGAGAGAGTTTCCCTCCTTATATAGTTTTCGTGGGGTAATTTTCCCTCCATTTCATCCTCCAGCATGGGCCCCACTTAACCAATGCCATGAAAAATTTATCTACTTCTCTATGCATATCAAACTAAGGAGTGTGCAATTGCCTAGTGAGGGTAGCCTCCATGTGTAACTTAACTTTAAAACGAAATATCTTCTCCTAGTCTAATCTCCTAATAGCATCGAATGGGGTCACTAACTCCAAAATTGGCCCCATAATACAAAATTAAATCCTGTTCCAAAATTATTTAGCAAGGGACATTACACTCCCAATCCTCCTGGTCCCTTTATTTTGGAGTAGATGACCCGGGTTCCAGCTTTGACAGTCAATTTTCTGGAGGTAAATGAGCTTTATGATGATTTCCATGCAAGAGTAGTGTCAGACCAGGCAGTAATTTCTCAACCAAAAATTGATTCATGTTTATTGCTTCAGGTAGGTCTTCATTAAATACATGAGGGAGAGACTGTTCACTTCATCTCCCGATGACTATTCATATTACTTATTTATCTATTTACATTATATTCACCCAATCATGAGGATTAGGTGTCAACATTCCCCCCTTAATCTAAAGGGATGTTGGTGAGTCCAAGCATCATTCTGAATCATTCAAGCTTTTCTCTTCCAAGCGCTTTGGTGAAGATGTCTGCAATTTGCTCATTTGTGGAACAATGACGGAGATGGACTATTTTGGCCTCAACATGATGTCGAATCAGATGATATTTAGTATTGATGTGCTTTGTTTGATCATGGAACTTTTGGTTCTTGGCCAACTTTATTGCAGAGGTATTGTCAATCATGAGTGGAGTTGATTGTACTTGTTTTACCTGCAAATCTTCAAGAATTTTCCTGAGCCACACAATTTCTTTTGTTGCTTAAGCTGCTACCACGTATTCTACTTCTATTGTGGAATCTGCTGGAACTGATTGTTTGCATGATCTCAAGGAGACATCTCCTGATCCAAGACTCATAACATATCTTGAAGTAGATACCCCAATTTATTTGTCTCCATCGAAGTCTGAATCATAGTATCCAATCAAGTTAAAGTCGTCCACCTATGTATACTTGATTCCAAAGTCTTGAGTTCCCTTCAAGTACCTTAGAACTCTTTTTGCAGTAGGCTGATCTCCCTCACAAGGATTTTGCATAAACCTGTAGAGGATTCCAACAGCAAACGAAATGTCTGGTCTGGTAGTAGTTAGGTAGTTGAGACTTCCTACAAGTTGTCTATACTTTGTTGCATCCTCAAATTCTTTTCCTTCAGTAGATGTGAGCTTTAAGTTTTGTTCCATTGGAGTAATAAGAGGATTTCATTCTGTCATGCCAAACCTGTTCAACAGATCTCCAATGTATTTCTTTTGAGAAAGAAATATGGACTTCAGATGTTGGGTTACTTCAATGCCAAGATAGTAATGAACATAGCCCAAATCAGTCATTTCAAAACTTGTCCCCAATTATTTCTTTATAGATGCAATGTAGCTTTCATTGTTCCCTGTCATCAAAAGATCATCTACATATACTACAAGATATACAACTGTTTTTCCAACTTTCTTAACAAATAAAGTTGCATCATCAAGATCATAATGTTTGAAATTGAGTTTTAGAAGATGCTCAGTTAGTTTTTCATACCAGGCTCGCGGTGCTTGTTTGAGGCCATACAAGGACTTCACAAGTTTGCATACTTTATGTTCATGTCCTTTCACAACAAATCCTTCAGGCTGAGACATAAAAACATTCTCTTTTAGATCTCCATTTAAGAAAGTAGTTTTTACATCCATTTGATGGACTTTCCAACCGTTCTGAGCTGCTAGTGCAAAGAGTGTCCGGATGGTAGCCCATTTTGCTGTGGGGGAAAAAGTCTCCTCATAATCGACCCCTTCCTTCTATGCAAAACCTTTTACCAGAAGCCTAGCTTTGTGCTTGTCAAGAGAGCCATCAACTTTATACTTGTTCTTGTAGACCCACTTGCAGCCAATTGGTTTGGTTCCTAATGGAGGATCAACCAGCTTCCAAGTGCCATTCTTTATGAGGGAATCATACTCCTTTTGCATCGCTTATTTCCATTCATCATGAGAAGCAGCTTCTTTGAAGGAAGTTCGTTCAAAATCTGTAGACAAGTTCAATTCACAATCATAAGAAACATCCATATCAACAGGTGAATTAGAGTCATCCACATCACCTCCATTTTGTTGGTTTGAATTTCTAGTTCCTGTCTTTCCAAACTCATCAGGATGAACACTTTCAAGTGTCTTTGTCAGCCACTTTGGGGGACCTTTCTCAGATGGTCCAGGTTGCTTCGTTGATTGAGTTGGGACTGAATCAAGATTGAGTCTCCCAATTCTATCAATCACATCACTTAAAGCATCATCTGTTATTGGAGTTTCATGTGGGGGAGAGTGTTCTTCAGAATAAGATTCCAAATGTCGATCTAGTATAGGAATCCCCCCTTCAAGATGTGGAATCTGATTATCAAATTCTTCAAATGATTTTGCTTTTGTGAATCTATCCAAGCGATCAAGTTAAACAAATAAAAAGGGCTATCTCTGAAGCTCCCACCTTAGCCAGCCCTGATTATACTAAGTCATTTAGTATTTTCTCTTTTGCCTTTGAAACAAACCTTGCTGTTGTTTTATTACAGAAAAATGAATATTCCCATGACCAACCCATAGCCTTTTTCAACAAGGTTATGATAGATGTTGAGCCGAAGTATGACATAAATGAGCAGCAAGCCTATGCCCTTATTCAAGCCCTGAAATCATTCAGAATGTATGTCTTACATTCACCTATTACTGCTTATGTCCCAAATAGTCCTTTCAAAATTGTCTTAACCCAACCAGACACCGATGGGAAAAGAGGTAAATGGATCACTCAAATTCTGGAATTTGATCTAACTATCAAGACTACCAAGCTAGTAAAAGGTCAAGGATTAGCTAAGCTTCTAGCTGAATCCAACTACAAAGTACTTGGAATCAATTCTATTTTGGAAATACAAGGGAAGAGTACACAAGAACCTACTGTCCTTGCAGAAGCGGAGAATCCACAAGAACCTTCCCTTCATCCTAGAAGAGAGAATCCACAAGAACCTCTACCTTTAGAGCAGATCAGTCCTATACACATTGATGAAAAATATTTGTTGTCAAATTGGTATCAAGATATTGTAAATTTCTTGATCAATTTTGAGTGTCCAACATCGTTCTCCAAAACCCAATGTAAATATCTTAAGTTAAAATCAGTCAAGTACTGCATTATTAATGAAAATTTATACTGGAAAGATCCACTCAACATTTTTTATTATGTTTAACAGAACCTGAAGGAATCATTGATCAGTTTCATACAGGATTTTGTGGGGGAAATTATGCTTTGAGAGCTATCGCATACAAGATTCTTAGGGGAGGATTTTATTGGCCCACATTATTTTTACTAGTAGGGGCAAAGGTAAGAGGTTGTGTTCCTTGCCAAATGTTTGCTGGAAAACAGAAATTAGTGGCTCTTCCACTTGTTCCATCAATAGTTTGTGCACCTTTTTCTCAATGGGGATTAGATTTTATTGGAGAGATTCACCCCACTTCAAGTAATGAACATAGATGGATCTTAACTGCAACATATTGCTTTACTAAATGGGTGGAAGCAATTCCATTCAGAAATGCTACTGATGCAGTAGTAATTAATTTTATTGAGGAGAATTTCTTGTCTAGATTTGGTTGCCCAACCCAAATTGTAACTGATAATGCAACATCTTTTTAGTGTTAAAATGATTGAATTTTGCCAGAAATATCAGATTCTGTTACATTATTCAACTCCATATTACCCTCAAGGTAATGACCTTGCAGAATCATAAAAAGAAAGCTTGGTAAAGGTAATCAAAAAGACTCTAGTTGATCATAAGAAGAGATGGGATTCACATTTGATTTATGCAGTATGGGAAAATAGAATTACTCCAAAGAGAACAGTTGGAAAATCTCCATTTCAATTAGTCGATGGGAAAGATGAAATCTTCCCTGCCAATTTGGCTTTCCCTGTTTTAAAATTTATGCAGGATGCAACAGATGAACCTGATGATTTTTCTAGAAGAATAAATCAAATTATTGAACTTAATGAGAACAGAGATGAAGTTCAATACAAATTGCAGAAATATCATAATAAGTTGAAGGTATTGTTTGATAGAAGAGCTAGGGAAAGGGACTTTAAGGAAGGTGATCTAGTTCTAAGATGGGATGCCAAGAGAGAAGAGAAAGGAAAGCATGGCAAATTTGGAAATCTGTGGTTTGGACCTTTAGCAATTGCTGAAGTAAAGGGTAACAACACTTTTGTGTTGCAGAATCTTGAGGGGCTATATTCCACTTATCTTGTAAATGGAAGGTTTCTCAAACATTACATTCAGTACTAAGAAGCTGAAATAGTTTTCATTGTAAATACTCTAGTTTTCTTTTCCTTTCCAAGATGTCAGTCAGCAAAAACTCCATAGCCCTTGGAGAAGGAACATGGATCTCCAGGTTATCTGCATTCTACAGGAGAAAGCAGTCCCCAGATGGAGCCAATGTTGTAGCATTTTTTGGGTTTTGATAAGATAGAATATTTAAAAAAATGTTAAGTTAGGATATGGACATAACAATAGTGAATAAAATGTTAGAAAAAGAAAATATCTTGATGATGATGTCCATATCAAAGAAAATGTTAGGTAGATGCTCTAAAAAAAATCAAATTCAACTCATGTTAGGTGGGGTCAAATTCAAATCATCTCATGTTCGATTCGGTTTAATTATTGCCTCAGAACTTCTGAAAAGCGGTAGTAGAAAGCTGAAACAAAGAGAGATTAATGTTTTTGCAGATTTTCTTCAAATCGAAACTGCAAACAAATATAGTACACATGTTAGGCAGTTGCTTCGCGACATAACAACAACGATGGCTGCTTCTCGCTAGAAATGATATTTAACTTTATTTTTTAAGGAGTTTGGTTGGGTCAGGGGAAAAGATTGTGTAAGTTTCGATGTATTATAAGACACCCTCTATCTCGACAGGAAAACTATATATAGCTGACCGCGAAAGTACAGGATGACGATATAGTTGTCTGTGATAGTGGGTAGAAGTTATTAGTCGGGCAAGTTTACGTAGAAAATAAATGAGAGTGTTAAATTCCTATAGATTCTCGGCCTTATAAAGCTTTCTGTGAATGAAATATCAACTAAACTGGTGGACAGGCAGTGGGGCTCTCTTCTATGCGAAACTCTACCACTCTTTCAGATGTGACCTGAGGCATGTAAAATTTGGGCAGTTCTGCATTTGCGGGCTCTATTTATCTGTATTTGTGGTCTGTTTTGGATTCATGGTTTTACTGTGCAGTTCATTTGATGCCTCCAACCGATTCGCTTTAAAGAATGACACCTGTTTATTCTCCATCAGGTAATGAGGGCGAACCGTTGGTGTCATTGTTACGTGCGTAGTGCGTGAATAATATTGAAGAACTCGATATATTTAGGGATTAGGTTTTCGTTAAATACTGAAATATGAAGCTCAATGGAAGTACCTTGCCTTCCTTGAGTGGCAAAAGCATGGGTTTCGGGGACTATAGAAGGCACTTGGCATTGTAAGGGAGATCTTAAATATCTTGAAAGATTATTTGGCGGTTTCCGGTTAAATTTTATTTTCTTCCTTTTAGTTGCTTTGAAATTATTGACTTATTTTTTTAATTTATGTAAGATTAGCGGTGAGCTTAAAGTTTACAGCTTTACTAATTTCCAACCGAGGAAAACATCAGGGCTAATTGTTTTCTGAATACAGTTTTTTTTTAAATTACTAGTTTTTGGACGGTATAACTCTACTGATTTCCCAAATGGAGAGCCCATAAAAAGCATTAGGCTCGTGGAATTCAATTCCTTATCTCAACGTTAAATTAAAAAACAATCAATTCCTTATTTCAAGTTTAAATTAAAAAACCCAAACGGATTGAAAAGCTCAGCCCCAAGCACTGATACTCTACCCACCAAATGAGCTCCCACACAAAGGTTCTACGCTAGCCCAAGAAGTATGAAAATCATACTGCCAACCCTGAAGCCCAATCAACCCCAAACTTCCCCAAAGGATGAAAATCCTCCCTAGCCTCTCCTCTGGAAAATAACATAACAAGACTCTCCTATTCATCTCCACAAACAACTCGAATTCCTCTCTCCCTGCGTCCTCTAGAAATACCAACCACCTGGAAGGAAATGCTACTGCTGGAAACCACAACGAGAATATCCACATAAGGAAATGAATTAAACCTTCCTAGGGTGGCACTCGAAATCCCCCAAAGGAAAGATGAGCTCTCCTCTTGAAGAAATCATGCTAAACATCCAGTGACTTGGCTAAGCACCTCAAGCAACCAAGAGAAATGTATATACACTCATGAATGCTTTGAGAAGAGATAGCTTCCCTCCTTATACACTCATGAATGGTTTGAGAAGAGAGAGCTTCCCTCCATTTCATCCTCCATCATTGGCCCCACTTAACCAACGCCATGCAAAACTTATCTCCCTCTCTATGCATATCGAACTAAGAATCTTAGTTGTAGCTTTTTTATTCCCTTCTGCTTGAGTGCGGACTATCGGTATGGATGCAATCAAAGGTAGACCAAGTCACCCTCCTCAAAATGTCTCTCTACTCGATGCCGATCATCATACATCGTCTGCTGGTTTTGGGCTACATGTAAGTTATCCTTAAGAGCCTTGAGGATATCTTGGCTCTCCAAGATCCAATCCTTGGCCTTTGGGGCCCTGTTGTCTCCAAAAACAATATCAGCAAAAGATAAAGCATCATAACCATATAAAGCACGGAAAGGAGCCATACCAATGGACATATGATAGGTGGTGTTGTGAATATACTCTCCCAAGTGCAACCATCGAATCCAAGCTCTCTGTCGCCTTGTCACATAATTCCTCAGATAGCCCTCTAACCACTTGTTAACCCTCTTTGTCTAACCATCAATCTGGGGATGATAGCTGATGCTCAGGGTGAGCTCAGTGCTGACTAATCTGAAGATCTCCTACTAGAATCATCCCATGAATCGGTTATCCCTGTCAATGAATATGGTCTTCGGGAGTCTGCGCAAATGAAAGACCTCCTTGAAGAACAACTTTGCCACCTGTGAAGTTGAAGATCGCGTTGGTATGGAAAACATGGTCAGCCGATAGAACACTACAAAAATACAATCCTTCCCTTGTACTGAGGGAAGTCCAGTAATGAAGTCCATAGAGATACTCTCCCATTTCCTCTCAAGGATGGGAAGAGGCTGCAACAATCCTGTTGGATGGGTGAACTCTCCCTTATTCCTCTGGCAAGCTTCACACTCCTCTACATGCCTCAGTACATCTCCCTTGAGGCCCTTCCAAGTGAAGCGCTCTCCCACTGCCATATATGTCTTCCTGAATCCCTGGTGCCCAGACAAAGGAGAATCACGAGTTGCTCGAAGGACATGCCCCCTCAACTGTGATTTTGAAACCAGAAATACGTGTCCCTTATAACAAATGACCTCATCCATCACCCCGTATCGCTCATCTACATAGCTACCCTCCAAGTCACATGCCTGATGATCCTTGGAGTATTTTACCAGTAACTAGGCCTTCCAGTCATGACAGATTCTCATGAGTGAAAACCCAGTCGGTCTCCTAGATAGTACAAATTCCATTACATTATGCTTTCTCTGCACATACTTAATATAAAAATTATAGGTCTGCAATTTTCTGCGAAGATTGTTGTGGTTTGTCTTCACCTGAAATTGATTCCCCACCAAATACTGTCTAAATTTGGCCAATGCATGCATTATGGCCAACATCTCCTTGTCGTAACTTGAATACAAATCTCATGAGGTAGACGCTTCCTAATCTCAAAAGCAATTGGGTGCCCATCTTGGGACAAGGCTATCCCAATCCCTACACTTGATGCAACGCACTCCAATGTGAAAGGCTGAGAAAATATGGAAGTGTTAGAACCGGAAAACAACTCATCACCTCCTTGAGGTGATCACATGCTATGTGAGCTTCTTTGCTCCACGCAAATTCCCCTTTCTTAATCAGATCAGTAAGGGGTGCTGCCAGCTGTGAGAATCCCTTCACAAATTCTCGATAATAAGTACATATTCCCAAAAACCCTCTCAATGCTGTCACATCCTCAGTCTTCGTCTAATCTCAAATGGCCAGAATCTTCTCCTCATGCACCTTGACCCCCTTTGCACTGATGATGTGTCCCGAATAAAGCATCTCTGTCAACCCAAACTAAGACTTAAGCATCTTCACGTAGAACTGTTGCTCATCCTCCGATGTCCTGCTGTAGATCAAGATGTCATCAAAGAATACCAGTACAAACCTCCTTAGCTGGCCTAAAAACACATGGTTCATACATGTCTGAGAACTAACTAGTGCATTGGTCAACCCAAAGGGCATGACCAGGAACTCGAAATTCCCATAATGACATCTAAAGGCCTTCTTCGGAATGTCCTGCTATCTCACCCGAATCTGATGATACCCCGATCAAAGATCTATCTTAGAGAAGTATTTGGCCCCTCTAAGCTCATCCATCAACTCATCAATGCACAGAACGGGATACCTATTTTTCAATGTCTTCTTGTTGACGGCCCTGTAGTCAATACACATGTGAAGAGTCCCATCCTTCTTCTTCACCAACACAATTAAGGAAGCAGATGGACTAGAACTCGGCCTTATGTGACCCAATGCCAACAACTCCTTGATGGATCTCTCAATCTCATCCTTATAGGATTTAGGATGCCTATAGGGTGTGGTGATGATTGCCTTCACACCCGGCTCCAACTCTATAGCGTGCTCAAATCCTCTATCAGGTGGTTGCCTCGATGGTATATCTACAAAAACTACCAGATATTTATCAAGTACCACCTGTATGTCCAGATGTGGTGGTGTGGTCTTCCCCCCAACCTCTGAAATCCTTAGCTCTATTGTCCATGTTATGTCTCCATGCCTCAAATCAACCTCCATCCGATGAGCCGAAACTTTCTGATGGGGGTAAGAATGCATGCCTCTAAGAACCACTGGCTTGCCATCTAGCCCCATAAACTCCATCACCAATTTTTTCGAATCGGTGGTAACCCAACCAAGGGAATACAACCATTGGACTCCAAGCACCACATTGGCGTTTAGTACATCCTCCATGAAAAACCGGTTTGTCATCGAATAGTTCCCCACAGTCACTGTCAGAGTAGGAGCATCTCAAATACACTGCATAGTCTTGTCCCCTGGTAGGACTGAAAATCCCTCAAACTTTGTAGTGGTGATGCCCCTCATCTAGACCATCAGAGCATCAATAAAATTATGGGTGGCTGCACTATCTACAAGAATAAGGCACACTGCCCCTGTACTGTACCTCTGATCCTCAAGGACAAGAATTTGGGAATCCCACACAAGGAAGCGAGGACTACCCTTGTTGGTGTGAAGGATAATCCTCCTTCAGGTGGTGGTGGTGGTGGTCCTTTCCCTGTTTTCTCCTCGCTATCCCTACCGCCAAACTCCAACTCCTCCTCATCTTCCTAATCATTATCTGAGAAGACATCAATGTAATGGGCCCTACCTATTGTGCACTGATGACCAGGTGCCCAAGGCTCACGGCATGAAAAGAATAGCTTCTTCTTCCTAAGGTATCTCCTTGTCTCATCATCCAATGGGCCTCGCCCTTGGGTTTCTCTCTCCTCTATAGAAGTAGGAGTGTCACTTCCCTTCTGTGGGTAGGGAGTGTGTGTAGGAAATGTAGCTTGAGCCTTGGGAATGGCCCCCTGTAAGTCCTGAGTACAAGATACCTCCTCCAGAAGAGTCGATGGTTTGTGAGACATCACCAGTCCTTGCAATGGCTCCATAAATCCCTCCACAAATGTGTATACTCTCCTCGTATCTGAAAAATCAGGCACCATGATGGAGACCCTCAAACGCTCCGAGATATATTGCTCTCGATGTCCTATCTACCTGAGTTGGGTCAATTCCCTAAAGTGAGCCTCTGGATCCTTCCGATCAAAGTGCTCCACTACTCTCCATGTGAACTCCTCATAGGAGGTCACGCTGGCATGTCCTAGAGTGGACAAACCATGAAACCAACAATCATGTGCTTCCCCCTCCAAGAAGAATGTGGCCATCTTGATGGCTTCTACTTCTATCATTCGATTCAACTGGAAGAATGTGTCCAGGGGAATACATTTTCCCAATAGAACAATGTAGCTCATAGTTCTGAGTACCATAGCCTTTCCCCTTCTGGTTCTACTTGAGTTTGAAAAATTCTCTAAAGGTCATAGCTTCTATGAATTCTGCCCCCATGGATTTCCATTCTAAAAAATGCTCCCCCATAAAAGATGAACCCTCACCCCCACAAGTCTGTTCCTGTGCTAAAGGTATAAAAGAGGGTAAAGTAGCTCAAGTTGGCTCACCCGAGGATGGAAACTATGTAATGAAAGAAGGATGATTGGACTGTTGAGAGGCCACAGAAGTCTCTCCAACTACGAAAACCTGGTGAGTGCTTCACTCTCGGTTTTGCTTTTTGATCTCGTCCAACATCGATTTCCTTCTGCCCCTTTGTCAAATCATTCAAAGCCTTCAAGAGACTATTGAAACGCGTCTCCTCCTTAGTCTTCGGCTTACCCATATCTTCTACTACTGCAACCTTGCCATGATCCTACGTGGCTGGGGTAATCTCTAACTCTCTTTCTTTGCTCCGGTACTTTTGTTGTTGGGGGGAAAAGTATCTAATGCAGAATGCCTCTATCCCACTCTAAGGGTGATAGTACCTCAGCAACAATTGAATGCAAAGCTAATCAAGAATTCTTCTTTATGGGATGAGAGAGGGAAGAAAAGGATGATCTACTAACCGTTATCTTGCGCTAATAGTCGATCCAGCCTTCACTCCTTGCTGCTTGCTCCTAGCTCCTTGCCCTTTCACCGGCCCAGCTACACACAGATCCTGTAAAAGCACAAGGAAAGGAAACTACAAGAAGCATGCATCCATAATCGATCTAAGGACTAGCATAAACCAAATATACAAGCATCAATTCATCATCCAGATACATGCATATAGAAGAATCTCAAAGCTTTATTAATAATAGAAGTAAAGTTCTGAGAGAGTTACAACCATAATAGGCCCCAATCCAGCAACACCTCCCAGCTGAAAGAAATCTCCTCTTCACCTCCTTCAAGCAAAACACCCAATAGCTCTGTTCTCAAACCAACAGCACTTCCTTACTTGCACAAAATTCCCGCCCCCCTAGACCTCATGAGAGAGATCTATATATAGGTTTTTGGAGAAAGGATGAGTCATCTTGAGACTGGCCTGAAGCTGACTTGTGTCCTCTCCCAATTTAGTTAATCTTCAGTTCTTGAGTCCACTTGGAGAATCTTGCTTCCACTTGGAGTTCAAGACCCTCTTACTCATCACTAGGCGAATTCCTTGACCCAGGTGCCAGTTTGGAAGCTTCCTGGGTAGTTGACACCTTGTAGAATGACTGTGCCACTTGGCCAATCTCACCCAGCGCAAGTAGCCTTCATTGTTTTTGACCTTCAGCGCAGGTACAAGGAGGAGCAGTTGACATTCAGCGCAGATGCTCAATGGAGCAGCTGACATGATCCAGAAATAGCCTGTTTTTGAGTGTTTTCAGGTGGAGAACTGATTTTCAGTGCTGTGGTTTGCAGACCTTGTTCCTTTAAGGGTAAGAACAACATGTTTAGGGACTTTGGATCCCTCAGATTATTGAAATTTCATGCTCCATGCTGATAGGCACAAAAATGTCTATAACAGTTGCCCCCTAAAGTATGAGGTCGTTTATCGGGTGAAATGCTTTATTAGGAGGATCCGAAGTTCATTCAATCGCTGAGAGGTGCCCTGCAATACAATACAATACAATACATTATTTTTCATTCTACTTTCATGATCTAGCTGAGGCGGGCATTCCCATGCTCAACTTTATAAAGTCATTTTGGTACATATCACAGATGACCGTCTGATGATAGACTGATAATTCTCTGCTGAAATTATCATCCTTTGAGTAGGATGATCATCTGCTGCAACGATGTACATATCAAATGTCTTTATATTTCCTGAATATATATCGCAGCCCGGATGGATGAAACTAGATCCAGGGTCTTCAATCTCGTTCGATCTTCACTCTAAGTACAAGTCGATCCATGTGAGAATTGCGTTGAAGTCGAACATGGAAAGACATCGCTTGATTACCGGTCAATAATGTAAACCATTAACAAGCGCGAGAGGAATCACCAATAATAACAATGACCCTCAAGGTACTGCAGTACAATTCACGTGGTGTGAATAAAGGACTTGGCGTCGAACACCATGCAAAATCTTCTGGTCGAAGGTCATTGATGTATACCTGTCGCCGGAAGTGAGAAACTTGCCATTGAGGCATGCAAGCTTCAAAGTACTAGGGGGGGTGTTCCTAGATCAACTTCTTGGATAATGAGCTGAAGTCGACAAGAAGTGATCTGTCAAAGGAGGGCCTTAATGAATCCCACATCAGTGACACGGAACGGAGCTAATGACTTAGTGGAGGTGAAAACAATCTGTGAGATATGACTCAGGGTGGCGATCATGGGTGGATGAAGGATAATGTATGGCAGTGGATGGGACACGGTTGACTCTTTCTGAACACATCTCTTGAACATATAACGACACTAATGTGATGGATCGGTAGCATTACCCCAAATACGGATGGTTTGGCGAGGACCATGGTGATGAGACCGGTGAATGAAACAACCCAACCCGATGTGGTACGGAGGACAAAGTGTCATGTTCAAGAGCGACTTGCTACCATTAAGCTTTGAGGTTCTCCCAATTTTTCCCCAGTCATTTCTGACCAGTACCTCTTTATTTTTGTCAAGCTTGAGGAGGATAACATATGCTTGTTCTATAACCTGCCCTTCGGGCAAGCCCATCGCTATGTTTTAACGAGCCTAGCGATAGGGAAACTCGTTCTCGTCTAAAGACAAGTTTGTCGCTATTTAATCATTTTAACGAGTCTAGTGACAAAGACAACTCGGTCCTTTTCATTTTTAGAGAGTCTGAAAAGGTACAGAAAGTTAACTCCAAAATTCCTTTTTCGTCATCTAATCCCTTAAGTCCGAAAAAGTATAAAACAATACAAAAGGGATGATTTTTCGATAACTTTAACGAGCCGAATAAAACAAGCACTCGACCTTTTTGTGCAATAATCCCTCAGGTCCAAAAAGATTAAAATCTAGAGGAGGGATAGCTCTTCTGGTCACTTTAACGAGCTGGAAGGCCAAAACTCGGCAAACTTTTCATATTTTATGAGTCAGATGAAAAGAGCTCAAAGAAGACTCGTATTTCGAGGAACGAGTGATAAATAGGGATAGCAGCAGATTCCAGGTACATGTTGGAATTTTCCAATCTCGGCAATGTCACAAGGATGGCTAAATGAAATCACTCTTCGCAGCTGTTCTTCAAAAGAGGTAAACAATCATATGGAGGTGAACGATTGGCCAAATGAAATGGAGGTGGCGGGTGCAAACACGACCAAGGCTTTTATGGCTAATAAATTTACGATCACAATGGTTATTTACCGGGAAAGGTTCCATTTTTAATGAGCTTGAACTCTGGTGGAACCCTTGCTCACGCTTTTCTATTTTTTAACGAGCATAAATTCCACGATAAAACTGCTCGGACCTTGCGTTTATTTTTTAACGAGCATGAACTTTATGCTAAAACTGCTCGACATACCAGTCATAAGATAAGAATGTCTCCTGCAAGATCCCATTTTTTATAGAGCTTGCGCCTTACCAAAGCTATGCTCCCTCTCATCCTTTTTTCATGCAAGTTTGGAAACGGCTAATCCTACGAGTTTAAAGGGTTAGACCTACAGGTTTAAAGGGAGGACCTAAAAATTTAAAAAATAAATAGTCATCCCTTGCTTGCATTCCAAAAGGTTGCATGCCCCCAGGTATAAGGTAAAATTTCAAGGCTGCCCCTACTTATCCGATAAAACATTTGCTTTAAAGGGTGAGGCTTGCCTCTTCCTGGTTACCCAAAGAACATGGTCGTGAATGAGCTTTCCGATGAAGTGCATGTGCAGTTCAATGTGTTTGCTACGCTGATGTTGGACTGGATCTTTGCATAACTGAATGGCACTTTGATTATCACACCAAAGTGTAGTCGGATGCTGTTGCTCAAAGCCAAACTCTGACAGGATCTCACGAAGCCACAAGGCTTCCTTACTAGCTTCTACGGCACCACGATACTCTTCTTCTGCTGATGAAAGAGAAATGGCACCCTGTTTCTTGCAAGCCCATGTAATAGGTCCTGAACCAAGAGTGAACACATAACCGGCAGTAGACTTCCGATCATCCGGGTCACCAGCCCAATCGGAATCAGTGAAACCAACCAATAGAGGAGATGCTTTGGCACTATAATGAATCCCAAACTGAACTGTACCTCGAACATAACGAAGTATTATTTTAGCTGCTTTCCAATGACTTTCACGGGGGTTTTGCATGAACCGAGGAACAAGGCCAACAGCAAAGGAAAGGTCAGGACGAGTATGGGTTAGATACAAAAGTTTTCCTACAAGTTGACGGTATAAGGTAGCATCAACTTCAGGAGAACTACAAGTGACTGAGAGTTTGACTCCAGACTAAAAGGGAGAAGGGGCTGGCTTACAGTCTTCCATGTGAAAATGACGTAGAATATCACAAGCATACTTGGACTGGGAAAGGGATATACCCTCCTTGGATTGCAAGACTTGAAGACCGAGAAAATAGTGTAAGTGTCCTAAGTCTGTCATTTCAAATTTCCTTTTGAGGCTAGACTTCACATGGTTTATAAGGTTGGGATCACTACCAGTAAGGATAAGATCATCAACATAAAGAACAAGGATGATAAGAGAGTTGCCCACTTTCTTGGTGTAGACAATATTGTCAGAATGACACCTAGAAAAGCCAAATTCTAAAAGAAAGCTATCCATTTTGGCATACCAAGCCCGAGGAGCTTGCTTGAGACCATAAAGGGATTTCTTAAATCAACAAACAAGGCTGGATTCTGTTTGTATGAAGCCAATAGGTTGTTCCATATATATTTCTTCATGCAAGTCCCCATGCAAGAAGGCAGATTTAACATCCATCTGATGGACTTCCCATTTGAAAGAGGCAGCAAGGGAAAGAACAAGGAGGATAGAGTTCATTTTGGCAACAGGGGAGAAGGTTTCAGTGTATTCAATGCCTTCAACCTGTGAAAAGCCCTTAGCAAACAAGACTAGATTTATGTTTATCAACTTTCCCATCTGGTCCATACTTGGTTCTGTAAACCCATTTGCATCTAACAAGTTTTCGTCCCTTTGGTAAAGGAACAAGATCCCATGTATCATTTTCCAATAATAAATGATATTCTTCATTCATAGCTGCTTCCCAATCTGGATGGCCTAAAGCTTCTGCAAAGGTGTCAGGATCATAATTTACTGGAGCTTGAGCCAGTAAAGAAGAGGCTCTCTCGAACTGAGAACGTGTGCGTCGTTGATCTGTAGGATCACCGGCAAGATCACCTGCTGCATCTCGAGTAGCATGAACCCATTTTGGAAGCTCAGGAGCTGAAGGAGGATCCTGAGATGGTGGGGGAGGATTGTCATCCTCACTTTCATCATCTGAAGAAGAAATGTTTTCAAAGGTAGAAGAGATAGGGAGAGGTGGCACATCCGTCGGACTAGGCTCGCAGGCCGATATATTTTCATCAAATTTTACATCTCTTCTAATGATAACATTTTTGGACTTGAATGGAATAAGTCTATAGCCTTTGACATCTTCAGAATATCCAACAAAAGTACATTTTTGACTCTTAGGTTCTAAAGCTTTATGCTTTTCATCTGGAATATGGGCCCACGCTTCACTTCCAAAAACACGAAAGTGACTTACATCTGGTTTGATTGAACTCCATGCTTCTTCTGGAGTGATATTCTTTAAAGCCTTAGTAGGAGTGCGATTTATTATGTAATTTGCACAGTTAATTTCTTCTGCCCAAAAACTAAGACCAAGTCCTTTAGATTGTAGCATACAATTAGCTATTTCCTTTAAGGTGCGATTCTTCCTTTCAGCTACACCATTTTGTTGTGGAGTATAGGGAACAGTATGTTGCATTTGAATTCCATTCTCAGTGCAATAGTTGATGAATGTGTTTTTAACATATTCTCCGCCATTATCAGATCTTAACTTAAGAATTTGATGTCCAAATTGTTTTTCAAAAAAGGCCTTGAAGGCCAAAAAGGTGTTAAATACTTCACTCTTGAGTTTTAAGAAGTATACCCAAGTGCGTCTGGAGAAATCATCAATGAAAGTTAAGAAATACTTGCAACCAGAGAAGGACACAACTGGAAGTGGACCACATAAATCACTATGCACAAGCTGTAAAGGGGCTGAGGCGTTCCAAGAGGCACGTTTTTCAAAACTGTCCCGATGATGTTTTCCGAGTACACATCCGGAACAAACACCATCTCTGCAAGATACCATAGGAAGACCTGTCACCATATTTTCTTTACATAGATGTTGAAGGGAGCGATAGTCTAAGTGACCAAATCGCTCATGCCAAAGTTTTCTCACTTCATCGTTATGAGCAACAAATACTGAGGGAAGATTTGATGACCCAAAGTTGTGAAACCTATACAACCTTGTAGAATCATCAACAATGCCAGTAGCCAAAATCTGTTTAGGATCTTTTAAGTCCTTGATTACAACATCATGAGGTGAAAATTCAACAATTTTACCTTCACCTGAATGAGTTATCTGATATACAGATAGAAGGTTGCAGGATAAGGTTGGAACACATAATACATCATTAAACTGACCATTGTCTAGATGAACAGTTCCAGTCCCTACAACATTAAGAGATCTATCATCACCAACATATATATTTTTGGTGTTACAATCATTTAAAGAAGAAAACATGGCTTTGTTTTTGGCCATGTGATAAGAAGCTCCAGAATCAATGAGCCACTCATGAGAATGAGAAGAAGAAGATACATTTAATGCATAGCCAGACCGAGATGCGTGACAACCACATGCAGAAAGTGCCATTCCTGAAGATGAAGTAGAAGTTGAAGATTGCCCCAAATGGATGTTATGCTTCTTCATTGCTGCTTCGAACGCTTCCATCTTTTTAAATCATTTTGATTCTAAGTGGCCATCTCGATTACAAAAATTGCAATGTCTATCAGTCTTCTTCCATTTGTTTTTATTTGTCTTATCATTTTGTTGAAATGATTTTTCATTTTGGGGCTGAAATTGCTTAGGACCCTTGTTTGGTTTAGGACCATTCTTTTTAGGATATGACTTCTTAGGATTCTTTGAATTTGGTTGTTGTTGGGCGGCTAACGCTTTCTTGGAAGAGTTTCCAAGATTAAGAAGACCAAGGTGTAAGAGTTTTTCTTGTTCTCTTATTAAAGAATCACAAAAAGAGTCAAAGGAAGGGGGCTTGTAGTCTTTTCCTTGAGAAATGAAGGCTTCTCTTGTAGAATGGAAGGTGGAAACAAATACAAAGTAGGTTGGTCCCAACTTAGTAAGCATGGAATAAATAAGGTTACTATCTTCTTTCTTAACCTTAACACCTTCCAAAAGATATCTAAGGGTCTTGAACTTAGACAAGAAATCTTCAATGCAAGAAAAATTATTAGGGTCCAATGTAAACAACTCATTTTCAAGTTGATGGGCTCTAATTTCATTTTTAATCCCAAAAACTTTATTGATTTGTTCCATTGCTTCATGAGGAGTTTCAAGTTCTGCAATATGGAATCTAAGATCTAGAGAAATAGACATCCCTATCAAACCACGTGCTTGATCTTGTCTATTTTCCCATTTAGCAGCCTTGTCTTCATCTTTCGGTTTCTTTTCTTGGCCTGTGGCTATTCGGTAGAGACCTTTACTTCTAAGTAAATCCTCCATGTAGGACAACCATTGGAAGTAGTTGGTGCTGTCAAGGGTAACTTGGTATTGACTTTCCATTTCAACACAAACGGAAGCTGAAGATGCCTAAAGTAAGTGTTCCAATGGATAGATCTCAAAAAATTAGGCTGGTTTAAAAAAAAACGGCTCTGAAAAAGGCTTCCAGATGAAGAAGTTATGGCTTTTTGAAAAAAAGTGTTGAAGTTGCCGACGAAGTGCGGGAATGTGCGGAAATGAAAAGTCCGCCCCCACAAAATGGAGACTTGAACCCAAGACCTCTACTCTCTTAAAATAGCTTTGAACCAATTGATCTATACAAAAAATTTGAGAGAGAGAGAGAGAGAGAGGGGGGGGGGGCTTGGGTTGCGTGCTTGCTTTGAGAAAACTCTTTTTCCCTACAAAACAAAAAACACAAAACCCAACACGGACATGCAAAGAAAACGAACCTTATGGCTCGAAGTTAGCTTTACCCAAAAAACTAAATATTTTCAAAAATTGAACCTTGCGGCTCAAAGTTAGCTTTAGCCGAAAAACTAAATATTTTTCTCAATGTTTCTGATTTTCCGAGATCACACTAAGGTGCAGGGAAAAGAGCATACGCATGAGAAAAATCCTTCCTTTCTGTTTCTGATTTTCCCAGATCGCACAGAGTCGCAGGGCAAAGAGCATACACAGAAATGAAAGGTATAGATCCAGTTAAAAAAAAGCTAAATAAACCGAAACCGAAATAAGCAGAGAGAAAATAACAGTAAACTGCAAATAAACACTGTATACCTCCAGATCTTAAAAATGACGCAGCTAGGGCTACCGGAAACCTTTTTGCATGAAACGAAAGGGGTTCCTCACTGGAACAGATGCTCCGAACACAACAGAGCAGTCCTCTCGGCCCGAAAGCAGTCAGAAACAGTAGATCTAGGAAACGACAGTCGGATGCAGTTCTACCGGCTTCAGATTTGGATCACCATACAGGGTAAGTTCCTTAGAAAGAACACCAAAAGGACACCACTCAAATAGCTCTGATACCATGTAGGAATTTACAGGGTAAGTTCCTCAGAAAGAACACCAAAAGGACACTGCTCACAACCAGATCACAGATCAATACACCAGTATTTTTGACGTGGTTAAAACCCTCAAAGAGGGAAACAGTCCACGGCCTGAGCCAATGCGGCCACTTCAGGCAATTTATTAATCAAAGAATGAAAATTTACATAAGCTTCTCTCATGCACAGATTACCCTACAAATGACTCTCCATGCGCTTTAAATAGAATTCATGGACCAATAGGGTGTCAAGCCATGGATCAAGTGTCGGTAATACCGAGGAGAGAATGAACCGTCGGATCACTACATATCGAGACCGTCGGATTGTAAGTTACAAAATGTACAACGGTAAAGAAACACACTTTACCTAACTCTATACCTAACTCTATACTAGACCAAGTTGTACTTAACTATTTCCTATGTGTCGGAATATCCTAACACCTCCCTTGTGTCTGGTCATTTTGGTATTGAAAAAACTTTGTGTCATGTACAAAGATTTTGTTTTTGGCCTCATATGAAGAACATTGTGACTCGCTATGTAAAGGGATGTGTGATGTGTTCTGTTTCAAATCCCTCTAATAGAAAACTTGGGCTCTACAAACCACTCCCTATTCTGAGTCATCCATGGGAAATTGTGTCGATGGATTTTACAGGAGGTTTGCCATTATCAGAAAGAGTCACGACTATTTGTATGTCGTCATTGAACATTTTAGTAAGATGTGTATTTTAATGCCTTGTAAAAAGCAGATCACTACAAAGCAGACTCCTCATCTTTTCTTTCAGCATGTTTGGGTCCATTTTGGGTTGCCCACATCGATTTTGTCAAATCGGGACTCTCTCTTTCTCAAAGAGTTTTGGACCAGCTTTCGGGAGATGATGGACACCAAGTTGAAAAGAAGCACGACATTCCATCCACAGATGAATGGATAGACTGAGGTTGTCAACCACACCGTGGTACACTTGTTGCAAGGCTATTGTGGGAAACATCCTAAGTTGTGGGATGAGCATCTTCCATATGTGCAACATTCCTACAATTGATCAGTGTACTCATCTACACATCGTTCACCATTTGAGACATGTTTTGTGTTGAAAATTGGAAACAAGAAATTGCCAAAAAATAGAAGTGCTAAAAATAGCAGTTTGGGCATTAGTGCTGGACTAGGCAACAGGGAATGAAAAATGGAAGTGCTAAAAATAGAAGTTCTATTTTTAGCAGTTCAAGTTGGATTCCTATTTTTAGACAGTCCCTGGTCTAAAATAGGAAGTAAAATTTGAATTTGGTCTTACCATCAGTTTGAATATTAATTAATTAATTCTCCATGAGTTAATTAGTTAAGGAAAATCAAAATTGAAGTCTTTGTGAGAACATGCAATAATTTCTCCACTGATTGGGGAATGTGCCCTTGATTTTCTCCACTGATTGAGGAATTAAGGATGAGTTCTATATTGAGAGGATCAGTTGACTTAGTTTAACTTAGTCAAGTTCAGTTAGATTAATTTAACAAGTTGTTAAATTAATGAGATATAGTTTGTTAATGCTTGCATGCATGTGACAACTGTTATTTTCAAATAACTGAGTATTCTCTCATGGATAACTGATGCATGCCAGTTTAGACAGAGACCCAGTTGAGATCAGAGAAGGGACAGTTTACTATCAGTTGGATGAATATTTTTTCTATAAAGGAAGCTCATCCATGATGAGAATTTATCTCCTTCAAGTTTGTACAAATAGATAAGAGGTTAGTGAGTGTGTGATGAGGCCAATTCACACAGGTGGCAGTACTAGACCCCAAGGAAACTGCACAAGGAAATAGGAGGCTTGGAGGGTAGAGGAGAAGGTTTGTGAGAAGCCTTTGACTGTCTATGAGCAGCAGAGGGATTGTATTGAGAGCTAGATAGCTTCTGAGCTAAGGCTTTGTGTAATCCAGACTATATTTCCACTTGTATGATAATACAGAGATGGGGTTTTAGGCAGGTGCTTTCACTGGGTAAATTCTTTTGCATTATGTGTGATTGATTCCTTCTTATTAGTTATATGTGTTCTTGTTGATGTTGCTCATAGTTGATTAAGCTTCCACTAAATTGTTTGTAGAAGTAGATCAAGTGTTTTGCTTTAGTACATTGCATTACCAGGTTGATCTGCAGGTGGAAAATTTCTACATGGTATCAGAGCTAGCTAATTTGTAGAAAAGGTTCTACATGGTATCAAAGCTAGCTTATTTGTAGGAAAAATGCTACAAAATTATACATGGTATCAGAGCAAAGGTGATCAAGGAGAGAACAATATACTGAGAGGAGATTTCAAAATTTTGAGTTTGGGCTGAGAGTTTGCAGAAGAGATCCAAAAAAATTTGTATAAAATTTTCAGAAATAGATAGCAGATTTGGATTCCTTGAGGAAAAATATCCAAATTCAAAAAAAAAAAATCAACTGAATTGAATTTTGGATGAGGGAGATACCGCTGATTTAAAATCAACTATTTTCCAAGAAAATTTCGTGATGGCGGGAAATATGAAACAGATTGGTGTGCTAGACAAGAACCTGTATGCACTTGAGGTACAAGATACATGCAAAGCCTTGAGGAGTAAGGCAAAGGTTAGATACTTGGTGGTTGAGATGGAGAGTAAATTACCTCTCAACATGCAGCGCCAGAAGAAGTCTCAGACAATTGTGGAGGAGCCACAATTGGTGAAGCAACTTCAGGAGGTTGTGGAGCAGCCACAACAGGGGAAGATGAGAGGAGATCGAGTAGAGACATATACTCATGTAGAGACCTCCAGTAGGGGGAAACTTCTAGCCAGGTGGGCTGAGGGATCACATGCAGCCATACCTCCAGGTAGGAGGTGGGGCGATGTGGAGTGATCGTCCCATGGAGGAGGGGCAGGATCCTTGAGGTACGCAACCTCTTGGATGAGACCTTGCTACGGGAGCCCCATTGTGGAGTAGCAGGAACTGACTGATTGGGTAGAGACAGATGTGGATGGAGCAGCGGAGAGAGCTATAGTGCAGGGAATCCCAGGACAACGCAGAGCATGTAGGCTACAGCAATGCGAGAGGCACAAGTGTGTTGCACTGTGCAAGGTAGCACAGAGAAGGGTGCAACGATGCGAGATGCATGGAGATGTTGCAGTAGCATAGAGTTCAGAGAGGGAGTACTTGTTAGCAGCAGGTAGAGCTTCAGTATCAGAGTATGTTTCTAGCCCAACAGAGAGGTGAGTTGAGAGTTTGTTTCTAGCCCAATAGAGAGGTCCGTTGAGAGTTTTCTTTGTTCCGAGAGTTGTTGGAGGTACAGGATCGGGTTCGAGAGGAAGCCTTTCTTGTTGAGAGGGAGTGTTGAAAATTGGAAACAAGAAATTGCTAAGAAAAGAAGTGCTAAAAATAGCAGTTTCGACATCAGTGCTGGATTGGGCAATAGGGAATGAAAAAAGGAAGTGCTAAAAATAGAAGTTCTATTTTTAGCAGTTCAAGTTGGATTCCTATTTTTAGACAGTCCCTGGTGTAAAATAGTAAGTAAAATTCGAATTTGGTCTTAGCAGTAGTTTGAACATTAATTAATTAATTCTCCATGAGTTAATTAGGAAAATCAAACTTGAAGTCTTTGTGAGAACATGCAATAATTTCTCCACTGATTGGGGAATGTGTCCTTGATTTGTTCCACTGATTAAGAAATTAAAGATGACTTCTATATTGAGAGGATCAGTTGACTTAGTTTAACTTAGTCAATTTCAGTTAGATTAATTTAACAAGTTGTTAAATTAATGAGATACAATTTTTTAATGCTTGCATGCATGTGACAACTGTTATTTTCAGATAACTGAGTATTCTCTCATGGGTAAATAATGCATGGTAGTTCAGACAGAGACCGAGTTGAGATCAGAGAAGGGACAATGTACTATCAGTTGGATGAATATTTTTCCTATAAAGGAATCTCATTCATGATGACGATTTATGTCCTTCAAGTTTGTGCAGCTAGATCAGAGGTTAGTGAGTGTGTGAAGAGGCCAATTCACATAGGTGGCAGCACTGGACCCCAAGGAAACTGCACAAGGAAATAGGAGGCTTGGAGGGCAGAGGAGAAGGTTTGTGAGAAGCCTTTGACTGTCTATGAGCAGTAGAGGGATTGTACTGAGAGCTGGATAGCTTCCGAGCTAAGGCTTTGTGTAATCCAGACTATATTTCCACTTGTATGATAATACAGAGATGGGGTTTTAGGCAGGTGCTTTCCCCAGGTAAATTCTTCTGTGTTATGTGTGATTGATTCCTTCTTATCATTTATATGTGTTCTTATTGATGTTGCTCATGGTTGATTAAGCTTCCACTAAATTGTTTGTAGAAGTAGATCAAGTGTTTTGCTTTAGTACATTGCATTACCAGGTTGATCTACAGGTGGGAAATTTCTACATGGTATCAGAGCTAGCTGATTTGTAGAAAAAGTTCTACATGGTATCAAAGCTAGTTGATTTGTAGGAAAAATTCTACAAAATTCTACATTTTAGCTACCTTCCAAAAGACCCTTTTGATATGGTCTTTGGAAGGGAAGATGACTCCAATAGACATGATGACAGGGACAAAGTGTAGTAGTTCATTCAACGGATCTAGTTGATTCACCAAGAAGTACAAGAGCAGTTGGAGAAAAGTCAAGCTTGGTACAAGGCTCGACATGACAAACACCGAGTCGACCATCAATTTCAAGTGGGCGACAAAGTGTAGTTCCATATCAGCAAGGACAGGATGAAGGGAGAACTGAAGAAGTTGCGACCAATCCGGTATGGTCCATTCACCATTTTGGAGAAGATTGGAAACAATGTCTTCCGTCTCGATTTTCCGATATATATGCAAATGTACTACACAGTGAATGTGGAGAACTTAATGCTGTATGAGCCACCAATGATTGTGGACACCGAGGAGGTGGGCATAATTCCTACAGTTGATGACTTTGCACCAGAGTATCTCGACGAGTTACCTGAAGACATCATACTTTACAGAAGAATCAGGACTTCACGACGGAGAGATGTGGAATACCTTCGAGTTGGTTTCAAGGGGATGCACCCTAGAAAGGAAAAATGGTTGTAAAAAGAAAGAGTGAGGGAACAATTTCCTCACTTGCCAATTGACTAATAAAGCTTTTGGCGATCCAAAAGCTCCTCAATGGGGAGGACTAATCCAGGTGGATCTCCAGAAATAGTGGCATGGAAAAAGCTCAAAATTCAAAGTGGTGGAAAGACAATGAACTTGACATCAAATCGAAGTTCTCGTCACCTTGATTTCAATGGTGTGAACGACACTCCAATCCGAGTCCAGATGAAGGAGATAGAAGCAGTCAAGGTTGGGTTGAATTTTGGTGACTGGGTAGGCTTAACAAAGACACAATTTGGCCTTTTCTAACGGATGGAATCCGGCCAACTCTGCCCAGATTTTGGTCAAAATCATGGCCTCGTTAAAATGACTCCTTCGGTCCATAATCGAAATTTTCAAAATGGGCATATTGTTTTAGATAACAAAAAAAATATTAAAAAAATGGTGGCAAACCACCAACCCCGCCATCCCAACGCATACCACATATATTATTAGTGTAGGGGCGGGCCACTACCCCCCGCCCCTCCCACGGAACTGTGTAAACAAAATGGAGTGGGCAGCCATGACCCCGCCACCCCACACCATGGAGCCACAACCCATAACCACTATATGTTAAAAGGAGGGAGTTGGGTGGTGAGATGACCCTTGAGGCATAGACCCAACCCACAATGAACCATTTATTGCAACAGTCAACACGAATATGGGTACGGTGGGCAGGCCGCCCAAGACGGGCCCGACCCAACCAAACTTTTTTCTTTAAAAAATCGTTTGCAATGTATGTAAAAAGGAGGAGGTGGGGTTTGACCGCCTGACCTCCTCCATATTAATGGACCTTCCACCAACTTAACTAAAAATATTTCCTTGAAGAATCCACCACCGTTTTTATACTAAAACGTAGTTTGTCAGTGCACCCAAGTAGAGGAGGCAGTGCACGCAGTTCGAGGCAGAATTTTGCAGGAGGGCCGAATTTTCACTTTGTCAAAATTTGATAAATTTTATATGGTTTCATCACTTCTTGATGCCACGAACACAATGGCGTTATCCATTTCTCCATCATAGTTCTACATTTTTTGGCCATTTTTCAGTATGGAGGTATAAAACTCCTTTTTTGTAACTGACGCTTTACTCTTCTTTCTCATGCCACTTAATGAATGAAGGCCTACCTATTGATCGAGCAGGGCCTGGAGACGTAGTCCAAGTCAGACAAACTCTGTTATCAAGTCTTGTTGTCTTCTTTCATGCTTTATGTGTTTCTCCTCTTCTCTCATGTGCATATTAAGTTTTCTATGTTAAGTTACAATTTATGCATGTAATTCTTTAACACATCTATAAGCAAAATATTTGGATCATAGAGTCTAAGAAATCATGATTAACATTTCTTGTGTTCTCATCATGAGTTTCATTTACTACCCTTTCACCATTAGTAAGTATTTCTTATAGCAACTTTGTCAAATTTGTCTTCAAATCTTCCATGTTGCCTTTAACGTTTTCTTCTATACCATCCATCTTAGCTTCCACGTCATTCATCTTAGCTTCCCCACCTTTCTTTAAACCATCCATCTTAGCTTCCATTCCATCCATCTTAGCTTCCATGCCTTTCTTTAAACCATCCATCTTATCTTCTGTTACTTTTTGTGAGAGTGAATTTTGTTGCACTTGGTCTTGTAATTTTGATATATCATGTTTCATTTCTTCCTCTTCTTCATGAGTCATGCTAGAGCTTTCAGGTTGCTTACTAGGTGTTTCCATTTTTTTTCTTGTAGGCATCAATTAATGATAATAATGCTTCACTATGCCCTTTGAATTCCTTCAAACTATTTTTTCAACCAAACTTATGTAAAAAAAAACTACACAATTTTTTTTCACTTTATATGAGCTCAATATTGAATCTGTTATTTCTCTGTAATTGTAGATCTCCAAGATCTAAAATTATGTCTTACGGTAACCCTCTGATTCCTATTTCTAACCCCACAAGTTTGATCAAGATTAGATTCTCCAAGAAAGTGTTATGTCAAATCTTCCATGATGACCTTATGATAGACTAGTTCATTAGAGCGATCTTGTATGAAGTTCCACATGTCATTTTTTAGATCTTAGGACCTGATCCCGATACACAAAAAACTACAGGTTGTCCTTGTTCTGTAACGTTTTACGAAATTTCAATATGATGCTTAGAGAGAAAGTTGTGAAGATTCTTCCCAAGTCACCTATTTGAGATATAATTTGGGAGCCTACAACAACCCTAACTTCCTTGGATATTATCTCCGAACATATAGCAAGAGAAGATCCAAAATTCAGACCCAAGGTTCATCGAGATTTTGGCTGAAATGGGTTTTAATTTAAACTTCTGAAATGTCATAGAAAACAATTTATAGCGAAAATTCCACGATGACCTGTTTGGAGTAGCGGAACCCTAAAATCCAAAGCTCTGATACCAATTTTTATGCAATGAGCTCACAAAATAGAAGAAAAGATAGAGAAATGACTTTAAAATTAGCCTCTTCAAGGGGGAAACCTCTTTTACATTACACAAGTGAACAATTCTCGGATGATACAAATGACAAAACCTCATTTCTAAGGGATCATAATATAATCAAAGCTGACATAACAATAATAATATAAGTGCACAACAATAACAATAACGGGTTTCTGTGGGGCACGGTAATAACAATTTGGGACAATAGGGTCATAACAATAACAATAAGGGCTACAATGACAATAATAATGGGGCAATCACTAGTATTATAGGGACCTAACATGATATTACATATGGGTAGCAAGAAGGAGTGAGAAAGGATCTTATAGGGAATGCCTAAAGGGAGATATTTTTTAGAAGATCGGGAAAATATGTATACAAGTACAAGACACATTGTTGAAGCCATAAGAAAAATACAAGGTCAGAAATTATCGCCACAAAACAAATAAGCCATTCAAGTTGGGAGCAACAATATGGTTACAATTGAACAAGGAATGACTATAGTATCATGGTAAGAAAATCAAGGCTCAGCGATATGGTCTCTTTGAGATACTAGAAAAGGTTGAAGAGAATTCCTATAGACTTATTCTATCCCCATGCATGTGCATTTACTCAATGGTGAATTTAAAGAACTTGAAACTCTATGATCCTTCCATGCTAGATCGGGAAGAGGAATATATCCTACCTCATTTAGAGGAGATATGAGATGCTCAAGTAGAGTTGACAAAGGATATCATTTTGAAAAGGAGGTCTAGAACTACAACAGAGCGGAAGCATGAGCTTCACCAATTGGGTTGAAAGGAAAACTTCTAGGAAAAGCTAAATGGTAGACCTGAGAGAATATGAAGGAGAAATTTCCTTACCTCATTCAGTAAAACATGTTTGGGACCAAAAGCCTCCAAAAATAGAGAGGTATCATCTGTATTGGATCAATTTATTATTTCTGATCCATCTAAATCCTTTGAGAGTTGAAAAAGTGGATAACTCAATTCACACAACCATTTTTATTGATAGGTCCAAGCTTGGAAAATTAGGGTTTGAAACCTTCTCGAAGCAACTTGAGGCATAAAACAACATTTTCTAGGGATAAACTTTTATTTCTTAAGTACACTCCCCCTAGCACTATTCTAAACACATATACCTTATCAATGATGCAAGAATTTCCTTTGTTATAGTTTGTATGCAAAATTTATGCCACCCAAAAGTTGACCTTCCTATTTTTACCTCCATGATTCAAGAGGATGGCATGTCACTTCCATTATTCATGAAACTATACCTAGCCACATGATCATGATGTAAAATACTCTAGAGGAGTCAATATTATAACTGTAGTTAAGAATTGAAGGACTCAAACTTAACCACTAGTAAGCCATCAAGTTGTGTTATAATCGAGCGACTAGGGGGAAAAGGGGTTCCATTCCATTCAAGTGCATTTTATTCCATAGATGAGTAGAGTAGCTAAGAGTGGATAGGGAGAGAGTAAACAAATAGGGTTTGTATACCATAGTAACCCATGAGCCATAGGTCTTACTCCTTTGTACTTTCATCCATTTCCATAAAGTGAAAGAGAGATAAAAGTGACCATAAATTCTAGCCGAATTTTCTCTTGAAATGATTTTCTAGGTCATATTTTGTATTATTGTGGTTTGTGAGTGATTGTTCTCATTGTTCTCAATTTTCTGCATATTTAGAATTTCGAGGCATATGCAATAAATAGTAATTAATATTTACATAAATATAAGGAGAAATTAACACTTAGACTTTAGATTTTGGGATTTTCTAACATATTAGTAGATCTTTTGTGATGAATATCTAGTAGAATATTTGTGACAGCTTATGGATTAAATATGCATGCAATAAAGATGATAGAGCACTTAGGGAGGTGCACGTGAGAAAATTCCACAATCTGATTATGTTAACCACCCAATAATAAAATAATATCTACTTATGAAGTGCACCTTACGAAGAACTGCCAAAGATGGTTAGAGGAAATTAATTCCCATGCCAAAACCATGTAAACAAGAGAAAGTTTACCTTAAAGAAGTGCACCAACCTCTATAACAATAAAAAAATCATGTCATCATTAGAAATTATGCCCAAAAGAGGAGCACCCCATCATAAAAGCTCAAATAAACTTCAGATAACACTTTCAAGTGTCAACAACTACCAAGTGAGGGCTTTAAGCTATTAATCTCCAAGATAATAAAATACATTAATTAAACAATTGAATGGTTAACCTCAAAATGTGTGCACAAAATTTAATGCTCAATAAAATCATAATCAAACCACCCAATTATCACCAACCAATTAAATCAACATGAACACATATGTCAATGAGTTATATGGTGCAAGGGTGAGTGTGGGAGGTGTTTCCAATAAGTGGTGTACCATGGAAACAAATTAGATCTCCTAAGCAAACCCATCATGATAACAACATAATGACAAAATAGAAGCTCCATATAGGTTTAAACATAGGGCACACTACCAAAGGACTATAACATAGTAAAACCTCATTAAACCATAAGGAGAGGCTTCACCATCAAAGATGCATGTAGTACCCCCCATGTAACTCCAACTTAGTATCAACTATATCCACAACAATCTTAACATCATCAAACACATTTCCACCTATGCAATGCTAGTAAATGTTAAGTCAAGTTGTGTCACTTAGGGAAATCCCACCAAGGAAAAGTGGGGTACCACAATACATATCATCTAACCATATCAAGATCATAAGAGAAGAGGATAGTAAAAATGCTAAAGCATCAAATCATCAAGAATGTCCCCACCACACATCCAATATAAGAGGACCATCTAAAACACCCCTCCTATTAACACTAATAATACATTATCATCATTCAAAAGTTAGTAAAAACCCCAAAATGTAAACATCTACTTGCAAACACCCTCATCTAACTTCTTGCGGGGATATAATTAGCATCTAAGAATAAGATGTAGCACAAAAAAGATAAACATATCTATAAAAAAGATATCACAATGAGATAGCATGCTCCATAGCCATCAAATATACAATCAAGGGGTGATCAACTAGACAAACATATATGAAAAGACAACTAGATCAATGAACACAATTATTCAACTAAAGAAAAGTGAGGCTACCCAACAAAACTCCAAATCACACCATCCAATGCCATGTAGGAAAAGAACTGCATAGAGATGTATCCCCAAATTGGTTCAATGCCAATGCCAGCGAAAAATCTCCATCAACCTTATGAAATCACAAAATGAAATGATTTAAACACTCTCAAATAAATTAATTATCAAAATATATTAGTCAATATTTTGTTGAAATCTCATCCTACTAAAAACAAGACAATTCCGTATGTAAAACCGTTTAACATAAAAGACACATCGGCGTTTAGCACAAATCACACGTGAGGCCGACAAAATTAATTTAAGTGGGACTTATACTACTTATAAGATAAGAAACCCGTCAATCAAAACTACTCATGATCCGCATGCATATCCATCTAGTGAAAATATCTCCGCCAGTCGATCCAAAAATGGCTTCAGATGGTGTTCCGGAAGAATATTTGGATGTGGTGTTCCAAGAATTTGCTTACGATCCCATTCGACTCCCGCTTGCGGAAGATCCTGCTCAGCTGCTATACAACCGTAGGACACTTGAGACAATTTGGGTGACGAAACACGATGCCATCAACCCATATACCCACCACCCCTTCAACATCAACAATGTCATCCCCCAGACTGAGTTGAGACAGGACATGCAGCGATACATCAACAAAAACAGAATCTTAGGGCTTCAGGTAATTCCCGATTATACTAAACTCTTAAACCAGACTGAAATGACACGTCTGCTGAAGGATTTGGTTTACTGTTATCGTTATATTTCTCAGAAGGAAAACGGAAACAAGGAAGAAGCTGATTGGAAGGCCCTGTGGCAGAAGCTCAACCTGATCCGTCTTTATTGTGAGTACGGGGAATCTAACAGGGAATTTTTTTCGTCAATCCAGGGATACCAATACTTGTTCATGGTGGTCGATACACAGCTACAGTGTTCCTACTCTTTAAGTGAAGAAACGAAGGAAGTGTGCCGAGAAGTGGCAAGGATAGTCGATATCGTGGGCTTCAGATTGAGGGATTTGGAGACAATACCTGAAAACTCAATATTGGCGTTTGTACATATTCTGTCTTATCTTGGAAAATCCAAGTATTTCAAAATCCAGAGCATGGTCCTAAAAATTTACTATCAGATGTTTTATCACAATATCAATTATCCTCTTATAAACGAGGGAAGAACCATAGTTCCTTGTGTCATCCAGATTACTCTCAAATTGTTAGGGCGCCAAAATTCGAGGAATAAAATCATAAATGAATATCTCTACAATGGGACGGCGATTCTGAAAGCGACGTGGATGTGGATGGGACACGGTTGACTCTTTCTGAACACATCTCTTGAACATACAACGACACTAATGTGATGGATCGGTAGCATTACCCCAAATACGGATGGTTTGGCGAGGACCATGGTGATGAGACCGGTGAATGAAACAACCCAACCCGATGTGGTACGGAGGACAAAGTGTCATGTTCAAGAGCAACTTGCTACCATTAAGCTTTGAGGTTCTCCCAATTTTTCCCCAGTCATTTCTGACCAGTACCTCTTTATTTTTGTCAAGCTTGAGGAGGATAACATATGCTTGTTCTATAACCTGCCCTTCGGGCAAGCCCATCGCTATGTTTTAACGAGCCTAGCGATAGGGAAACTCATTCTCATCTAAAGACAAGTTTGTCGCTATTTAATCATTTTAACGTGTCTAGCGACAAAGACAACTCGATCCTTTTCATTTTTAGAGAGTCTGAAAAGGTACAGAAAGTTAACTCCAAAATTCCTTTTTCGTCATCTAATCCCTTAAGTCCGAAAAAGTATAAAACAATACAAAAGGGATGATTTTTCGATAACTTTAACGAGCCAAATAAAACAAGCACTCGACCTTTTTGTGCAATAATCCCTCAGGTCCAAAAAGATTAAAATCTAGAGGAGGGATAGCTCTTCCGGTCACTTTAACGAGCTGGAAGGCCAAAACTCGGCAAACTTTTCATATTTTACGAGTCAGATGAAAAGAGCTCAAAGAAGACTTGTATTTCGAGGAACGAGTGATAAATAGGGATAGCAGCAAATTCCAGGTACATGTTGGAATTTTCCAATCTCGGCAATGTCACAAGGATGGCTAAATGAAATCACTCTTCGCAGCTGTTCTTCAAAAGAGGTAAACAATCATATGGAGGTGAACGATTGGCCAAATGAAATGGAGGTGGCGGGTGCAAACACGACCAAGGCTTTTATGGCTAATAAATTTACGATCACAATGGTTATTTACCGGGAAAGGTTCCATTTTTAATGAGCTTGAACTTTGGTGGAACCCTTGCTCACGCTTTTCTATTTTTTAACGAGCATAAATTCCATGATAAAACTGCTCGGACCTTGCGTTTATTTTTTAACGAGCATGAACTTTATGCTAAAACTGCTCGACATACCAGTCATAAGATAAGAATGGCTCCTGCAAGATCCCATTTTTTATAGAGCTTGCGCCTTACCAAAGCTATGCTCCCTCTCATCCTTTTTTCATGCAAGTTTGGAAATGGCTAATCCTACGAGTTTAAAGGGTTAGACCTACAGGTTTAAAGGGAGGACCTAAAAATTTAAAAAATAAATAGTCGTCCCTTGCTTGCATTCCAAAAGGTTGCATGCCCCCAGGTATAAGGTAAAATTTCAAGGCTGCCCCTACTTATCCGATAAAACATTTGCTTTAAAGGGTGAGGCTTGCCTCTTCCTGGTTACCCAAAGAACATGGTCGTGAATGAGCTTTCTGATGAAGTGCATGTGCAGTTCAATGTGTTTGCTACGCTGATGTTGGACTGGATCTTTGCATAACTGAATGGCACTTTGATTATCACACCAAAGTGTAGTCGGATGCTGTTGCTCAAAGCCAAACTCTGACAGGATCTCACGAAGCCACAAGGCTTCCTTACTAGCTTCTACGGCTGGCTTATAGTCTTCCATGTGAAAATGACGTAGAATATCACAAGCATACTTGGACTGGGAAAGGGATATACCCTCCTTGGATTGCAAGACTTGAAGACCGAGAAAATAGTGTAAGTGTCCTAAGTCTGTCATTTCAAATTTCCTTTTGAGGCTAGACTTCACATGGTTTATAAGGTTGGGATCACTACCAGTAAGGATAAGATCATCAACATAAAGAACAAGGATGATAAGAGAGTTGCCCACTCTCTTGGTGTAGACAATATTGTCAGAATGACACCTAGAAAAGCCAAATTCTAAAAGAAAGCTATCCATTTTGGCATACCAAGCCCGAGGAGCTTGCTTGAGACCATAAAGGGATTTCTTAAATCAACAAACAAGGCTGGATTCTGTTTGTATGAAGCCAATAGGTTGTTCCATATATATTTCTTCATGCAAGTCCCCATGCAAGAAGGCAGATTTAACATCCATCTGATGGACTTCCCATTTGAAAGAGGCAGCAAGGGAAAGAACAAGGCGGATAGAGTTCATTTTGGCAACAGGGGAGACGGTTTCAGTGTATTCAATGCCTTCAACCTGTGAAAAGCCCATAGTAAACAAGACTAGCTTTATGTTTATCAACTTTCCCATCTGGTCCATACTTGGTTCTGTAAACCCATTTGCATCTAACAAGTTTTCGTCCCTTTGGTAAAGGAACAAGATCCCATGTATCATTTTCCAATAATGAATGATATTCTTCATTCATAGCTGCTTCCCAATCTGGATGGCCTGAAGCTTCTGCAAAGGTGTCAGGATCATAATTTATTGGAGCTTGAGCCAGTAAAGAAGAGGCTCTCTCGAACTGAGAACGTGTGCGTCGTTGATCTGTAGGATCACCGGCAAGATCACCTGCTGCATCTCGAGTAGCATGAACCCATTTTGGAAGCTCAGGAGCTGAAGGAGGATCCTGAGATGGCGGGGGAGGATTTTCATCCTCACTTTCATCATCTGAAGAAGAAATGTTTTCAAAGGTAGAAGAGATAGGGAGAGGTGGCACATCCGTCGGACTAGGCTCGCAGGCCGATATATTTTCATCAAATTTTACATCTCTTCTAATGATAACATTTTTGGACTTGAATGGAATAAGTCTATAGCCTTTGACATCTTCAGAATATCCAACAAAAGTACATTTTTGACTCTTAGGTTCTAAAGCTTTATGCTTTTCATCTGGAATATGGGCCCACGCTTCACTTCCAAAAACACGAAAGTGACTTACATCTGGTTTGATTGAGCTCCATGCTTCTTCTGGAGTGATATTCTTTAAAGCCTTAGTAGGACTGCGATTTATTATGTAATTTGCACAGTTAATTTCTTCTGCCCAAAAACTAAGACCAAGTCCTTTAGATTGTAGCATACAATTAGCTATTTCCTTTAAGGTGCGATTCTTCCTTTCAGCTACACCATTTTGTTGTGGGGTATAGGGAACAGTATGTTGCATTTGAATTCCATTCTCAGTGCAATAGTTGATGAATGTGTTTTTAACATATTCTCCGCCATTATCAGATCTTAACTTAAGAATTTGATGTCCAGATTGTTTTTCAAAAAATGCCTTGAAGGCCAAAAAGGTGTTAAATACTTCACTCTTGAGTTTTAAGAAGTATACCCAAGTGTGTCTGGAGAAATCATCAATGAAAGTTAAGAAATACTTGCAACCAGAGAAGGACACAACTGGAAGTGGACCACATAAATCACTATGCACAAGCTGTAAAGGGGCTGCGGCGTTCCAAGAGGCACGTTTTTCAAAACTGTCCCGATGATGTTTTCCGAGTACACATCCGGAACAAACACCATCTCTGCAAGATACCATAGGAAGACCTGTCACCATATTTTCTTTACATAGATGCTGAAGGGAGCGATAGTCTAAGTGACCAAATCGCTCATGCCAAAGTTTTCTCACTTCATCGTTATGAGCAACAAATACTGAGGGAAGATTTGATGACCCAAAGTTGTGAAACCTATACAACCTTGTAGAATCATCAGCAATGCCAGTAGCCAAAATCTGTTTAGGATCTTTTAAGTCCTTGATTACAACATCATGAGGTGAAAATTCAACAATTTTACCTTCCCCTGAATGAGTTATCTGATATACAGATAGAAGGTTGCAGGATAAGGTTGGAACACATAATACATCATTAAACTGACCATTGTCTAGATGAACAGTTCCAGTCCCTACAACATTAAGAGATCTATCATCACCAACATATATATTTTTGGTGTTACAATCATTTAAAGAAGAAAACATGGCTTTGTTTTTGGCCATGTGATAAGAAGCTCCAGAATCAATGAGCCACTCATGAGAATGAGAAGAAGAAGATACATTTAATGCATAGCCAGACCGAGATGCGTGACAACCACATGCAGAAAGTGCCATTCCTGAAGATGAAGTAGAAGTTGAAGATTGCCCCAAATGGATGTTATGCTTCTTCATTGCTGCTTCCAAGGCTTCCATCTTTTTAAATCATTTTGATTCTAAGTGGCCATCTCGATTACAAAAATTGCAATGTCTATCAGTCTTCTTCCATTTGTTTTTATTTGTCTTATCATTTTGTTGAAATGATTTTTCATTTTGGGGCTGAAATTGCTTAGGACCCTTGTTTGGTTTAGGACCATTCTTTTTAGGATATGACTTCTTAGGATTCTTTGAATTTGGTTGATGTTGGGCGGCTAACGCTTTCTTGGAAGAGTTTCCAAGATTAAGAAGACCAAGGTGTAAGAGTTTTTCTTGTTCTCTTATTAAAGAATCACAAAAAGAGTCAAAGGAAGGGGGCTTGTAGTCTTTTCCTTGAGAAATGAAGGCTTCTCTTGTAGAATGGAAGGTGGAAACAAATACAAAGTAGGTTGGTCCCAACTTAGTAAGCATGGAATAAATAAGGTTACTATCTTCTTTCTTAACCTTAACACCTTCCAAAAGATATCTAAGGGTCTTGAACTTAGACAAGAAATCTTTAATGCAAGAAAAATTATTAGGGTCCAATGTAAACAACTCATTTTCAAGTTGATGGGCTCTAATTTCATTTTTAATCCCAAAAACTTTATTGATTTGTTCCATTGCTTCATGAGGAGTTTCAAGTTTTGCAATATGGAATCTAAGATCTAGAGAAATAGACATCCCTATCAAACCACGTGCTTGATCTTGTCTATTTTCCCATTTAGCAGCCTTGTCTTCATCTTTCGGTTTCTTTTCTTGGCCTGTGGCTATTCGGTAGAGACCTTTACTTCTAAGTAAATCCTCCATGTAGGACAACCATTGGAAGTAGTTGGTGCTGTCAAGGGTAACTTGGTATTGACTTTCCATTTCAACACAAACGGAAGCTGAAGATGCCTAAAGTAAGTGTTCCAATGGATATATCTCGAAAAATTAGGCTGGTTTAAAAAAAAACGGCTCTGAAAAAGGCTTCCAGATGAAGAAGTTATGGCTTTTTGAAAAAAAGTGTTGAAGTTGCCGACGAAGTGCGGGAATGTGCGGAAATGAAAAGTCTGCCCCCACAAAATGGAGACTTGAACCCAAGACCTCTACTCTCTTAAAATAGCTTTGAACCAATTGATCTATACAAAAAATTTGAGAGAGAGAGAGAGGGGGGGGGGGGGGGCTTGGGTTGCGTGCTTGCTTTGAGAAAACTCTTTTTCCCTACAAAACAAAAAACACAAAACCCAACACGGACATGTAAAGAAAACGAACCTTATGGCTCGAAGTTAGATTTACCCAAAAAACTAAATATTTTCAAAAATTGAACCTTGCGGCTCAAAGTTAGCTTTAGCCGAAAAACTAAATATTTTTCTCAATGTTTCTGATTTTCCGAGATCACACTAAGGTGCAGGGAAAAGAGCATACGCATGAGAAAAATCCTTCCTTTCTGTTTCTGATTTTCCCAGATCGCACAGAGTCGCAGGGCAAAGAGCATACACAGAAATGAAAGGTATAGATCCAGTTAAAAAAAAGCTAAATAAACCGAAACCGAAATAAGCAGAGAGAAAATAACAGTAAACTGCAAATAAACACTGTATACCTCCAGATCTTAAAAATGACGCAGCTAGGGCTACCGGAAACCTTTTCGCATGAAACGAAAGGGGTTCCTCACTGGAACAGATGCTCCGAACACAACAGAGCAGTCCTCTCGGCCCGAAAGCAGTCAGAAACAGCAGATCTAGGAAACGACAGTCGGATGCAGTTCTACCGGCTTCAGATTTGGATCACCATACAGGGTAAGTTCCTCAAAAAGAACACCAAAAGGACACCACTCAAATAGCTCTGATACCATGTAGGAATTTACAGGGTAAGTTCCTCAGAAAGAACACCAAAAGGACACCGCTCACAACCAGATCACAGATCAATACACCAGTATTTTTGACGTGGTTAAAACCCTCAAAGAGGGAAACAGTCCACGGCCTGAGCCAATGCGGCCACTTCAGGCAATTTATTAATCAAAGAATGAAAATTTACATAAGCTTCTCTCATGCACAGATTACCCTACAAATGACCCTCCATGCGCTTTAAATAGAATTCATGGACCAATCGGGTGTCAAGCCACGGATCAAGTGTCGGTAATACCGAGGAGAGAATGAACCGTCGGATCACTACATATCGTGACCGTCGGATTGTAAGTTACAAAATGTACAACGGTAAAGAAACACACTTTACCTAACTCTATACCTAACTCTATACTAGACCAAGTTGTACTTAACTATTTCCTATGTGTCGGAATATCCTAACACCTCCCTTGTGTCTGGTCATTTTGGTATTGAAAAAACTTTGTGTCATGTACAAAGATTTTGTTTTTGGCCTCATATGAAGAACATTGTGACTCGCTATGTAAAGGGATGTGTGATGTGTTCTGTTTCAAATCCCTCTAATAGAAAACTTGGGCTCTACAAACCACTCCCTATTCCGAGTCATCCATGGGAAATTGTGTCGATGGATTTTACAGGAGGTTTGCCATTATCAGAAAGAGTCACGACTATTTGTATGTCGTCATTGAACATTTTAGTAAGATGTGTATTTTAATGCCTTGTAAAAAGCAGATCACTACAAAGCAGACTCCTCATCTTTTCTTTCAGCATGTTTGGGTCCATTTTGGGTTGCCCACATCGATTTTGTCAAATCGGGACTCTCTCTTTCTCAAAGAGTTTTGGACCAGCTTTCGGGAGATGATGGACACCAAGTTGAAAAGAAGCACGACATTCCATCCACAGATGAATGGATAGACTGAGGTTGTCAACCACACCGTGGTACACTTGTTGCAAGGCTATTGTGGGAAACATCCTAAGTTGTGGGATGAGCATCTTCCATATGTGCAACATTCCTACAATTGATCAGTGTACTCATCTACACATCGTTCACCATTTGAGACATGTTTTGTGTTGAAAATTGGCAACAAGAAATTGCTAAAAAATAGAAGTGCTAAAAATAGCAGTTTGGGCATTAGTGCTGGATTGGGCAACAGGGAATGAAAAATGGAAGTGCTAAAAATAGAAGTTCTATTTTTAGCAGTTCAAGTTGGATTCCTATTTTTAGACAGTCCCTGGTCTAAAATAGGAAGTAAAATTTGAATTTGGTCTTACCATCAGTTTGAATATTAATTAATTAATTCTCCATGAGTTAATTAGTTAAGGAAAATCAAAATTGAAGTCTTTGTGAGAACATGCAATAATTTCTCCACTGATTGGGGAATGTGTCCTTGATTTTCTCCACTGATTGAGGAATTAAGGATGAGTTCTATATTGAGAGGATCAGTTGACTTAGTTTAACTTAGTCAAGTTCAGTTAGATTAATTTAACAAGTTGTTAAATTAATGAGATATAGTTTGTTAATGCTTGCATGCATGTGACAACTGTTATTTTCAAATAACTGAGTATTCTCTCATGGATAACTGATGCATGCCAGTTCAGACAGAGACCCAGTTGAGATCAGAGAAGGGACAGTTTACTATCAGTTGGATGAATATTTTTTCTATAAAGGAAGCTCATTCATGATGAGAATTTATCTCCTTCAAGTTTGTACAAATAGATCAGAGGTTAGTGAGTGTGTGATGAGGCCAATTCACACAGGTGGCAGTACTAGACCCCAAGGAAACTGCACAAGGAAATAGGAGGCTTGGAGGGTAGAGGAGAAGGTTTGTGAGAAGCCTTTGACTGTCTATGAGCAGCAGAGGGATTGTATTGAGAGCTAGATAGCTTCTGAGCTAAGGCTTTGTGTAATCCAGACTATATTTCCACTTGTATGATAATACAGAGATGGGGTTTTAGGCAGGTGCTTTCACTGGGTAAATTCTTTTGCGTTATGTGTGATTGATTCCTTCTTATTAGTTATATGTGTTCTTGTTGATGTTGCTCATAGTTGATTAAGCTTCCACTAAATTGTTTGTAGAAGTAGATCAAGTGTTTTGCTTTAGTACATTGCATTACCAGGTTGATCTGCAGGTGGAAAATTTCTACATGGTATCAGAGCTAGCTAATTTGTAGAAAAGGTTCTACATGGTATCAAAGCTAGCTTATTTGTAGGAAAAATGCTACAAAATTATACATGGTATCAGAGCAAAGGTGATCAAGGAGAGAACAATATACTGAGAGGAGATTTCAAAATTTTGAGTTTGGGCTGAGAGTTTGCAGAAGAGATCCAAAAAAATTTGTATAAAATTTTCAGAAACAGATAGCAGATTTGGATTCCTTGAGGAAAAATATCCAAATTCAAAAAAAAAAAAAATCAACTGAATTGAATTTTGGATGAGGGAGATACCGCTAATTTAAAATCAACTATTTTCCAAGAAAATTTCGTGATGGCGGGAAATATGAAACAGATTGGTGTGCTAGCCAATAACCTGTATGCACTTGAGGTACAAGATACATGCAAAGCCTTGAGGAGTAAGGCAAAGGTTAGATACTTGGTGGTTGAGACGGAGAGTAAATTACCTCTCAACATGCAGCGCCAGAAGAAGTCTCAGACAATTGTGGAGGAGCCACAATTGGTGAAGCAACTTCAGGAGGTTGTGGAGCAGCCACAACAGGGGAAGCTGAGAGGAGATCGAGTAGAGACATATACTCATGTAGAGACCTCCAGTAGGGGGAAACTTCGAGCCAGGTGGGCTGAGGGATCACATGCAGCCATACCTCCAGGTAGGAGGTGGGGCGATGTGGAGTGATCGTCCCATGGAGGAGGGGCAAGATCCTTGAGGTACGCAACCTCTTGGATGAGACCTTGCTACGGGAGCCCCGTTGTGGAGTAGCAGGAAATGACTGATTGGGTAGAGACAGATGTGGATGGAGCAGCGGAGAGAGCTATAGTGCAGGGAATCCCAGGACAACGCAGAGCATGTAGGCTACAGCAATGCGAGAGGCACAAGTGTGTTGCACTGTGCAAGGTAGCACAGAGAAGGGTGCAACGATGCGAGATGCATGGAGATGTTGCAGTAGCATAGAGTTCAGAGAGGGAGTACTTGTTAGCAGCAGGTAGAGCTTCAGTATCAGAGTATGTTTCTAGCCCAACAGAGAGGTGAGTTGAGAGTTTGTTTCTAGCCCAATAGAGAGGTCCGTTGAGAGTTTTTTTTGTTCCGAGAGTTGTTGGAGGTACAGGATCGGGTTCGAGAGGAAGCCTTTCTTGTTGAGAGGGAGTGTTGAAAATTGGAAACAAGAAATTGCTAAGAAAAGAAGTGCTAAAAATAGCAGTTTCGACATCAGTGCTGGATTGGGCAATAGGGAATGAAACAAGGAAGTGCTAAAAATAGAAGTTCTATTTTTAGCAGTTCAAGTTGGATTCCTATTTTTAGACAGTCCCTGGTGTAAAATAGTAAGTAAAATTCGAATTTGGTCTTAGCAGTAGTTTGAACATTAATTAATTAATTCTCCATGAGTTAATTAGGAAAATCAAACTTGAAGTCTTTGTGAGAACATGCAATAATTTCTCCACTGATTGGGGAATGTGTCCTTGATTTGTTCCACTGATTAAGAAATTAAAGATGACTTCTATATTGAGAGGATCAGTTGACTTAGTTTAACTTAGTCAATTTCAGTTAGATTAATTTAACAAGTTGTTAAATTAATGAGATACAATTTTTTAATGCTTGCATGCATGTGACAACTGTTATTTTCAGATAACTGAGTATTCTCTCATGGGTAAATAATGCATGGTAGTTCAGACAGAGACCGAGTTGAGATCAGAGAAGGGACAATGTACTATCAGTTGGATGAATATTTTTCCTATAAAGGAATCTCATTCATGATGACGATTTATGTCCTTCAAGTTTGTGCAGTTAGATCAGAGGTTAGTGAGTGTGTGAAGAGGCCAATTCACATAGGTGGCAGCACTGGACCCCAAGGAAACTGCACAAGGAAATAGGAGGCTTGGAGGGCAGAGGAGAAGGTTTGTGAGAAGCCTTTGACTGTCTATGAGCAGTAGAGGGATTGTACTGAGAGCTGGATAGCTTCCGAGCTAAGGCTTTGTGTAATCCAGACTATATTTCCACTTGTATGATAATACAGAGATGGGGTTTTAGGCAGGTGCTTTCCCCAGGTAAATTCTTCTGTGTTATGTGTGATTGATTCCTTCTTATCAGTTATATGTGTTCTTATTGATGTTGCTCATGGTTGATTAAGCTTCCACTAAATTGTTTGTAGAAGTAGATCAAGTGTTTTGCTTTAGTACATTGCATTACCAGGTTAATCTACAGGTGGGAAATTTCCACATGGTATCAGAGCTAGCTGATTTGTAGAAAAAGTTCTACATGGTATCAAAGCTAGTTGATTTGTAGGAAAAATTCTACAAAATTCTACATTTTGGCTACCTTCCAAAAGACCCTTTTGATATGGTCTTTGGAAGGGAAGATGACTCCAATAGACATGATGACAGGGACAAAGTGTAGTAGTTCATTCAACGGATCTAGTTGATTCACCAAGAAGTACAAGAGCAGTTGGAGAAAAGTCAAGCTTGGTACAAGGCTCGACATGACAAACACCGAGTCGACCATCAATTTCAAGTGTGCGACAAAGTGTGGTTCCATATCAGCAAGGACAGGATGAAGGGAGAACTGAAGAAGTTGCGACCAATCCGGTATGGTCCATTCACCATTTTGGAGAAGATTGGAAACAATGTCTTCCGTCTCGATTTTCCGATATATATGCAAATGTACTACACAGTGAATGTGGAGAACTTAATGCTGTATGAGCCACCAATGATTGTGGACACCGAGGAGGTGGGCATAATTCCTACAGTTGATGACTTTGCACCAGAGTATCTCGACGAGTTACCTGAAGACATCATACTTTACAGAAGAATCAGGACTTCACGACGGAGAGATGTGGAATACCTTCGAGTTGGTTTCAAGGGGATGCACCCTAGAAAGGAAAAATGGTTGTAAAAAGAAAGAGTGAGGGAACAATTTCCTCACTTGCCAATTGACTAATAAAGCTTTTGGCGATCCAAAAGCTCCTCAATGGGGAGGACTAATCCAGGTAGATCTCCAGAAATAGTGGCATGGAAAAAGCTCAAAATTCAAAGTGGTGGAAAGACAATGAACTTGACATCAAATCGAAGTTCTCGTCACCTTGATTTCAATGGTGTGAACGACACTCCAATCCGAGTCCAGATGAAGGAGATAGAAGCAGTCAAGGTTGGGTTGAATTTTGGTGACTGGGTAGGCTTAACAAAGACACAATTTGGCCTTTTCTAACGGATGGAATCCGGCCAACTCTGCCCAGATTTTGGTCAAAATCATGGCCTCGTTAAAATGACTCCTTCGGTCCATAATCGAAATTTTCAAAATGGGCATATTGTTTTAGATAACAAAAAAAATATTAAAAAAATGGTGGCAAACCACCAACCCCGCCATCCCAACGCATACCACATATATTATTAGTGTAGGGGCGGGCCACTACCCCCCGCCCCTCCCACGGAACTGTGTAAACAAAATGGAGTGGGCAGCCATGACCCCGCCACCCCACACCATGGAGCCACAACCCATAACCACTATATGTTAAAAGGAGGGAGTTGGGTGGTGGGATGACCCTTGAGGCATAGACCCAACCCACAATGAACCATTTATTTTAACAGTCAACACGAATATGGGTACGGTGGGCAGGCCGCCCAAGACGGGCCCGACCCAACCAAACTTTTTTCTTTAAAAAATCGTTTGCAATGTATGTAAAAAGGAGGAGGTGGGGTTTGACCGCCTGACCTCCTCCATATTAATGGACCTTCCACCAACTTAACTACAAATATTTCCTTGAAGAATCCACCACCGTTTTTATACTAAAACGTAGTTTGTCAGTGCACCCAAGTAGAGGAGGCAGTGCACGCAGTTCGAGGCAGAATTTTGCAAGAGGGCCGAATTTTCACTTTGTCAAAATTTGATAAATTTTATATGGTTTCATCACTTCTTGATGCCACGAACACAATGGTGTTATCCATTTCTCCATCATAGTTCTACATTTTTTGGCCATTTTTCAGTATGGAGGTATAAAACTCCTTTTTTGTAACTGATGCTTGTACTCTTCTTTCTCATGCCACTTAATGAATGAAGGCCTCCCCATTGATCGAGCAGGGCCTGGAGACGTAGTCCAAGTCAGACAAACTCTGTTATCAAGTCTTGTTGTCTTCTTTCATGCTTTATGTGTTTCTCCTCTTCTCTCATGTGCATATTAAGTTTTCTATGTTAAGTTACAATTTATGCATGTAATTCTTTAACACATCTATAAGCAAAATATTTGGATCATAGAGTCTAAGAAATCATGATTAACATTTCTTTTGTTCTCATCATGAGTTTCATTTACTACCCTTTCACCATTAGTAAGTATTTCTTATAGCAACTTTGTCAAATTTGTCTTCAAATCTTCCATGTTGCCTTTAACGTTTTCTTCTATACCATCCATCTTAGCTTCCACGTCATTCATCTTAGCTTCCCCACCTTTCTTTAAACCATCCATCTTAGCTTCCATTCCATCCATCTTAGCTTCCATGCCTTTCTTTAAACCATCCATCTTATCTTCTGTTACTTTTTGTGAGAGTGAATTTTGTTGCACTTGGTCTTGTAATTTTGATATATCATGTTTCATTTCTTCCTCTTCTTCATGAGTCATGCTAGAGCTTTCAGGTTGCTTACTAGGTGTTTCCATTTTTTTTCTTGTAGGCATCAATTAATGATAATAATGCTTCACTATGCCCTTTGAATTCCTTCAAACTATTTTTTCAACCAAACTTATGTAAAAAAAAACTACACAATTTTTTTTCACTTTATATGAGCTCAATATTGAATCTGTTATTTCTCTGTAATTGTAGATCTCCAAGATCTAAAATTATGTCTTACGGTAACCCTCTGATTCCTATTTCTAACCCCACAAGTTTGATCAAGATTAGATTCTCCAAGAAAGTGTTATGTCAAATCTTCCATGATGACCTTATGATAGACTAGTTCATTAGAGCGATCTTGTATGAAGTTCCACATGTCATTTTTTAGATCTTAGGACCTGATCCCGATACACAAAAAACTACAGGTTGTCCTTGTTCTGTAACGTTTTACGAAATTTCAATATGATGCTTAGAGAGAAAGTTGTGAAGATTCTTCCCAAGTCACCTATTTGAGATATAATTTGGGAGCCTACAACAACCCTAACTTCCTTGGATATTATCTCCGAACATATAGCAAGAGAAGATCCAAAATTCAGACCCAAGGTTCATCGAGATTTTGGCTGAAATGGGTTTTAATTTAAACTTCTGAAATGTCATAGAAAACAATTTATAGCGAAAATTCCACGATGACCTGTTTGGAGTAGCGGAACCCTAAAATCCAAAGCTCTGATACCAATTTTTATGCAATGAGCTCACAAAATAGAAGAAAAGATAGAGAAATGACTTTAAAATTAGCCTCTTCAAGGGGGAAACCTCTTTTACATTACACAAGTGAACAATTCTCGGATGATACAAATGACAAAACCTCATTTCTAAGGGATCATAATATAATCAAAGCTGACATAACAATAATAATATAAGTGCACAACAATAACAATAACGGGTTTCTGTGGGGCACGGTAATAACAATTTGGGACAATAGGGTCATAACAATAACAATAAGGGCTACAATGACAATAATAATGGGGCAATCACTAGTATTATAGGGACCTAACATGATATTACATATGGGTAGCAAGAAGGAGTGAGAAAGGATCTTATAGGGAATGCCTAAAGGGAGATATTTTTTAGAAGATCGGGAAAATATGTATACAAGTACAAGACACATTGTTGAAGCCATAAGAAAAATACAAGGTCAGAAATTATCGCCACAAAACAAATAAGCCATTCAAGTTGGGAGCAACAATATGGTTACAATTGAACAAGGAATGACTATAGTATCATGGTAAGAAAATCAAGGCTCAGCGATATGGTCTCTTTGAGATACTAGAAAAGGTTGAAGAGAATTCCTATAGACTTATTCTATCCCCATGCATGTGCATTTACTCAATGGTGAATTTAAAGAACTTGAAACTCTATGATCCTTCCATGCTAGATCGGGAAGAGGAATATATCCTACCTCATTTAGAGGAGATATGAGATGCTCAAGTAGAGTTGACAAAGGATATCATTTTGAAAAGGAGGTCTAGAACTACAACAGAGCGGAAGCATGAGCTTCACCAATTGGGTTGAAAGGAAAACTTCTAGGAAAAGCTAAATGGTAGACCTGAGAGAATATGAAGGAGAAATTTCCTTACCTCATTCAGTAAAACATGTTTGGGACCAAAAGCCTCCAAAAATAGAGAGGTATCATCTGTATTGGATCAATTTATTATTTCTGATCCATCTAAATCCTTTGAGAGTTGAAAAAGTGGATAACTCAATTCACACAACCATTTTTATTGATAGGTCCAAGCTTGGAAAATTAGGGTTTGAAACCTTCTCGAAGCAACTTGAGGCATAAAACAACATTTTCTAGGGATAAACTTTTATTTCTTAAGTACACTCCCCCTAGCACTATTCTAAACACATATACCTTATCAATGATGCAAGAATTTCCTTTGTTATAGTTTGTATGCAAAATTTATGCCACCCAAAAGTTGACCTTCCTATTTTTACCTCCATGATTCAAGAGGGTGGCATGTCACTTCCATTATTCATGAAACTATACCTAGCCACATGATCATGATGTAAAATACTCTAGAGGAGTCAATATTATAACTGTAGTTAAGAATTGAAGGACTCAAACTTAACCACTAGTAAGCCATCAAGTTGTGTTATAATCGAGCGACTAGGGGGAAAAGGGGTTCCATTCCATTCAAGTGCATTTTATTCCATAGATGAGTAGAGTAGCTAAGAGTGGATAGGGAGAGAGTAAACAAATAGGGTTTGTATACCATAGTAACCCATGAGCCATAGGTCTTACTCCTTTGTACTTTCATCCATTTCCATAAAGTGAAAGAGAGATAAAAGTGACCATAAATTCTAGCCGAATTTTCTCTTGAAATGATTTTCTAGGTCATATTTTGTATTATTGTGGTTTGTGAGTGATTGTTCTCATTGTTCTCAATTTTCTGCATATTTAGAATTTCGAGGCATATGCAATAAATAGTAATTAATATTTACATAAATATAAGGAGAAATTAACACTTAGACTTTAGATTTTGGGATTTTCTAACATATTAGTAGATCTTTTGTGATGAATATCTAGTAGAATATTTGTGACAGCTTATGGATTAAGTATGCATGCAATAAAGATGATAGAGCACTTAGGGAGGTGCACGTGAGAAAATTCCACAATCTGATTATGTTAACCACCCAATAATAAAATAATATCTACTTATGAAGTGCACCTTACGAAGAACTGCCAAAGATGGTTAGAGGAAATTAATTCCCATGCCAAAACCATGTAAACAAGAGAAAGTTTACCTTAAAGAAGTGCACCAACCTCTATAACAATAAAAAAATCATGTCATCATTAGAAATTATGCCCAAAAGAGGAGCACCCCATCATAAAAGCTCAAATAAACTTCAGATAACACTTTCAAGTGTCAACAACTACCAAGTGAGGGCTTTAAGCTATTAATCTCCAAGATAATAAAATACATTAATTAAACAATTGAATGGTTAACCTCAAAATGTGTGCACAAAATTTAATGCTCAATAAAATCATAATCAAACCACCCAATTATCACCAACCAATTAAATCAACATGAACACATATGTCAATGAGTTATATGGTGCAAGGGTGAGTGTGGGAGGTGTTTCCAATAAGTGGTGTACCATGGAAACAAATTAGATCTCCTAAGCAAACCCATCATGATAACAACATAATGACAAAATAGAAGCTCCATATAGGTTTAAACATAGGGCACACTACCAAAGGACTATAACATAGTAAAACCTCATTAAACCATAAGGAGAGGCTTCACCATCAAAGATGCATGTAGTACCCCCCATGTAACTCCAACTTAGTATCAACTATATCCACAACAATCTTAACATCATCAAACACATTTCCACCTATGCAATGCTAGTAAATGTTAAGTCAAGTTGTGTCACTTAGGGAAATCCCACCAAGGAAAAGTGGGGTACCACAATACATATCATCTAACCATATCAAGATCATAAGAGAAGAGGATAGTAAAAATGCTAAAGCATCAAATCATCAAGAATGTCCCCACCACACATCCAATATAAGAGGACCATCTAAAACACCCCTCCTATTAACACTAATAATACATTATCATCATTCAAAAGTTAGTAAAAACCCCAAAATGTAAACATCTACTTGCAAACACCCTCATCTAACTTCTTGCGGGGATATAATTAGCATCTAAGAATAAGATGTAGCACAAAAAAGATAAACATATCTATAAAAAAGATATCACAATGAGATAGCATGCTCCATAGCCATCAAATATACAATCAAGGGGTGATCAACTAGACAAACATATATGAAAAGACAACTAGATCAATGAACACAATTATTCAACTAAAGAAAAGTGAGGCTACCCAACAAAACTCCAAATCACACCATCCAATGCCATGTAGGAAAAGAACTGCATAGAGATGTATCCCCAAATTGGTTCAATGCCAATGCCAGCGAAAATCTCCATCAACATTATGAAATCACAAAATGAAATGATTTAAACACTCTCAAATAAATTAATTATCAAAATATATTAGTCAATATTTTGTTGAAATCTCATCCTACTAAAAACAAGACAATTCCGTATGTAAAACCGTTTAACATAAAAGACACATCGGCGTTTAGCACAAATCACACGTGAGGCCGACAAAATTAATTTAAGTGGGACTTATACTACTTATAATATAAGAAACCCGTCAATCAAAACTACTCATGATCCGCATGCATATCCATCTAGTGAAAATATCTCCGCCAGTCGATCCAAAAATGGCTTCAGATGGTGTTCCGGAAGAATATTTGGATGTGGTGTTCCAAGAATTTGCTTACGATCCCATTCGACTCCCGCTTGCGGAAGATCCTGCTCAGCTGCTATACAACCGTAGGACACTTGAGACAATTTGGGTGACGAAACACGATGCCATCAACCCATATACCCGCCACCCCTTCAACATCAACAATGTCATCCCCCAGACTGAGTTGAGACAGGAAATGCAGCGATACATCAACAAAAACAGAATCCCAGGGCTTCAGGTAATTCCCGATTATACTAAACTCTTAAACCAGACTGAAATGACACGTCTGCTGAAGGATTTGGTTTACTGTTATCGTTATATTTCTCAGAAGGAAAACGAAAACAAGGAAGAAGCTGATTGGAACGCCCTGTGGCAGAAGCTCAACCTGATCCGTCTTTATTGTGAGTACGGGGAATCTAACAGGGAATTTTTTTCGTCAATCCAGCGATACCAATACTTGTTCATGGTGGTCGATACACAGCTACAGTGTTCCTACTCTTTAAGTGAAGAAACGAAGGAAGTGTGCCGAGAAGTGGCAAGGATAGTCGATATCGTGGGCTTCAGATTGAGGGATTTGGAGACAATACCTGAAAACTCTATATTGGCGTTTGTACATATTCTGTCTTATCTTGGAAAATCCAAGTATTTCAAAATCCAGAGCATGGTCCTAAAAATTTACTATCAGATGTTTTATCACAATATCAATTATCCTCTTATAAACGAGGGAAGAACCATAGTTCCTTGTGTCATCCATATTACTCTCAAATTGCTAGGACGCCACAATTCGAGGGATAAAATCATAAATGAAGATCTCTACAATGGGACGGCGATTCTGAAAGCGACGTGGATGTGGAGGAGGCTCACTCTGCTCCATTTTGACAACTACGTGGACGTTGTTGTGAAAGTTGTAATACTCTGCATTTCCCGTTATCAAGAACACGTACTTTCTTCCCCACAGGGAGGGGCACATTGTATTTGTAAAGCACTTAACCGAGGGCTGGAATTAATTGAAGCTTTAGTGAAGGCAGAAGAATCTGAAGTTTATAAGTATGTGAAGCAGAAGAAAAGGCTTGAAGAATTGGACATAGTCAAAGATATTGTTGGAATGGTGGAACTCGTTGTGGCAGGGGTCAAATTCAAATCATCTCATGTTCGATTCGGTTTAATTATTACCGCAGAACTTCTGAAAAGCGGTCGTAGAAAGCTGAAACAAAGAGAGATTAATGTTTTTGCACATTTTCTTCAAAGCGAAACTGCAAACAAATATAGTACACATGTTAGGCAGTTGCTTCGCGACATTACAACGATGGCTGCTTCTCGCTAGAAATGATAGATAACTTTATTTTTGTAAGGAGTTTGGTTCGGTCGGGGGCAGGATTGTGTAAGTTTCGATGTATTATAAGACACCCTCTATCTCGACAGGAAAACTATATATAGCTGACCGCGAAAGTTCAGGATGACGATATAGCTGTCTGTGATAGTGGGTAGAAGTTATTAGTCGGGCAAGTTTACGTAGAAAATAAATGAGAGTGTTAAATTCCTATGGATTCTCGGCCTTATAAAGCTTTCTGTGAATGAAATATCAACTAAACTGGTGGACAGTCAGTGGGGCTCCCTTCTATTCGAAACCCTACCACTCTTTCAGATGTGACCTGAGGCATGTAAAATTTGGGCAGTTCTACATTTGCGGGCTCTATTTGTGGTCTGTTTTGGATTCATGGTTTTACTGTGCAGTTCATTTGATGCCTCCAACCGATTCGCTTTAAAGAATGACACCTGTTTATTCTCCATCAGGTAATGAGGGCGAACCGTTGGCTGTCATTGTTACGTGCGTAGTGCGTGAATAATATTGAAGTACTCGATATATTTAGGGATTAGGTTTTGGTTAAATACTGAAATATGAAGCTCAATGGAAGTACCTTGCCTTCCTTGAGTGGCAAAAGCATGGGTTTCTGTTGGGAATTTTCAGTGGGGAAAATACCAAAAACCAAATATTCAAACGCACAGAGGCAATGCTCTGTTTTTACTTTGCTCCAGGATCATTTTGTGCACAGAAGACTTAAAAAAAATTCACTGAGAGACAGAGTATTTCAACACCATAAAAGATTTCTGAGAAATTACTGGATTAACTGCTGTAAATCCCTTTTGTATTCACTACTATGAAAACCAACAACTTACTGCTGTAATAAAAGTTTACATAAGTTTACTGCTGTAAATAAAAATAACACCGGTTTACAAAAAATCACTCCACCATTTCCTTTATGCACTGCTGCGCAAAACCACACATGGTTTTTCCCTACACAAAAATTACATCACCTGGTTCTTATCTTTTTACACACTGCTGTGTGTTCAATACATACCACACATGGTTTTCGCTTCACCACTCTGATTTTTTACTCTACTATGAACTCACACTAAAACCTCCCGTGTGCCATCCCAGAAAACAATGGTCAACACAGTAATAAATTACATACTCATATCCCATACAGAATTTATGTAATAAGTACATACGCCCATACCTTTTCATAAAAAAAACTTACGAACTCTATGTAAAACTTTAATATTTTACCTACCACTATGACATTTCATTAAGACGTATGGTCAACCAAAACTTAGATTTACTCCACTCAACATTTAATATTTGCCGTCGGGTGAATTTCAAACATTATGCAATTTGGTTTTGGGAAGCCATCGGGTCCACTCCATCGCATCGCAACTTTACTCATGTCAAAGACCCCGACCCTATGATATTGCTGATAGCGATGTGCCGATGCGATATCGGCGATCGCTTATCGGAAACACAAAAGCTCCTTTATAATTCCTTCACTTCGACTTTGCCGATGCGATATCGGCGATCGCTTATCGCAAACACAAAGGCTCCTTTATAATTCCTTCACTTCGACTTTGCCGATGCGATATCGGCGATCGCAGTTGAAATTATATTTTCAACACTCCCCTTTAATTTCAACTGTCGGGCATTCAATCATACCCAAACACTTCCTCAAAAATTCAAAGCTCTTCTGATCCAATGGCTTTGTCAAGATGTCTGCGACCTGTTCCTGAGTGCTGCAATGTTGCAAACTGATTTCTCCATTGCTTACCAATTCTCTGATATAATGAAACCTTGTATCAATGTGCTTCGTTCTCTTGTGAAACACTGAATTCTTTGACAATGCAATAGCTGAGCTATTGTCACAAAATATCACTGTCGCTTTTGCCTGCTCTTGGCCTAAGCTTCTCAACATTCTTCTCATCCACACTGCTTGACATGCTGCTACTGTAGCTGCCACATATTCAGCCTCTGCTGTAGACAGTGCTACAATGGACTGCTTCTTAGAAGCCCATGAAATGGCTCCTGAACCCATATGAAAAACATAACCGGAAGTGCTCTTCCGATCATCTACACTTCCAGCCCAATCGCTATCAGTGTAACCAACCAAATCTGAATGTTCTGAGGCATGATATAGGATTCCAAACATTTTAGTGCCTTTGACATACCTCAAGATTCTCTTTGCTGCCTGCCAATGTGCCTCCTTTGGCCTCTCCATGAATCTGGAAATTAAACTAACAGCATACATTAAATCAGGCCTAGTTGCTGTTAAATACATAAGGCTGCCAACAATACTTTTATACAGGCTAGGATCAAAATCCTTGCTGCTGTCCTCTCTGCTGAGCTTTAATCCCATCACTGTGGGAGTGATTGCTGCCTTGCACTCTTGCATGTTAAATCTGCTCAAAACTTGATTTACATATTTTGCTTGAGATATGAAAATTCCTTTTTCATTTTGCTCTACTTCTATGCCTAAGAAGTATCTCAAGAAACCCATGTCAGTCATTTCAAATTCATCCATCATGACTGATTTAAAATTCTTAATGAGCTGATCATCATTACCTGTAAAAATAACATCATCAACATATAAGACCACAATCAAAATCTTACCATCCTTTTCTTTGATGTAGACGGTGGGTTCTCCTTCACATTTGTCAAATTCATTATCCAATAGATAAGAATCTATCCTACTGTACCATGCTCTTGGTGCTTGCTTCAGCCCATAAAGAGCTTTCTTCAATTTGCACACTTTGTGCTCTTCACCTTCCTTCTCATATCCGAGAGGCTGTTCCACATAGACTTCTTCCATTAACACTCCATTTAGGAATGCTGATTTCACATCCATTTGGTAGACTTTCCATTTGTTTTGTGCTGCTATGGACAGCACTGCTCTCACGGTTTCCATTCTTGCAACCGGTGCGAAAGTCTCCTCATAATCTCTCCCATACTGCTGCTTGTATCCTTTGACAACCAGCCTTGCTTTGTGCCTTTCAATCTTGCCTTCAGCATTGCTCTTGGTCTTGTAGACCCATTTCACACCAATGACTTCTTTGCCTTTTGGTAACTCAACCAAATCCCATGTTTTGTTTCTCTCTATGGCATTAATTTCCTCATCCATAGCTTCTATCCATTTCCTATCTTTGATTGCATCCTCGAAATGAATAGGATCATCAACATGACAATACAAGGCAAATAAGGAATTCATTCCTTCATCATAAATGTCACTTAAATTTTTAAACTTCTTACCTCGTTCACTTGGTGTGCAAGTGCTTGAAGATGCACTTGAATTTCCTCCTTGTGGTGTGCTTGGAGAAGCACTCTCATTGATCCTCAATGGTGTATCTTGCTGTCCTTGTGTTGGCGCTGCTGTTTGGGGATGCATTTCAGCCACTTCCTCTTCATCTTCATCATGAGACAAACAGTTCTTGACATTCACTGTTTTCTCTATGCTTCCATCCCAAGCTTCCTCTTCAATGAATTGAACATCCCTGCTGACAAAGAACTTCTTGGTAGATGGGATGTACAGCCTGTAGGCTTTGGATTCATCACTGTATCCAATGAAGATGCATTTCTCCCCTTTGCTGTCCAACTTCCTCCTTAGCTGATCTGGTATGTGTGCATAGGCCACACACCCAAAAACTCTCATGTGGGTGACTCCTTGCTTTCTCCCACTCCATGCCTCTTCTGGCACCTTGTTCATGACTGCTTTTGTAGGACACCTGTTCAATATATAAACTGCACAATGTACAGCTTCAGCCCAATACTCATTTGGCAAATGCTTTGCCTTCAACATGCTCCTTGCCATATCCATAATGGTCCTGTTCTTCCTTTCAGCAACTCCATTTTGCTGTGGGGTGTACCGAGTTGTAAACTGTTTATGTATTCCATTTTCTCTACAAAACTTTAGGAATTCCTTGGAGATATACTCTCCTCCTCTATCAGTTCTCAAAACTTTAATGTGCAGCCCGCTTTGGTTTTCAACAAATGCCTTGAAGTTTTGGAATTTCTCAAACACTTCACTTTTGTTTTTAAGGAAATATATCCAAGTCTTTCTTGTACAGTCATCAATGAATGTTAGGAAATATTGGCTGCCAGCTAATGATGGAGCTTGCATTGGCCCACACAAATCTGAGTGGATAATCTCTAAGGGTGTCTTTGCCCTTATGCTTTTCCCTGATGGAAAACTTTCTCTGTGTTGTTTTCCCAAAATGCAGCCTTCACATAGGCTGTCTGGTTTCTCTATCAATGGTAGTCCCTTTACCATTCCTTTTCTGCTCAATAAGTTTAGGCCTCCAAAATTGAGATGCCCAAATCTCAAGTGCCATAACCAGTTCTCATCCTTTGGCACGCTCTGGAAGGCCTCTTGGGTGACCGCTGCCATTTCCCTTTTGTTCTTCATGTCTGCCCTGATCCGGAGAGGGAACATCCTGTTCCTTGTCATCTTCACTTCAGCAATGCATCTTTTGCTGGGTGGTATATCCATGATGGTGCACACATCATTCTTAAAGAAAACATTGTACCCCTTATGGACAAGCTGTCCAATACTCAAGAGATTACATCTCATTCCGGGGACATAGTATACATCTGCTATGGTTTTCCTTTCTCCTTGTTTTGAAAGTATTTTTATTTCTCCTTTTCCCATAACAGACACTTTACTATCAGTTCCTAGTGTGACTTCTGATTTCACATTTTTATCTAGAGCAGAAAAGAAGGCTATATTTCCGGTCATATGGTTGCTGCAACCTGAGTCTAAAAACCATATGTCCTCACTATGTGTTTCAGCCATGTTACAAGCTAACAGTACATTTTCTTGACTGCTGTTTTCTCTTGTAACATTTGCATTTTGTCTGTTGTTCATATCATGTTGTTTCTTTCTACAATCACTAGCATAATGTCCATACTTTTTGCAATAATAGCATTGAACATTAGATTTATCATACCTTTGTCCTTGAGCATGATGTTGATCTCTTTGTTGGCTACAGCCTTGACCTTGGTTGTGATTTGGATTGCAGCCTCTTCCTTGTGCATTTGATGAGTTGTTCCTTCCTCCTCTGTTCTGGCTTCTGCCTCTTCCTCTTCGGTTTCCTCTTCCTTGACCTCTTCCTCTTCCAAAGGACATCTGGGTTTTGAAGGCTTGCTCAAGAGATGAGTTTTCATTCCTACTCAACCTCTGTTCATGTGTTATCAGTGACGCGTGTAGCTAATCAACTGAATAATTTGAGAGATCCTTTGTCTCTTCAATGATGGTGACTATGGCATCAAACCTTGAGGGTAAGACCCTCAATATTTTCTCCACAATTCTTCTGTCTTCAATGGTTTCTCCATGAGTTCTCATTTGTGCGATTACACCAATCACATGAGTGAAGAATGAGTCAATGTTATCTGACTCCTTCATGTTCAGATTCTCAAAATCCTTCCTCAGCAGTTGTAGTTTTGTTGTCTTCACTCTCTCCATGCCTTGATAGGCTGTCTTGAGGGTTTGCCATGCTTCATTGGCTGTCTTAGCTGCTGCTAACCTTGGAAACATACTCTGGTCTACTGCTAGATACAACAACACTCGGGCTTTTGAATCCTTCTTCCTATTGTTCTTAAGCAGATCCTTCTCTCCCTGAGTTAATGCATTGAACTCAGTCTCATCTGCTGGTTCTTCAAAGCCTTCTTCAACTATTTCCCATAAATCTTGGGAAGCAAGCAGGGCTGTCATAGTTATTGACCAATAATCATAGTTCTTCCCATTAAACTGTGGGAGATGGGTGTTAAACAAACCCATACCAGTGCTTGTGCTGGCCATTCCTTGTATTCTGATTTATGCCACTAAATCCTTGACTGTGTGTTTAAACAGCTGACTGTTTCTTTAGCAACACAAAAAAAAACTTGAGAAATACCTGGATCTTTTGTTGACTGAGTCTTCTGTCTGCCTGAGAAGTTTTGCTGCAGCAACAATCTTCTCCCTTCAGCTTCTTGAACACCTTCAAGAGCCTAAGCTAGCTCTGATACCACTGTTGGGAATTTTCAGTGGGGAAAATACCAAAAACCAAATATTCAAACGCACAGAGGCAATGCTCTGTTTTTACTTTGCTCCAGGATCATTTTGTGCACAGAAGACTTAAAAAAAATTCACTGAGAGACAGAGTATTTCAACACCATAAAAAATTTCTGAGAAATTACTGGATTAACTGCTGTAAATCCCTTTTGTATTCACTACTATGAAAACCAACAACTTACTGCTGTAATAAAAGTTTACATAAGTTTACTGCTATAAATAAAAATAACACCGGTTTACAAAAAATCACTCCACCATTTCCTTTATGCACTGCTGTGCAAAACCACACATGGTTTTTCCCTACACAAAAATTACATCACCTGGTTCTTATCTTTTTACACACTGCTGTGTGTTCAATACATACCACACATGGTTTTCGCTTCACCACTCTGATTTTTTACTCTACTGTGAACTCACACTAAAACCTCCCGTGTGCCATCCCAGAAAACAATGGTCAACACAGTAATAAATTACATACTCATATCCCATACAGAATTTATGTAATAAGTACATACGCCCATACCTTTTCATAAAAAAAACTTACGAACTCTATGTAAAACTTTAATATTTTACCTACCACTATGACATTTCATTAAGACGTATGGTCAACCAAAACTTAGATTTACTCCACGCAACATTTAATATTTGTCGTCGGGTGAATTTCAAACATTATGCAATTTGGTTTTGGGAAGCCATCGGGTCCACTCCATCGCATCGCAACTTTACTCATGTCAAAGACCCCGACCCTATGATATTGCCGATAGCGATGTGCCGATGCGATATCGGCGATCGCTTATCGGAAACACAAAAGCTCCTTTATAATTCCTTCACTTCGACTTTGCCGATGCGATATCGGCGATCGCTTATCGCAAACACAAAGGCTCCTTTATAATTCCTTCACTTCGACTTTGCCGATGCGATATCGGCGATCGCAGTTGAAATTATATTTTCAACAGTTTCGGGGAGTATAGAAGGCACTTGGCATTGTAAGGGAGATCTTAAATATCTTGATAGATTATTTGGCGGTTTCTGGTTAAATTTTATTTTCTTCCTTTTAGTTGCTTTGAAATTATTGACTTATTTTTTTTTAATTTATGTAAGATTAGCGCTGAGCTTAAAGTTTACAGCTTCACTAATTTCCAACTGAGAAAACATCAGGGCTAATTGTTTTCTTAATACAGTTTTTTTTTAAATTACTAGTTTTTGGACGGTATAACTCTCTGATTTCCCAAATGGAGAGCCCATAAAAAGCATTAGGCTCGTGGAATTCAATTCCGTATCTCAACGTTAAATTAAAAAACAATCAATTCCTTATCTCAAGTTTAAATTAAAAAACCCAAACGGATTGAAATAAGTGTTTCCAATTTTAAAAGATCTCTTATAAACCAAAAAAAATGAGCAGTTTTATTCAATATTATTTTTTTGGAGATTATCTGTAAAATCTTAGTCATAACAGGATATAAGTAAATTATATTGGAATTTAATATAGTTAAAAAAACAATATAATTTTATAATTCTATAGTTAAATTAATTATATATAATAATTCTATAGTTAAATTAATTATATATATATATAGATATATATATATATATATATATATATATATATATATATATAGATATATATATAGATATAAATATAGATATAAATATATATTATTTGTTATGTTATATAGTTATAGTTATGTTAAATTTATGCTACATTTGTGTGTCTCATTACTAAGTGTCTATGAAAAAAAAAGTATTGACACTTTTACTAGGGCTGCGATGGATCTGAATAGACCCATTAGGATTTTCTACGTCGCAGGCTTCGCTGCCATAGAGCTCCAAACTATTTTCACCTTACGTAGCGTTATTCGATCTCTCGCGTTCAGCGCCATACAGGCGATGGTGGTTGGTATCCTTCAAGGAAACAGATCTCTTGCAAAAAAACACCAAACACATATCCCTTCCATGGATCTCCTGTTGTTTTGGAGAGAGGGACCTTCGGTGATGAGATTTTCTCCAGATCTGGTTTCCCTTTTCTGAACGCAGGATATAAGCCCTCATGTGGGTTATATCTATCATTTTCACTGCCATATCTTGGCGTTGTGTCTGCAATAAAGCGATTTTGTCTCCAAAATTATTCCAAGTTTCGTGATATCCTTATTTTTATTGATGTTAGGTTTCTTGCCGATGCCGTTTTTACTGCTTTTTCTGGGTTGTAGTATTAGTATGGTCGTGGGAGGCGGGAGACGAGTTGGATAGAAAAATTAAACTATCAGCAAATACTCAATACACCTGGAAGGAATTGCTACTGGTGGAAACCACAACGAGAATATCCACCTAAGGAAATGAATTAAACCTTCCTAGGGTGGCACTAGAAATCCCCCAAAGAAAAGATGAGCTTTCCTCCTGAAGAAATCATGCTAAACATCCACTGACTCGGCTAAGCACCTCGAGCAACCAAAAGAAATTGATATACACTCATGAATGCTTTGAGAAGAGAGATCTTCCCTCCTTATACACTCATGAATGGTTTGAGAAGAGAGAGCTTCCCTCCATTTCATCCTCCATCATTGGCCCCACTTAACCAACGCCATGAAAAACTTATCTCCCTCTCTATGCATATAGAACTAAGAATCTCAGTTGTAGCTTTTTTGTTCCCTTTTGCTTGAGTGTGGACTGTTGGTACAGATGCAATCAAAGGTAGACCAATCACCCTCCTCAAAATGTCTCTCTACTCGATGCCGATCATCGATACATCTTCTGCTGGTTTTGGGCTACATGTAAGTTATACTTAAGAGCCTTGAGGATATCTTGGCTCTCCAAGATCCAATCCTTGGCCTTTGGGGCGTTGTCACCAAAAGCAATATCAGCAAAAGATAAAGCATCATAACCATATAAAGCACGAAAAGGAGCCATACCAATGGGCATATGATAGGTGGTGTTGTGAATATACTCTCCCAAGTGCAATCATCGAATCCAAGCCCTCTGTTGCCTTGTCACATAATTCCTTAGATAGCCCTCTAACCACTTGTTCACCCTCTTTGTCTAACCATCGATCTGGGGATGATAGCTGATGCTCAGGGTGAGCTCAATGCTGACTAATATGAAGATCTCCTACTAGAATCCTCCCATGAATCGGTTATCCTTGTCAATGACTATGGTCTTCGAGAGTTCATGCAAATGAAAGACGTCCTTGAAGAACAACTTTACCACTTGTGAAGTTGAAGATCATGTTGGTATGGAAAACATGGTCAACCGATAGACCACTACAAAAATACATTCCTTCCCTTGTACTGAGGGAAGTCCAATAATGATGTCCATATAGATGCTCTCCCATTTCCTCTCAAGGATGGGAAGAGGCTGCAACAATTTTGTTGGATGGGTCAACTCTCCCTTATTCCTCTGGCAAGCTTCACACTCCTCTACATGCCTCAGTACATCTCCCTTGAGGCCCTTCCAAGTGAAGCTCTCTCTCACTGCCATATATGTCTTCCTGAATCCCTGGTGCCCGAACAAAGGAGAATCATGAGTTGCTCAAAGGGCGTGCCCCCTCAACTGTGATTTTGAAACCAGAAATATGCGCTCCTTATAACAAATGACCTTGTCCATCACCCCGTATCGCTCATCTACATAGCTACCCTCCAAGTCACATGCCTGATGATCCTTGGAGTATTTTACCAGTAACTAGGCCTTCCAGTCATGACAGATTCTCATGAGTGAAAACCCAGTCGGTCTCCTAGATAGTGCATGTCACTACATTATGCTTTCTCTGCACATACTTAATATAAAAATTATAGGTCTGCAATTTTCTGACCCATCTCTGTGTTCTTTCATTGAGGCCCTGATGCCCCATAAAATGGCGAAGATTGTTGTGGTCTGTCTTCACCTAAAATCGATTCCCCACCAAATATTTTCTAAATTTGGTCAATGCATGCATTATGGCAAACATATCCTTGTTGTAACTTGAATACGAACCTCATGAGGTAGACGCTTCCTAATCTCAAAAGAAATTGGGTGCCCATCTTGGGACAAGACTACCCCAATCCCTACACTTGATGCATCACACTCCAATGTGAAAGGCTGAGAAAAATCTAGAAGTGTTAGAACCGGACAACAACTCATCACCTCCTTGAGGTGATCAAATGCTATGTGAGCTTCCTTGCTCCACACAAATTCCCCTTTCTTAGTCAAATCAGTAAGGGGTGCTGCCAACTGTGAGAATCCCTTCACAAACTTCCGATAATAAGTACATATTCCCAAAAACCCTCTCAATGTTATCACAACCTCGTTCTTCGTCGAATCTCGAATGGCCAGAATATTCTCGTCATGCACCTTGACTCCCTTTGCACCGATGATGTGTCCCGAATAAAGCATCTCTATCAACCCAAACTAAGACTTAAGCATCTTCACATAGAACTGTTGCTCCTCCAATATATGCAAGACTGTGTCCAAGTGTTGAAGGTGCTCCTCCCATGTCCTGCTGTAGATCAAGATGTCATCAAAGAATACCAGTACAAACCTCCTCAGCTGGCCTCAAAACACATGGTTCATACATGACTAAAAACTAGCTAGTGCATTGGTCAACCCAAAGGGCATGACCAGGAACTCGAAATTCCCATAATGACATCTAAAGGCCTTCCTCGGAATGTCATGCTGTCTCACCCGAATTTGATGATACCCTGATCAAAGATCTATCTTAGAGAAGTATTTGGCCCCTCTAAGCTCGTCCATCAACTCATCAATGCACAGAATGGGATACCTATTTTTCAATGTCTTCTTGTTGACGGCCTTGTAGTCAATACACACGTGAAGAGTCCCATCCTTCTTCTTCACCAACACAACTGAGGAAGCAGATGGAATAGAACTCGGCCTTATGTGACCCAATGCCAACAACTCCTTGATGGCTCTCTCGATCTCATCCTTATAGGATTTAGGATGCCTATAGGGTGTGGTGATGATTGCCTTCACACCCGGATCCAACTCTATAGCGTGCTCAAATCCTCTATCAAGTTGTTGCCTCGATGATATATCTACAAAAACTACCAGATATTTATCAAGTACCACCTGTATGTCCAGATGTGGTGGTGTGGTCTTCCCCCCAACCTCTGAAATCCTTAGCTCTATTATCCATGTTATGTCTCCATGCCTCAAATCAACCTCCATCCGATGAGCCGAAACTTTCTGATGGCAGTATGAATGCATGCCCCTAAGAACCACCGGCTTGCCATCTAGACCCATAAACTCCATCACCAATTTTTTTGAATCGGTGGTAATACAACCAAGGGGATACAACCATTGGACTCCAAGCACCACATTGGCGTCTAGTACATCCTCCATGAAAAACTGGTTTGTCATCGAATAGTTCCCCACAGTCACTGTCAGAGTAGAAACATCTCAAATACACTGCATAGTCTTGTCCCCTGGTATTAGGACTGAAAGATGCCCCTCATCTAGACCATCAGAGCATCAATAAAATTGTGGGTGGCTGCACTATCTACCAAGACTAAGACACACTGCCCCTGTACTGTACCTCAGATCCTCAAGGTCAAGAATTTGGGAATCCCACACAAGGAATCTAGGACTACCCTTGTTGGTGTGAAGGAAACTCCTCCATGATGTGGTGGTGGTTTTCCTTTCCTTGTTTTCTCCTCGCTATCCCTACCACCAAAATCCAACTCCTCCTCATCTTCCTAATCATTATCTGATAAGACTTCAATGTAATGGGCTCTACCTGTTGTGCACTGATGACCAGGTGCCCAAGGCTCATGGCATGTAAAGCATAGCTTCTTCTTCCTAAGGTCTCTCCTTGTCTCATCATCCAATGGGCCTTGCCCTTGGGTTTCTCTCTCCTCTATAGAAGCAGGAGTGTCACTTCCCTTCTGTGGGTAGGGAGTGTGTGTAGGAAATGTAGCTCGAGCCTTGGGAATGGCCCCTTGCAAGTCATGAGTACAAGATACTGCCTCCAGAAGAGTTGATGGTTTGCGAGACATCACCAGTCCTTGCAATGGCTCCATAAATCCCTCCAAAAATGTGTATACTCTCCTTGTATCTGAAAAATCGGGCACCATGATGGAGACCCTCAAAAACTCCGAGATATAATGCTCTCGATGCCCTATCTACCTGAGTTGGGTCAATTCCCTAAAGTGAGCCTTTGGATCCTTCCGATCAAAGTGCTCCACTACTCTCCGTGTGAACTCCTCATAGGAGGTCACGCTGGCATGTCCTAGAGTGGACAAACCATGAAACCAACAATCATGTGCTTCCCCCTCCAGGTACAGTGTAGCCATCTTGATGGCTTCTACTTCTGTCATTCGATTCAACTGGAAGAATGTGTCCAGCTTCTCCACCCAAGCATGTGTTGTGCACTTGGAAGTGCCATCATATGTAGGGGAATACATTTTCCCAATAGAACGATGTAGCTCATAGTTCTGAGTACCATAGCCTTTCCCCTTTTGGTTCTACTTGAGTTTGAAAAATTCTCTAAAGGTCATAGCTTCTTTGAATTCTGCCCCCATGGATTTCCATTCTCAAAAATGCTGCCCCATAAAGGATGAACCCTCACCCCCACAAGTCTCTTCCTGTGCTAAAGGTATAAAAGAGGGTAAAGTAGCTCAAGTTGGCTCACCCGAGGATGGAAACTGTGTAATGAAAGAAGGATGATTAGACTGTTGAGAGGCCACAGAAGTCTCTCCAACTACGAAAACCTAGTGAGTGCTTCACTCGGTTCTGCTTTTGATCTCGTCCAACATCGATGTCCTTCCGCCCCTTTGTAAAATCATTCAAAGCCTTCAAGAGACTATCAAAAGGTGTCTCAATACACAATACTCAATACACAACGGAAATGGGAACCAGCTGATACATTTTATTTAGTAATGGAGCAATGTACAATAGTATGGAAAGATCACATGGGCTTGCCTCAAGGGAAAGCTAGAAATAACCCAGGTGTTGACAGTAATCCCAAATGCTAGGAAGCAACTACTCTAAAGCTTTGTATTGTCTCCAAGCTACGACAACTGCTGGCTAGGAATGTGCTGCAAGAAACCATGCCTTTGGTGCTCATAAAATTTTGAAATTTCAGCCACAAACTCCTTGGCAAAAACCCAAAATAACCCAGAAAGGGTTTGGCCTATATCCAACCACCCAATTTCAAACTCCTCTACGGCCTACGCCCTCCAAGCAGTGACATCAAAACGACCTACAAGAAATGGCCACAAATTCCTCCGCCAAGCTCTAAAATGGAAGCAAACACACTTAAAATATATCCTCTAACCTCCACGGTAAAGCTCAGCCCCAAGGATTGATACTCTACCCACTAGATGAGCTCCAACACACTGCTTCTGCATTGGCCCAGGAAGTACAAAAATCACACTGCCAAACTTGAACTCCAATCAGCCCCAAACTACCCCAAAGGCTGGCAATCCTCTTTAGCCTCTCTTCCAAAAAATACCACAGCAACACTCTCCTACTCAACTCCACAAACAACTCAACTTCCTCTCTCCCTGCGTTCTCCAAAACTAAGCACCACTTGGAAGGAAATGATATTGCTTGAAACCAAACAAGAATGTCCTCTTGAATAAATGAAGGAAACCTTCCTAGAGTGGCACTCGAATTACCCCGAAGAAAAGATGAGCTCTTCGCCTGAAGAACTCGTGCTAAATAGTCAGTGACTCGGCTAAGCAGCTCGAGAAACTAAGAGAAATAGATATACACTCATGAATGATTTGAGAAGAGAGAGTTTCCCTCCTTATATAGTTTTTGTGGGCTAATTTTCCCTCCATTTCATCCTCCAGCATGGGCCCCACTTAACCAATGCCATGCAAAAGTTATCTACCTCTCTATGCATATTGAACTAAGGAGTGTGAAATTCCCTAATGAGGGTGGCCTCCATGTGTAACTTAACTTTAAAACAAAATATCTTCTCCTAGTCTAATCTCCTAATAGCATCGAATGGGGTCCACTAACTCCAAAATTGGCCCCATAATACAAAATTAAATCCCGTTCCAAAATTATTTAGTAAGGGACATTACACTCCCAATCCTCTTGGCCCCTATATTGTGGAGTAGATGACCCGGGTTCCAGCTTTGATAGTCAATTTGCTTGAGGTAAATGAGCTTTATGATGATTTCCATGAAAGAGTATTTATATCCAGATTTAATGGATTATGGCCCAAATCAGAGGCTCTACATCAATGGATTTTCTCTACTTGGACAGAAAACTATGATATTCATATATGTTCTAGGGTTTCTTTATTGTAAAGTTTATCACAACAAAAGATATGGATTATGTATTAAACAAGGCACCATGGGTTTAGGGAAATGTGGGTCTATTCATGATACCTTGGTTTCCGGGTTTTGATGCAAACACCATGGTGGTCTCCAAAATTCTAGTGTGGGTCAGGTTACATAATCTACCATTACATTTTTGGCATCAAAAATTATTAGAAGGAATAGAGAATTCTTCTGGAAAAATCTTAAAGGTGGAAGCAGATTGAATCTCAAAAGGAATTTTCACTTTTGCTGGAATCTGTGTGGAGGTAAATCTTGGTAAAGGTTTACCTTATAGAATTTCGTTGTTTCACAACAATATGGAGCGGCCACAACCCATCGACTATGAGAATACGACATTTTTTTTCCGTACTTGTCTTCAAACCAGTCATCTTCAAAACGCGTGTCATCATGTTAAAGAAGACCCCAAAAGAAAAAAGAGACAAGCTCAAAAGCCAAAAGGTTTGCAGTTTACAGAAACCTAGGAAGTAGAAGAAGAGAGTGCCAAAACCCCAGAAAACACAACAAACATAAATGATCAGAAATCCCAGGACACAACAAAGAAGAACAAGTCCGAGCATAATTATTCATTACTTCCAATGCCTTAGTTCAACAACAATAGATTGAGATGATTCCATCTTAAAAAGAAGTGGTACAAAACGAATTCATGTATCAGAAATTTCATATTATAATAAAGAAATACCAATAAATGTAAAGGAAAATCAAATGACTATTGTATCATCCACACCCACCTCTAGTTCTTAGGGAAAAATGGAAAAAATGAAAGGTAGAAAAGAGTAGACTAGTGTTAACTCTCTCATGAGTTTTTATTGATTTGGGACACCAAGATATTTTGTTTTATGCATATTATTTTTAGTATTTACAATATGTAATTTTGTTCATTATGAATAAAATTACGATTTTTCCTTGGAAAAAATATATATGTTGTTATAGTTATATCTAGTTAATATTTAACTATATATAGTTTTAGCTTACAATTAGTTAGTTATAACTATAACATAACTATATATAATTATAGTTAACATAACATAACTATATATAAAATAACATAATTAGTATATACATATAAACTTTATTTTTTCAATGGCTTGATTGACCTATATAGCTTGATTGAGCTTTGAAGCATGATCAAACTTTATAGCTCAATCAAACCATTGCCTAACCATTTATATGGCTTGATCGAGGGTTTCTTGAATCCTTGATCAAGCTTTATAATTCATTCAAGTCATTAGTTAACCATGTATATGGCTTAATCGATGGTTTTTAGAATAAGTTTTTCTATGTGAACATGCGCATACTGATGAACCCTAGTATTGCAAAAAGATGTTGCAACTCCCAAGGCTACGACCTTAAATTATCAATGAGGTGTTCGTACAAACATAACAGGTTTCAGCACTATATGTGCAGCATACAATGTGTCTTTATTTCGTTGATCTAATGTAATGGAATGAATGTCATGAAATCAAAGCCAAAACTAATTGTAGAAATGGAAATGTTTCTCTATTTGCAAGAAATGGAAATGCTACTTTTTAAAATGTAAACACTAATCCTAATTTCAAGAAGGTAAAGGTTATGCCATTTGCATGAATGAAAAGTACTTGTATATTTGCATAATGTAAATCTTGTTCTACTTGAAACAATTCAAATCATTAGTCTAATTGCATAACGTGAAAAAATGCTTTGAAAAGAAACTAATCTTATACAAGAAAAACAATTTGTAATTGAAATCCTAAGAACATGAATTCAAAGAAATAAGCCTAATATACTTTGTAAAAAGGGAAGTCTTAAGTGGTGTTTATTATTCCCCAATCATGGATTTAGAGCACAGGGGTCATTATTCAATCCTACGAGACAAAAATCAAGCTTCTGGAGCACATTTGGTCAAGTTTACACATGCTACACAAGTGCTACAAAAGGTCTTGTTTTGTTATATGAACAAGATAACTTGCCAAATTCCCAACTAAATCAAATGAAAATGGGGTGGGAATTTTTTTTTGTTAAGTAGGATGTATTAACTCCATTCCAAGTGGAATCACTCCAAAATACACCTGTTAACAAGTGCTAAAAAATAGCAGAAAATTACTACTCTAAAAACTAGAAAGTCAAGAACTAGTGAGCTAGTTAACCTACCAAATGCCTAACGTAATGAAGTGAAAATGATATAGGGTAAAAAAATTTATTAACTTGAATTTTTTTATGACCCAATACAAGTGGAATCAATTCAAATGAAGCCCATTAACACGTTCTAAAAAATAGCATAAAATTACTACTATTTTGCTACAAGGCATTTCCAGAAATTCTAGATTTGTGAACTAGTAGAGCAATCCAAGCATCTTAATGATGAATATGAATATTCAAAGTTGTTCTAAGGATGCATCATGATTTTTAATTTGTAAATAAACTAAGAAAACAACTCACTTCAATCGTGTATCCATTGTAACCTACAACAAAAGAAGCATGAATAGTAAATGCAGAAATAAGATATGCAAGTGAAAAAGGCATTCAAAGAAAATAAAAAAATTTGTACAAAAGGGCTTTGAGGCTGCTTGGATGGCCAATTCCAAGGAAACTCGGAGTCCTATGAAGGAAACAAAGTTTTAGAAGTTAAAAATGGCACCAAACTTCATTATTTGAATTAATCCAAATACATCCCTACTAGAAATGAAAGTGGTGCTGATAACTAACAAGTTTTCTCCACAATAAGACTAAGAAATACATGTCTCTAGAGGAGAATTCTAATTGGTACTTATAAAAAGTGATGAGGAAGCATTCTCCTTAAAAGGAGGAAGCTTTCAACTCCAAAATCCCTCAAATAGTGGATATGTTCTCAATACTAGAAATTTGCATTAAATGACATAGAGCACATTCCTAGATTTTCTCAATCACTCGAGCTCCAGAATTTGTGCAATAATTTCATAATATATTATTCATTTATTATTCAATCTTGGTCCTCCTGTAGCAAGGAGCAAGTCCCTAAATTATCTCATCCTCCAAATCTTCATAATTTGCCCAATATTCTCACAATATTCTACAAAAATAAATAATATTAGGCACAAATAAGAAATTATTTATAAACCTTTCTAATGAACACATTATAGCTCAAAATATATCATCTAATGCAAAAATAGAGGTTTAATGTGCTGAAGGATGGTCGGTTGGGCCTTAAATTATATCCAATTCTGAGGCCCATCACATACCTCTTATGATTTGTGAAAAATTACAAAGACAAGCATTTCATTTAATGGAAAATTGATAGATTATACGCCACTAAAATTTTTTGTAAAAAATATCACTAGATCAACAACATAATTCTCCACAAATTTGTCTTTTACTCCGAATCAAAATTCACAATGCTTATATAATTTTTGAAGGCTTCGATTCCATAAAAGAGAAAAATTTTGAATTTTCATCGCCACATTTGGCCCAAAAGTTTAACCCATATTCATGAATTCACCCTGTAGCCTATTTAAAGGGGGGAATTAAACCAGCCTAGATCTATCTTAAATTTGGATCTACCAAGCAAGGAGAGGGATCGAATATTTTAAGATGCAAACCTATTTTAGAGTGAAAAGAGATTTGATCCCTCTCCGTGCTTGGCAGAACAAGAGTTAAGATAGATCTAGGTTGTATTTTAAAATAATCTCATCCTTTTAATACTATTAAACATGTTAAATTATTTTTAAACTAGCACAACTTTATAGATTAAAAGGCTAGTAAATGTTGATAGGTGTAAATTTATAAGAGGTATCAAAACACTTATTTCATAATCGTGCAGTATAACTGATAGACTAAATAGTCCTTTTATTGCAATTTTTTTGATCAATTTTGCCCAAAATTGGATAGAGGTTTTTAAGAATCATAAGTTTAAGTTGTTTAATTTGCAATGGTTGTGTGCCTAAGGTTATGAATCCATTTATGTGTTCTAAAGTACATTTTAAATAACAAAAAATCATAAGCTCGCTTGCAATTGTATTACCATATTATGGTAAAAAGAACCAATACTTCTATTAGTGAGACTATACCATTTGAAGATGCGTTATTCTTAACAATGGAGATTCTTAGTCTATAAATAGGTTTTGTTACATTGTCTTGGACTTATACCATGGTTTATCAATACCAATCCCTAGAAAACCATGACTCTATTTATATGTCACTTAACATTTTTTTAATCAATCAATTTAATTCAATGTGCCTTTAAGAGGGAATAAATATTTTGGAGATAGATATCAACCTTTGATTTGTAAATAGTACTAACCTATCATCCACTTAATAATTATTAATAATTAAATTAAATTTTTGAAAATTTTATTTTGAAACAAACATCTACATAACTTTAATCTATTAATAACAAATTCTGAGTGATTTTACCATGGTTTCAGGTATGGAAATTAACCTCTCCAAATACAAATTTTTTTTCTTTAATACTCATATTGCCATTCAGAGAAATATCTCTAGAATTCTTGGCTTTCAAAGGGACTCCCTCCCCTCAAAGTATTTGGGAGTTTCTCTCATGGAAAAATCCTTGCAAAAGAGCATTTGGGAATCTCTTATCAACAAATTGCAGGACAAAGTCAGTAATTGGACGATCAGATCCTTAAATCTGGCAAGTAGACTAGTGCTGACAAAGGTGGTGCTCCAATCAATTCCAGTTTTCATGCTATCAGCACTACCAGCGCCTAAAGGAGTTTTGTAGCAATTCAGAAACATCCAAAGAGATTTTCTCTGGGGCAGGGAGGAAGCTAGAAAGAAGTGGGCCTTGGTCTATTGGGAAAAGATCTGTAAACCCAAGATTCATGGGGGCCTTGGCTTAGATGACCAGGAGATCTTAAGTAAGGTTGTAGGGGCCAAACTATGGTGGAGGTGGGTTAAAAATCCCAAGGCCCAATGGGCAAGCATATGGAAAGAAAAATATGCTAGCTCTTGGAATCACACTAAACTCATAAGGATGTCTAGTAATATAAAAGGCTCGGCCATCTGGAATAAAGCCTGGGAAAACAAAGGTTTAGTTCAACGAAACAACTTTTTGGAAATCAAAGAAGGTGACCTTGCTCTTTTCTGGGAGGACAAATGGCAACAAGAACCAAAACTGTTAACAGAAGATTTTTGGAACCTTAAACATGATACTGACACCCAAGGTTTGACTAGAGTGAAAGATTTTTAGGATGATACCCACCATAATGTAAAATGTAGGATATGGAAGGATATTGACTGTAGGAATGATAAAATGTTGAATACAAAAGCAGAGGCTCTTGGAAAAATGTTGGAACAAAGGATGATCTTGGTGTCTGAAGGACAGGACCAACTCAGATGGGGAAACAACACTAAAGGCATCTTTACTATCAAGGAAGCAAAAAGTGTTCTCCTTGAGCTGGATTCCCAGGCTCCGAATAGAATCTGGCTAAAACTTTGGATACATCAATGGTGGATGAAAATCAAACTCTTCATGTGGTTGGTTCTTCAAAGGAAAATCTTGACTTGGGACAACATTAGAAATAGGTATACTTGGACCTTCAATATGCCAGCTCTGTCAAGTCCAAGAGGAAACTATGGAACATCTTCTCAACAGCTGTAATTTCACTTCTAGATTATGGGAGGATTTTGACAACATCTTTCAATAGTCGAACAGGGACAAGGAGAGTATTACTAACACCCTTAACAGATGGAGGAGAAATTTTTTGGATAACGAAGTTCTCAACCTTGCTTGGGCACTCTTGCCAACTTTTATTATTTGGAACATATGGAAGGAAAGGAATAAGAGAATCTTCAAAAATAAAAAGAAACCCGCTCATCACCTGTTTGATCAGATCTTAAAACAGCTCAAGGAGACGGTCGGCTCAATAGTTAGGAATCTTCCCAAAAATCCTCCCACAGGAGTAGACTTGAGAACTCTCAGGCTGCTAGGATTGCAGGGAATCATCCCCCTAAGTCAGAACAAAACAACAAGAAATAGGGAGTCTGAAAAAGATTACTGGCAACCTCCTCCAAGAGGTTTTTTGAAATAAAATATAGATGGAGCCTCTAAAGGCAACCCTGAAATAGCTGGCTTTGGGGGGGTTCTACGGGATGAGGCAGGTAACATCCTCTCTTTCTTCCATTGTCATTTAGGAAGAGCCACCAATAATATGGTGGAATTAATGGCCATGGAGCAGTGCTTAGATTAGTTGAAGCAGGAAAACGACCACAATGTGATCATTGAAGTTGATTCTGAGCTTGTCATTAACTCGGTTAAAAAGATCAATTACGGTTCAGAGCTGGAGAAAGTCTCTTAGCATTGGAAGTTAATCCGGGTTTTTCAGAGTATTCAGGGTCACCTTCGGGGGATTTTCTCATTCAGGTTAAATCAAGTGTGCAAAAAGGCAAACAAAGTGGCATATTTCTTAGCAAACCAAGGAGTTAGCTGCAAGGAAGACAAAGTTGTGACAAGGTGGCATGCTATGCGTCATGACAATCTGAAAACTCTTTGTCAAAATCCTGCGGAAGAGGACAAAAAAGTGTATCGGGATATAACTAAAAAGGAAAGGTTGCAATGAGACATTCTCGATGGGATCCCCCCATTCTAGTCTTACATGTAAATGGAAGGCAAATCAAAGCAAGCTTCAGAAGCACTGATAATCCCAATTTCAGGATTCGGCGGCTTTGGCCAGGCATATGGCTTCGTTCCATAAAGTTCTGCGAGAATCCTGGTTGCAGACACTTAAATCAAGTTAAGAAGGAGTGGAAAAGTGGGCTCAACATTCTAGAGGTAATAAAAGGTGCTTGGTAGTATAATGGAAGCTACTTTTCCCACAGTTTCATCACACGGAAGGAAAAACTGCTCCCTAAACGGTTTCCTGGAGATCGCACCACTCGCAAGCATAAGGTGGTTTTTGTCTTTTGAGAGCGATACCATACACCTGACGACACGTGGAGGAGGGAGAGGGATGTAAACCACTCTCATTGCATGGTAAATCTTGGGCATATCTGTGGTGCGATAACGTTCCTGTGTGTTGGATGTCGAGGCACTAATCAACGATGAGATTTTATCTTGTTGTTTGGTGGGGGCAGAATGTTAATGTTAAGTTTTGGCGGATTGGAATTCTGGATTTTGGGGCTAAGCGATGTCTTTTAGACCGTTGGATATAGAAATAGAGTTCAACGATCTGGAGTGTTAGGGAAGTTGTGTGGGGCCGGGGAATTGAGGTTTGCTTATCTTGGTGAAGCGATTTTCTCCTCCGTGGTAGGGTCGAGCAATGACTGGGTTGTCACAGTTTCTCGGTTGGTTTAGGGGGTCTCAGGTTCAGGTTGGGGGCCTTGCCTCTTGCGGTGAGGAAACGTGATTTCGATACACTTTGTCTAGTGGACAACTGTAAATGTTGTAAATTTATTTTGTGATTAATAGATTTAGAAGGAAAGTCTCCTACCTTAGCAAAAAAAACATTAATCTATTAATAAATTTCCTTGTAATATGAAAACATTGCATCTGTGACTCATATCTTGTATACTAAAAATCTTTCGGTGATAATCACATCAACGATAATTTGTGGTATATTGTCAGGACAAGATAGAGAATGAGATCATGACATCATATTAAATAAAGAAAGTGATATAAAAATAATTATATCTAACAACTAGAAAATAACAACTAATTTTACTTCTTTTAAATATAAAATACTATTTTCAATAACATTTTTTATCTTCTATTATTTTAGTTGTACTTTTAAAGATATTTACCCAATGTTAAAAGAACTAAATCAAAATTTTAAACTTTATTTTAAATTTAGCCAATAAATATTTATTTATAAATAAGTTTTAATATTTTATGAATAAATATATTCATACACATATTGGCCTAAATTAATAAAATGTTAATTTAAATATTGAAAATAAAATTTAAATATTTTATAATATAAATATTATATAACGTAAAATCAAATTGTTAGTTTCTAATTGTGTCTAGGAGCCTTTTCCAGTTTAACAGGTTTACTATGGAAGGGATGTTGTCTTTTTTTTTTGTTATGTTAGGTAAACATTTTACTTCAAATAAAATGGAAATAAAAGAAAAATAAAAATAACTCTATCGTCAAATAAAAATAACTTTAAACTAAAATAATAAGGTAAACATGACTTGATCAAGATATTGGTGGTTTTTGAGCTCCACGTTTATGAAAACCCATGGTATTCATGTAGAATATAGTCTATTTAAAGGAAGAAATTAAACCAACATATATCCATCTTAACGGATCTACCAAGCATCGAGAGGGATCCTTCTACCCTCTGTTCAGATTGGATCTACCAAGCGTCGAAAAAGATCCTTCTATTCAAATTTGATCGAAACTTGATAGATCAAAGTTAAAATAAACCTCTAGTGATTTATTTGAAATGATATATATTCCAATTTTATTGTTCTAATCAATATTTTCAACATTCCCTAGTTTAAAAATTGATACAACATAATATTTCCATTATTAAATAGATAAATTTAAATATTATTATTTTTGAAATCGATTATTATTATCACTAAAATCAAACTATATAGTAATTATCATTATAATTAAATATAATTATACAATTATTTATAAAATTATAATTTCATATTGCTTAAATAATATTTTTTAGTATATAACTATACTAGAATCTAGAACACTAGGATTATAATATCTCAACGACTCTACAATGTTAACCACAATGATAATTTTAGGGGCGAATGTTTGCCCTTTGGTGAAATTAAGGGGTTTTAAATTTTTAGTGGGCGAATATTTTGTATCATAGTACATTTTTACAAATCACCTCAAATAGCCCACCTTATTTTAAGGGAGAGGGTAAAAAAGGTAAATTTAGCCCTTGAAATTAGGAGTTACAACCTTCCATTCGCTCATTTTCAAGAATAGGTTTTATTTAAGTGAATCCTATGGGACAAAGCCCCAAATACCATATTTATAAAAGAGGTATGGTAAATTAATAAAAATATAAATAAATGAGAGGTATGGTAAATAAATAAAACATTTTTTATATTTACTCCATAAGTCACCTTATATACATGCAATGGTGTAAACAAAAAAAAATATAAGTAAAGTGGAGGTAGGGTAAATAAATAAAACGTCTTTTTATACTTACTCAAAAGGTATGGTAAATAAATAAAAATATAAATAAACTAGACGTATGGTAAATAAATAAAATCTCTTTTTATATTTAGTCCATAACCCTCGTTCTATTTATGAAGGCTCAAGAAAGAGATTTTATTTAAGTGAATCCTATGGGCCAAATACCATATTTGTAAAAGAGGTATGGTAAATTAATAAAAATATAAATAAACGAGAGGTATGGTAAACAAATAAAACATTTTTTATATTTACTCCATAAATCACCTTATATTTAAGAACATTCAAAAAATTGCGTTATATTTAGGTGAAACCTATGGGAAAAATACTATGGGACAAATACCATGGACTAGATTGTTATTAATACCATGCAAAAAAACATTATTATTAATAAAAATAAAAATACCACATTGTATTGACCCATAGTATTCACCAAAATGGCACATGGTATTGACCCATGGTATTCACCTGGAATGCAACCTATTTAAATGGGGGAATTAAACCAGCATAGATCCATCTTTACTTTGGATCTACTAACCCCCGAGAGGTATCAAATATCATGATATGCAAACTAGCATAGAGTGAAAAAATATTTGATCCCTCTTGGAGCTTGGTTAAAATAAAAAATAAAATAAAAATCAACTATTAATTTTATTAATTTTTATAAATTACTAATAGTAATTTTTAAGCTCCAGGTTTATGATAACCTATGGTATTGACCCATGGTAATACCATGGTATTCATGTGGGCATAGACTATTTAAAGGGGAAATTCTATCATCTTAGATCCATTTTAATTCTGGGTCTACCATGCGCTCAGAGGGATAAATAGATTTCATCCCCCTAAGAGTGGTAGATGTGGAGTTAAGATGGATATAGGTTGGTTTTTATGATAATGAAGATATTAAATAGACTTACGAAATTATATTGTAAAAACATCTTAAGGTGAATGGTTAAAGCATAGACATTGGACAAGTATATTTGTATACTTCTATTTTAAACTGAAACAAATCCAGGGTTAAAAGGAATGGATTGATTGCACTAGTCATCCTTCTATAACTTTCCAACATATGTTGGAGTAAACAGATTGTAATTTGGGTAATTTTTCTAACTGCAAATAGGAGCATACTTGTGTATTGGCAGGGTGGTTACGAGGTCCCTAGAAGTGATGAATTTGAATTTTTCTTGGTTTTATATATAGTATTAGGTTTTTTCTCATGCTTTCTGTGAATGACACGGGTGAATTTTATCCTGCACCCACTAGGTTATCCATATGTAATTTTGGTAATTTTGATTTCAAAATATATTTTAAATAAATGCAATGATTTCATTTGTGTATTCAATAAACACAAGATTTTATAATTGAGTAAAATATTCGCCATGCCTGGTGAGAGATTTGCCAAAAAATTATATATACATATTATATTATTGATAAATCGCCTTCCATTTTTCCTATATACCATGGAGATTCGCCCATTTATTAAATATATAAATTTAGGGGGGGTTCTTAAAATTTTCCCTGGTTAACCATCCTTTCAAACTTCATATGTATTTCAAGCAAAACTGTAAATAGAGCCTAAAACTACAAAATTCAACACTAATTTTCTATATTTAAAAGATCTTGTTGTTTCAAATATCCAATCAATATGGTTGCTTGTTTATTTTCTCCTATTTTGTGCTTTCTAATGACTCAATTTAGTCGTTTGACAATGGGCTGTGAGTACGTGAGCAAACTGAAGTATCAAAGTGGGATAAGAATGGGCTGTCATCAAATTGTTGGTTAGAGTAGTTAACTTAAACAAGAAATAAATGAAACTAAAAGTGAATGTAAACCTAAAAGAAGTACACAAATAAACACAATATTTTATGTGGTAAAACCTTGATAGTGTGTCAAGGAAACATCCACGGGGCAAGGGATTAGATTCTTTATTTGATCAAGAATGGTTCTCCATGATACAATAGTTCGGGCATTCATCAGTTTTATAAGAGCCTCCTTCGTTACATAACCATTGTTTCAGTATAAAACTTTACTGAACAGTAACTAATACAGTTTCGCACATATTTACGAAATTCGATGTCAAATTTCAACAAACTCCATCTTGGCAACAATTTTCCTAATCCCTTGCCCATGCCCATTCATAATCTCTTCTGCAAGCCAAGAGAAGCTAAACACCATCGCATCTTCCCTACTATAACTTGCTTCGTGAATATGTCTGGACAATTCTCCTCTGTGTGGACATTCTTGGAGCTACTTTTCTGCCATCAATCACATGTCTCAGAAAATGATACCTTACATCAATGTGCTTGGTCTTGCTGTGATAATCTGGATTCGTAACCAAGTGAATAGCACTCTGACTGTCACAGAGTACATTCACTCTATCCTGATTCCTTACAATCTCATCAAGTAGACCCTTTAAGCATATTGTTTCTTTACTAGTATCTAAAGTAGCTATATATTCTACTTTGGTAGTCGATAATGCAACTGTTTCTTGAAGCTTTGACATCCAAATAATTGCTCCACCTGCAAGATTTAAAGCATAACCTGTAGTAGATCTCCTTTTGTCCAAATCACTTGCATAATCAACATCCACATATCCGCGAAGTGATCCTTCACTACCATCAAAGATGATGCAATGATCACTTGTGCCTCTTAAATATCGAAGCACCCATTTCACTACTCATTAATGTTCTTCACCTGGATTTGCCATGAACCTGCTAACAACTCCAACTACATGTGAAATATCAGGTCTTGTAGATACCATCACATACATTAAGTTTCCTACAACATTTGCATATGGTACATGAGACATATATTGCTTTTCTTCATCAGTTTTAGAACTCAAAACCGAAGAAAGCTTGAAATGGGAAGCTAATGGAACATTAACAGGTTTCACATTGTTCATATCAAACTTTTTAAGTACTCTTTCCACATACTTCCATTGTGATAACCAACACTGACCATTTTTCTTGTCTCTATGTATCTCCATGCCCAAGATATGTTTTGTTGCTCCAAGATCCTTCATATCAAATGTCCTGGAGAGTTGAGCCTTTAACCTATTGATCTCGTCCATGCTTTTGTTTGAAATAAGCATATTGTCAACATACAAAACTAAGATAATGAATATGCCACTGAAACTCTTGAAGTATACACAATGATCATACTCACTTCTAATAAAGTTTTGGCTCACCACAAAGGAGTCAAACTTCTTGTACCATTGCCTCGGAGACTACCTCAGGCCATACAATGATTTCCTAAGCTTGCAAACTAATATTCTGTTGCGATCTTGTACAAAACCTTCTCGTTGTTCCATATATATTTCTTCATCCAAATCAAGATGTAGAAAAGTTGTTTTAACATCTAACTATCCTAACTCAAGGTTAAGTAATGCAGTCAGTGCCAACACAGTATGAATAGAAGCAAGTTTTACAACTAGTGAAAAGATCTCATGAAAGTCAATACCTTCAACCTGAGAATACCCTTTTGCTACCAGCTTCGCCTTATACCTTTCAATACTTCCATCAACTTTCCATCTCAATTTGAAGACCCATTTGAACCCAACAACACTTCTCCCTTCAGGAAGTTCTACAAGATCTTAGGTATTGTTCTTGGCTAAGGAATCCATTTCTTCTTCCATAGTCATTTTCCATTTTTCGATATCTATATCATCTATTGTTTCCCGATAACAAGAAGGTTCCCCATCTTCAGTAATCAAAGAAAAAGATGAAGCAGAATCTTCATATCTTTTGGGAGTTTTTCTTTCCCTTGTAAACCTTCTTAGAGTGACTAGTTGCTAAACTGGTTCAGAAACTTCAATAGTTTCCTTTGCATCTTCATCACCTTTTCCTCCAGAAGTCTCTCATTCCTTTCGATTTTCAAAGAAAGGTCTAGCCTCCAACTGAATTTGTTGATTTCGTGATACCTGTTCCTACTCAATTCTTTCAACATTTGATTTTAAAAGAGAATATTCATCAAATGTTACATCTCTGCTAATGACTATCTTCTATGACGTATGATCCCACAACTTGTATCCTTTCCCCGCATAGTCATACCCAAAAAAGACATAACATTTCGATTTTGGATCTAATTTTGAATGCTAATTTTTAGGAATAAAAGCATAAGCATCACAACCAAATATCCTTAAATGTGAATAATCACAAGACTGACCTGACCAAACTTCTTCAAGAATTTTACAATTTATTGCTACTGAAAGAGATCTGTTAACTAAATAACAAGCAATGGATATTGCTTCTGCCCACAACTCCTTTTGCAGGTTAGCATTGTTGATCATGCTTTTGGATCTTTCCATAAGAGTCTGATTCATACATTCAGCAACACCATTTTGCTTATAAGTATAAACAGCGGTTTTGTGTCCAATAATTCCTTCATCCTTGCAGTATTGTTCAAATTCTAGAGAAGTAAATTCACTACCATTGTCAGTTCTTAAACATTTAATTGATTTGCCCATTCTTTTTTCTACCATTGCTTTAAATTGTTTAAAGACATTGTATACATCAGATTTCTTTTTTAACATAAAGACCCAAACTTTTCAGGAGAAATCATCAATAAACGTTAGAAAATATAAAGCACCTCCATATGATACAACAAGAGATGGTCCCCACATATCAGAATGAATATAGCCCAAAATTTCTTTACTATTATGACTTCCAATTTTAAATATCTGTTTACACTGTTTTCCATACACACAATGTTTACAGAAATCCAACTTCAAGGATTTCAAATCAGGAAGTAATTTACGGTTCATTAGTACCTGAAGACCTTTCTTGCTCATGTGACCCAATCGCTCATGCCATAGGGGAGTACCTTCTTTTTCTTTCTCTGACACAATCATTGCTTCACTGACCTAAGTACTTCCTTTAAGTCTGTAAATATTTCTGACCTTTTTTGCTTTCATAACAACTAGGGTGCCTTTCGAAACTTTCAACGCTCTGTTCTAACCTGTAAACTTATAACCATCCGAATCCAACACTCCCAAAGAAATCAAAATTTTCTTCAATTCAGGTACATGTATAACACTAGTTAATGTTCTAAATGTGTTATCATACATTTTAATCTTGACATTTCGCATCCTAACAGTCTAACATGATACATTATTGGGTCCCGGCTCTCCTTTCTTAGTCATTTTTCCGTCTCCTTCACCTTTTACTTGTGTTTGCATTTTTATTATTAATATTTATTTATTTATTCATCTATTATTATTATTTTTATATTTGTATTTATTTTATTTTATTTTATTTTATTTATTTATTTTATTTATTTTATTTATTATTATTATTATTATTATTATTATTATTATTATTATTATTATTATTATATTTTTAATTATTATTATTATTTTTATTTTTGGTTTATATTTTTATTTATTTATTTATTTTATTGTTATTTATTTTTATTATTATTTATTCATTATTTTATTATTATTATTATTAGTATTTTTATTTTTATTTTTACTTTTATTTATTTATTTTTATTTTATTTCATATTTATTCCTTTTTAATTAATAAATAAATAATTTATTATTTTTTAATTCTTCGTTTATATTTTTATTTATTTAAATTTAATAATTTATTAGTTTTATTATGCTTCAATTGGTTATTTACCTTATACCTAATATAACTAAATATGAATGTATTTACCTTACTAAGGATACCTTTCATTTTTAAATTAAATAATTAATTTATTTTTTTGCTATTATATTTTTTAGTTTTATATATTTTTTCATTTACTTAATAAGTAAGTAGTTTATTATTATTCTTCATTTATTTATTAAATAAATAATTTATTATTATTTTTCTTACACCCAATTTAACTAAATTTATATTTTATATAAAATTTTATACATTTTTATATATAGATTTTTTCATTTATCTAATTAATAAATAAGTAGTTTATTATTATTCCTCATTTATATATTAAATGAATAATTTATTTTTATTTTTCTTACACCTAATATAACTAAATTTATATTTTTATATATTTTTATTTATTTCTATTATTATATTTATTAATTTATATATTTTTTCTTTTATTTAATTTAATAAATAAGTAGTTTATTATTATTCCTCATTTATATATTAAATAAATAATTTGTTATTATTTTTCTTACACCTAATATAACTGAATTTATATTTTTATATTAAATTTTATTTATTTCTATTATTATATTATAATTTATCATTTATATATTTATTTATTTATTTTTACCCAATTTAACTAAATTTGACCTTGCTCCTTGAGTAAACCTTTTGCCCAGGTAACCGTTGGTGTCTCTGCTCTAGCTATTTAAGCATGCTAAGCTGGATCTGTTCTTCAACTTGTCCTGACGATGAACCACACTGGTTGGTTCGAAACGCGTCGACAAATGACATTTCATGTGATTTTCGCCGAAAAATCTTTTGTAAACTTGATATGGATCACAGAAGCCTAAACTCTATAAATGATACATTATTATCCATAAATAGAGAACTACAATTTACAACTTCATATGAAGTAAACCAATTTTTGTGTGGACACATGCGATGAGAAGCACGAGAGTCTAACAACCAACTTTCAAAATCTTGAGAGAGATTACATATAGGTAAAGTTTCATATATCATACATAATCCTTTAGCAGATGAAACGTCATCTATCATACCTAAATCGACTTGATTTGCTTCCTTCTTTGGGTTATCAGACTCTTTCCATTTCCAACAGTCTTTTTTGAGGTGTCCAATTTCATTGCAGTTCCAACAATCGCCTTACACTTATTTCCCTTCGATTTTGATCTGGAAGATCCCCTTGTTTTTTATTCTCCTTCCTTTGACCGTCCTTTGGCTATCATGGCTTCTAGTGCAGCTGTTTCAATACTGGATTTCCTTCGTACTTCTTCAGACAAGAGAGCTCCCACAACTAATTCAAATTTCAAAGAATCAGCAGTGCTCAAACTGATTGAAGTTACAAAGTGGTCCCACGACTTGGGTAGAGAACACAACAAGGTTATAACTTTGTCTTCTTCCTGAATTTTAACTTCCATATCTAAAAATTGGCATATAAGTGTATTAAAAATATTTAAATGTTTTGCAACTTTTGTACCCTTCTTCATCTGTACACTATACAATTGTATTTTCAAATAAATTCTATTGGTTAATGATTTTGTCATATATAGTTTTTCTAGTTCCCATAAACCTGCATATGTACTCTCTTCAACAATGTTGAAGAGAACTTCATCTACCACACATAACCTGATGGTACTGAGCTCGAGCATCCAAGTCCTCCCAGTCTGAATTTGTCATGCTAGTAGGTTTCTTATTCACCCCGTTCAATGCTTTGTGCAACCCTTGTTGCACCAGCAAATCCCTAACTTTCAGTTTCCATAGAGCAAAGTTGTTATTGCCAGCGAATTTCTCCACCTCGAACTTTGCATTCATCATCTTGGCCATTTCTTTCCTCCTAGGGTTTCAGTCTTTCAATTAAGAAAGAAAAAAAATTGATTTGTCTTCTTCCAACAAGGGTTTTCAATATTTTTGCTCCGAAAAAAAAATTCCAAAATAATGTTCCTTTCCAAAAAAAAAAATGTGTTTTTTTCTTCAAATTTACAAGAAAAAAGTTTTCTAAAAATTCTTTTTGTTTAATTTAATTTCAGTTTCCTCGACAAAACCTCTGTTCTTCAATGAAAGTCTTTTCTCGAAAAATTTCACAACTTCCTCTTCTTCTTTTTTTAGTTTCAGTTTCTTGGACAAAACCTTAGTTCTTCAATTTAATGAAACCCTTTTTTTGGAAAAAATTCACTAGTTTTCTAAACCCAAAACAATGAATTCTGGAAAAGATTAGTTTTTTTTATAGTTGAATTGAGGCTTCTGTGATCCATAATAGTTGAAAGAGTAACTTCGGCGTAAATCACATGTAGACAGACATTTGTCGACGCGTTTCGAACCAACTAGTGTGGTTCATCGTCAGGACAAGTTGAAGAAACAGATCCAGCTTAGCATGTTAAATAGTCTGAGCAGAGTCTCCAACGGCTAATTTTGACCTTAGGACCCAGGTCAAATTATTATTTATTAATTTAATATTATTATTATTATTATTATTATTTATGGAAATAAGTTAAATTAGGTAAAAATACATAAATAAATAAAATAATTTTAATGGTTGGTTTAAAAAAGAAATTTATTTATTTATTTAAATAAATAAATAAATAGTGAAACAGGTCGTTGGGCAGTTCCTAAAACGCCATGGATGGAAAGGATCTACCATATTTGTGAGAATAGGAGCATCGAGGATGAAAACCACTTCCTCTTAGAGTGCCCTGCGTACAACCACATTAGATCTCAATTTCACAATCTTTGTTACAATAATGACCTTCCTAGCCTTTTACAATGTCAAAATTATAGTGAGATCGGGAGACTTCTCTCCAAGATTTTTGAACATAGGAATAAAATCTTAAATCAAAATAAATAATTTGTTTATTTAGGTCCGATAGATCATTGTTTGGTCTCAGCAGACGTTAACCACCACCATCATCATCATATATTTTAATTAAAGTTATAATATTAGTTTATTAAGATAAAAGTTAGGATTAATAAATAAAATAATTTCAATGGTTTGTTTAAAAAGATAATTTATTTATTTATTTAAATTATTTAATTATTATATATATATATATATATATATATATATATATATATATATATATATTAAAATCATAATATTAGGTTGTTAAGTGACGAATATTTTCATTCAATAATAATTTTAATGGTTAGTTTATTTTTATTATTATTATTTATGGAAATAAGTTAAATTAGGTAAATATTAAAAAAAAAAAAATTAATGCTTGGTTAAAGAAGTAATTTATTTATTTATTTATTTAAATTATTTATTAATAGATATATATATATATATAATAAAAATGGTTTTTTTAATTATTTTTCAAAAAATACCAGGATTTTAAAAAATTCTACGTCCTCCAACATAAATCCTCTGCGGTTGTTCTGCGTCCTCAAGCACAGTTGCTCCTCTACGGCACTCCCTTGTTCCTCTATGGAACTTTGCTGGCAGCCCCTTCTCTAACAATAGCGGTTGGCTCCTTTCCAGCAACAACGTTGTTCCTGCTTCACGACAACCTTAGGCTCCTTCTCTTCCGCAGTGGCAACCCTCTTCCTGAATAGTGGAAATCGGTTGGCTCTTTTCCAGCAACAACGTTGTTCCTGCTTCACGACAACCTTAGGCTCCTTCTCTTCCGTAGTGGTGTTGGTGCACATGCACTTAGACTAGCTGTGTTGGTGTACATGCACCTAGATTAGCTCCAGTTAACTTATTGCTTGCATGTGGCACATGTACACATTAACATAAAATAAAGCACACTTAGCTTTAGTTAGCTTTAGTTATTGCATGTACAACTAAGCTTAACTTAGTTGCTTTTATGTATTTATTCTAAAACTAATATTGTAGAATAAATTTTCATTCTTTTCTCAATTCTTGCTCGCTTCCTTCCTTCTCTTGCAAGCTTTTTTATTGTTTTGCAGATCTAGATCTGTGTATCTCAAAAATATTACATGGTATCAGAGCACAGGGATTTGTAATCAGTGCACAAGCCATTTTATTTGCAGGTTTAGAAGATTGAAGCAACAACAAAGAATGGAGTCTAAATTGGAGTTTCCACAATCGGCAATTCTCACTCCATATAATTATTTCGAATGGAAGCCAAAGATTCAACTTCATCTCAGAAGTAGAGGCTTATTTCGAATAACCATGGAAATGGAAGTTGAACCAACATCGGCAATGGAGAAAACAAGATATTTCAATCGCATGGACGAGGCCTTCGGCATCCTATGTTTATCTATTTCTCCGGAACTGCTATTTCATGTTGAATCATGTTCAACTCCAAATGAAGTATGGAAAACTTTGGAAGGATTGTTTGGAAAACAGGATGAAATGCAAGGTCACATTCTTGAAAATGAGTTAAACTCATTAGATCCGAGAAACTTTGAGAAAATTCAAGATTTTTTCACAAGGTATAAAGCCTTGTTGGTTCAGCTGAAAGGATGCGGGATCGACAAATCCAAGCAAGAAAATCAGTTGATTCTTTCCATTTTATCAAAACTTGGTCCAGAGTATGCAGTATTCGTCTCTACATTCCACACAGTCAGATCTGCAACTGGTGCAGCTTGGAAGATGCCCTCACTGGATTCTTTTATTCAGTCTTTGATGCATGAGCAAGATAAGCTCATCAAAATAGGCACACTTAAAAATTCCAAAGTGCCTGCACTTACTGTGCATGCAAAAGGAAAGGAAAATTCCAAAGACCATCAGAAAGAAAAAGGGAAGAAGGATCCTGATCCAAGAAAGGGAGGACATCCCAAACACCCTGATGGATCATCTGGCTCAAAGGAAAGGAAAGGAATGAAAGGGAAATCAATGTGCAATTATTGCCACCGTGGTTTTCATCCTGAATCTGCATGCATGAAGAAGACTATAGATCTTATGGCACGGACACTCTAGCAACACAATCTTGGAGACCACATTCCTAAGAATGCTAAGAAGAAGTCTGGAGAAAAAGCACCAGATCCAAGAGGTAACGGGCATGCTTTGATTGCTCTTCATTCTGTACCACAAGAATGGATCATCGATTCAGGAGCTTCACATCATATGGCTTCTTCAAATGAATCCTTTTCTTCTCTACATGCATACTCAGGTCCTCCCATTCTCATGGGGGATAATTCTGCAGTTGCAGCAACTAGACAAGGAAGAGTACAATTTGAAGATGGAAATTTTGAAAATGTCTTGCATATTCCAAGGCTTTCTGTGAATCTTCTCTCAGTGTATCAGATGACACACACAAGCAGCGGAAGCAAAGTGGAATTTACCCCAGATTCCGTGAGCATTTATGACATGCAAACCAATTTGAAGATTGCATCTGGCAAGATTTGTGTCCGAATGGAAAAGAGGGAAGGCTCGTTTTCGAGTCCAGGGGCATATCGTATGGCATTGCTGGAAACGCCCAGGCAGTTGTTTCAACGCATGGGAGCTGTGTCGAGTTGTGAGGAGGAGTTAACGCGAGTGAAACCCTGGTCCGACGCAGAAATGTAGAGGAGCTTGCGGTGGTTCGATCTGATAGGTCTGGGTATCGGAGGCATGGTTGGGGCTGGCGTCTTTGTCACAACCGGTAAAGCGGCCGGAAAGCTCGCGGGGCCAAGCGTTATCCTTTCCTATGCCATAGCTGGTTTCTCCGCTCTTCTTTCTGCCCTTTGTTACACTGAGTTTGCCGTAGCCATGCCGACTGCAGGGGGAGCTTTCAGTTATCTTATCACCACATTCGGGGAATTCCCAGCGTTTATTACAGGCGTAAATCTGATAATGGAATATGTCGTTTCCAATGCTGCTGTTGCCCGAAGCTTTACTTCGTATTTAGGCTCTGCAATTGGTGCCAATAATGTCGATAAATGGCGCTTCGAAGTGCACGGATTGCCGGAAGGCTTCAACAAGCTAGATCTTATAGTTGTTGCCCTTATTATTGTGCTTACAATATGTATCTCTTACAGCACGAAGGAAAGCTCGGCTGTTAATATGGTGCTGACCGCTCTGCATCTGGGATTCATTTTGTTCATTATTATAATCGGTTTTGCCAAGGGACACGTTAAGAACTTGACAGAGCCCGCCAATCCGACAAACCCAGGGGGTTTTGCACCGTTTGGGGTAAATGGGGTGTTCAATGCTGCGGCCAACGTTTACTTCAGCTACATTGGGTACGATGCGGTGGCGACAATGGCTGAGGAAGTTAAATTTCACGCCACAGATATTCCAATCGGGGTCTCCGGTTCTGTCATTATAGTCACTGTTCTCTACTGTCTCATGTCTACAGCGATGTGCACATTGGTCCCATATGATATGATAAATATAGATGCCCCATTCTCGATGGCTTTCAAGAACGATCCCAGGTGGGGATGGGTATCAAATGTAGTGGGTGCGGGTGCGAGTTTGGGGATTCTAACATCGCTACTGGTAGCGATGCTGGGACAGGCACGTTATATGTGTGTCATTGGCCGCTCTCATGTGATTCCCAACTGGTTTGCCAAAGTCAATTCCAAGACTGGCACACCCTTGAACGCATCCATCTTTCTCGGAATCTGCACTGCGGCAATAGCGCTGTTTACCGATCCGTCAATTTTACTCGACCTGATATCCATAGGGACACTCTTTGTGTTCTACATGGTGGCCAACGCTCTCATCTACAAGCGCTATGTGGTCATCGGGAAGAAGATGAATCCATGGCCGACGCTCGGGTTCCTGTCGGTGTTGTGAGTCATCGCCATCGGATTCGCCACTCTGTGGCAGTTCCAAGGGGGCCCATGGAGTCTACCTATATGCGGCCTCGCGGCGATCGCCCTCACCTATGTTTTCTCGGCACTCGTTCCTGAGGCCAAACAGCCACGCAAGTGGGGCGTGGCGGGTATGCCGTGGATAGTCGCCACTTCCATCTTCCTCAACATCTTCTTGTTGGGTTCTCTGGGCAAGAGATCATACTTGCGATTCTCTATTTTCTCCCTAGTTGCCGTCGTTTTCTATAGTGTTTACAGCGTGCATGCAAGCTGCAATGTCGAATGTCGGGCGGCAGCAACAGCATCATCAACGCCTGGCCCACCGGCCGTCGTGGAGGGTCATGTCATAGAGCTGAGTACAGTGGCAGCATACCAAACACATCGAGATCCACATGCACTTCATTAGAGAACTCATTCATGATGGGATCATCGATCTTCAGTACTGTCCTAGTTCCGAGCAGATTGCTGACATCTTCACCAAGACTTTCACTGAGCAGAAGTTTCGATTCCTGCGACATCGTCTCGGGGTGAAGGACACGACTGCCTAGCAGTTGTCTTTTCTCTACTTTTGCATTATATTTTGAGGGGGGGTTTTCTTCCCACTGGGTTTTCCTTCTTTCCTCCTTTTTATGCATTGTATATGGGTACCTAAAATGGCAGTGTTGCCGGGACTCATTCATTTTGCATCACACTCAACTAAGTTATGCTTAAGGGGGGGTGTTGGTGTACATGCACTGAGAGTGTTGGTGTACATGCACCTAGATTAGCTCCACTTAACTTATTGCTTGCATGTGGCACATGTACACATTAACATAAGATAAAGCACACTTAGCTTTAGTTAGCTTTAGTTATTGCATGTACAACTAAGCTTAACTTAGTTGTTTTTATGTATTTATTCTAAAACTAACATTGTAGAATAAATTTTCATTCTTTTCTCAATTCTTGGTCGCTTCCTTCCTTCTCTTGCAAGCTTGTTTATTGTTTTGCAGATCTAGATCTTTGTATCTCAAAAATCTTACAAGTGGCAACCCTCTTCCTAAATAGTGGAAATCCCTTCTCCGCTGAAATCCCCTCTGCCGTTTTTACTTCTGTGTCCTTCAAAAAAAAGACAGCTGCATCATATAGGCACTTGACTTTGTTGACCGGTCAGCAGGCCTTGGCCCTGCACGTCTAGCGGCTCCTCTCCTTTCACAAAATAGAGGTGGCTTCTTCACTTGACGGCAGCAACATTCAATTTTAAAAAATGATTATCTACACTTCTCTTTGCATTTGTAGCACCATTATGCTGAACAGATTTCTCAACTCACTGCTCACTCAATAGATTACTCTTCAATTTTAAAAAAATATGGTCTACACTGCTCTTCGCATTTGTAGCACCATTATGCTGCAACAGATTTTTCACTTACTTCTCACTCAATAGATTGCTCTGATACCAATTGTTGACTCAAGCAGTTAACTTAAACAAGAAAGAAATGAACTAAAACTGAATGGAAACCTAAGAAAATCACATAAATAAACATAATATTTTACTTGATAAAATTTTGACAGTGTATCAACAAAATATTTAGATTTTTTATTTGATCAAAAATAATTCTCCATGATACAATAGTTCCGGCATTCATCAGTTTTATAAAAACCTCTTCCTTTACCTAACCGTTCTTTTGATATAAAACTTAACTGAACAGTGACTAATACAGTTTTACACATATTTAGGAAATTCGTTGTCAAATTTCAACACAAATGGGTGAGCACGTACAATCCGAGTTGACTTTGAAATCAATGCTGCTGGTGAGCTCAGAACTTGTGAGTTAAGTTGTTTGTGATATAATTAAAAAAAAATCGTTCCAAAGGAAAGCAACAGCTGGCTGCAGCTGTGGCTCTAGATTTAGGGAATGACCATGTAGCATTGAGAGTTTATTGATGTGGACGCTAAGAATGCAGGACTTTTGAGATTTTCTTTTTTTTCCCAAATGCCAATGGCTGTGTATGGGGTTTAAACTGTGTTTACTAGTATTCGTTAAATTTTCAAAATTAATGTGTTTACTGTGTTTACACTGGTAACCGGTCTACACTAACTATTAGAAGGCCATCCTTCACCAACTGTGCGGATGGGTGAGTAGCAATGTCAACGGTAGGCCTTTGACCCCTCCAATCCCGCAAGTCCTTGCAATAATCATTCAGTAAAATTTGTTAGATGAATTTCAGTTGACTAAGTTGGCATCATATATTTTCCCATGGAAGACGTTTGAACAACTACAGCGCGAAGGAGAAACTTGTGGAGTAAAACTTCGCAGAGAAGAAACAATGGAGGCTCATTGTTGAGGCATAAGTGTGTGCAATTTTTTTTATTTTTTTTTATGGAAGGAAGCTAGAATTTTTATTAATATATTCCATATCTAAGAATAACCGTGTGCATTTTTTTTTACAGTGGAAGGAAGGTAGAATTTACTAATATATTCCATAACGACAAATAGAAGTGTGCAAAGCCATTTAATTAGGTTTTCGTTAATCTATAGTTAAAATTTGATAGCTAAACACATATCTAGTTTATAAAAATATATCTTGAGAATTCAAAATCCTATGTTGATATATGGGAACGATTTAAATAATATCTAATATATGTAGACAAAAAGGATGTAAGAGAAACATAGGACTTACATGTATATAAATTAATTAGTTCCTTTATATTATAATTAGTGAGGTTAGGGTTTTAATTGGCTTCACTAAAATGATTGGTTAAGTTTTTGAAAAAGAAAAATATGTGGTGTTTTTTATTTTTTAAGTTAATGTTTTATTATATTAGAAAAATATAGAGAGTTCAAGATTTATTTATCAGAATTTCCACCAGGAAAATTCATTTCACTAAAAAAATAACGAGGAATATGTTTTTAAAAATATCATAGTTTTAAATCCATGAGCCAAAAATAGACATAGTTGCTTTCAATATAAAATAGAAAATAACTTAGACTTAGGCAAGTCTAGAGAAACCCTGATAAGAAGACTTTTATGTCTAAAACATCTATTCCTAGCTAAACAAAAGGACCAACTGAGCTGAGTAAAAAAATTGATATAAACAAGGGATAACACAAGGCATCCACCCAAATTGGGTTGAGGCATTCCTTGTTATAGCCACTTGGATTAGGGGCTTGAGGCATCGTCTCTTCTATGTGCTTGAGACAGGGTCGAATCTCCCCACCAGATGAGCTCCCACACACAGCTTCTATGCTGGCCCAAAAAGTATGAAAATCACACTAACAAACCTAAAGCCCATTCAGCCCCAAACTCAACTAAGGCTCTCCTCTAGAAAATAACACAGCAAGAATATCATATTCATCTCCACAAACAACTTGACTTCCTCTCTCCCTACGTCCTCTAGAAATACGCACCACCTGTAAGGAAATGCTACTGCTGGAAACCACAACGAGAATATCCTCCTGAAGAAATGAAGGAAATCTTCCTAGGGTGGCACTCGAAATCCCCTAAAGAAAGGATGAGCTCTCTGCCTGAAGAACTCGTGCTGAACATCTATTGATTTGGCTAAGCAACTCGAGCAACCAAGAGAAATTAATATACACTCATGAATGATTTGAGAAGAGAGAGCTTCCCTCCTTATATAGTTTTCGTGGGGGAACTTTCCCTCCATTTCATCCTCCATCATGGGCCCCACTTAGCGAACGCCATGCAAAACTTGTCTCCCTCTCTATGCATATCGAACTAAGGAGTGTGTAATTCCATAATAAGGGTGGCCTCCATGTCTAATTTAACTTTAAAACAAAACATCTTCTACTAGTCTAATCTCCTAATAGCATCGAATGGGTTCCACTAACTACAAAATTGGCCCTATAATACAAAATTAAATCTTGTTCCAAAATTATTTAGGAAGGGACATTATAATTCTCCCCTCCCAAATGTTGTTTGTCCCCAAACAACTTCAATGTTGGATGCTCCATAATGTGCTCTCCCTCCCAAGTAGCATCCTCATCTGTAGATTCTTCCATTGCACCAAATGTTCTTTAATTATTCTGATCCTAAGCTTCCTCTCTCTGGTTTCTAATATGGCTTTTGGCTCTAAGATCAAATGCCCCTCATCATTAAGTGAAGGTAACTCCATCACTGTTGTAACTTGTTGCCCCAATACCCTCTTGAGGCATGATACACGAAAGATGTTATGAATCTTGCTCACTGGTGGTAGCTCCAACTCATAAGCCACCTCTCCAACTCTTCTGCTCACTCTATACGGCCCAAAGAATCTCAGGTGTAGCTTTTCTACCCCCTTCTGCTTGAGTGTCGATTGTCAATACGGATGTAATCGAAGTTAGACCAAGTCACCCTCCTCAAAATGTCTCTCTACTCGATGTCGATCATCATACAACTTCTGCTGCTTCTCGGCTACATGTAAGTTATCCTTAAGAGCCTTGAGGATATCTTGGCTCTCCAAGATCCAATCCTTGGCCTTTGGGGCCCTGTTGTCTCCAAAAACAATATCAGCAAAAGATAAAGCATCATAACCATATAAAGCATGGAAAGGAGCCTACCAATGGACATATCATAGGTGGTCTTGTGAGAATACTCTCCCAAGTGCAGCCATCGAATCCAAACCCTCTGCTGCCCTGTCACATAATTCCTGAGATAGCCCTCTAACCACTTGTTCACCCTCTTTGTCTGATCATCAGCCTGCGGATGATAGCTGGTGCTCAGGGTGAGCTCAGGGCTAACTAATCTGAAGATCTCCTACTAGCATCCTCCAATTAATCGATTATCCCAATCACTGACTATGGTCTTCGGGAGTCCATGCAAATGAAAGACCTCCTTGAAGAACAACTTTGCCACTTGTGAAGTTGAAGATCGCGTTGGTATGGAAAAGAAGTGTGCAAACATGGTCAACCGATAGACCACTACAAAAATACATTCCTTCCCTTGTACTGAGGGAAGTCCAATAATGATGTCCATATAGATGCTCTCACATTTCCTCTCAAGGATGGGAAGAGGCTGCAACAATCCTTCTGGATGGGTGAACTCTCCCTTATTCCTCTGGTAAGCTTCACACTTATCTACATGCCTTAGTAAATCTCCCTTGAGGCCCTTTCAAGTGAAGCGCTCTCTCACGGCCATATAGGTCTTCCTGAATCCCTAGTGCCCGGACAAAGGAGAATCATGAGATGCTTGAAGGGCGTGCCCCCTCAATTGTGATTCTGAAACCAGAAATATGCGTCCCTTATAATAAATGACCTCGTTCATCACCCTGTATCGCTCATCTGCATATCTACCCTCCAAGTTGCGTGCCCGATGATCCTTGGAGTATTCTACCAGTAACTAGGCATTCCAGTCACGATAGATTCTCATGAGTGAAAGCCCGACCGATCTCCTGGATAGTGCATATGCCACTACATTGTTCTTTCCTTGCACATACTTAATATAAAAATCATAGGCCTGCACGTTTTTTACCCATCTCTGTTGTCTGTCATTGAGGCCCTAATGCCCCATAAAATGGCAAAGATTGTTGTGGCCTGTCTTCACCCGAAATCGATTCCCCACCAAATACTGTCTAAATTTGGCCAATGCATGCATTATGGCCAACATCTCCTTGTCGTAACTTGAATACAAATCTCATGAGGTAGAAGCTTCCTAATCTCAAAATCAATTGGGTGCCCATCTTGGGACAAGACTACCCCAATACCTACACTTGATGCATCACACTCCAATGTGAAAGGCTGAGAAAAATATGGAAGTGTTAGAACCATACAATAACTCATCACCTCCTTGAGGCGATAAAACGTTATCTGATCTTCCTTACTCCACGCAAATGCCCCTTTCTTAGTCAGATCAGTAAGGAGTGCTGCCAACTATGAGAAGCTCTTCACGAACTTCTGATAATAAGTACAAATGCCCAAAAACCCTCTCAATGCTGTCACATCCTCGGTCTTCGTCCAATCTCAAATGGCCAAAATCTCCTCCTCGTGCACCTTGACCCCATCTGCACCGATGATGTGTCCCGAATAAAGCATCTCTGTCAACCCAAACTCAGACTTAAACATCTCCATGTAGAACTATTGCTCCCCCAATATATGCAAGACTGTATCCAAGTGCTGCAGGTGCTCCTCCCATATCCTGTTGTAGATCAAGATGTCATCAAAGAATACTAGTACAAACCTCCTCAGTTGGCCTCAAAACACATGGTTCATACATGACTGAAAAGTAGCTAGTGCATTGGTCAACCTAAAGGGCATGACCAGGAACTCGAAATTCCCATAATGACATCTAAAGGTTGTCTTCAGAATGTCCTTCTCTCTCACCCGAATCTGATGATACCCTTGTTATAGCTCCAAATCTCACTCTTATGGTTTGTGATGCTGCACTCATGGCCCAGGGCAACCCCTCCTTCTAGACCTGGTCCAAAAATTTAAAAAGCAGTGTTTTATCCCTTATATGCGACCTTTCCCTAAGTTAAATGTGTGTATATGTGGGTAGGCATATACCCAACCCGCATATATGTATTAAAACACTTAAAAAAAATATAAAACTCCTTAATTTCGGGCGGGGATCGCAGGTTTTACCTGTTGATCACCTGTTAGTTCCCGTGGCCCAACTGTTCCCAACCAACTCCCAACTAAAAAACTACTTTGGGAGAAGTATAAAAAGGCTTCAATGGGAAGGCCTAAGGGAGGAGAGAAGAGAGAGAAAGGTTATTATGTTGAGATTTCCCTGACCAGGTTTGAAGACCCTTGTGCCTCCTGCACTTCCCTAATTTTTACAGGAAACCCTTGTTTCCTTGTGTGTCGATGTCCATCTACTACTTGTGATATCATGGAGCAAGTCATGGAAGGAGTTTGTTAAAGGCTTGAGACCATACGAATCTGGAGGAAGACTTCACTTGGAGCCTGCGAAAGGATGACCGGGTGAAATTGTTATTTTCTGTACTTTATTTGTCTATAATAAAAGAAACACATTTATTTGTTCCCGATACAAATCTTCTTCATGTTTGTGATATTCATGTTAGAATTCATATGTGAATGGTTGTTTAAATTTCATAACTAACCACCTTTCTTTATAATATGAAGATGGTTTCTTTATAAGGTTTAGTCCATATACTGTTGTACTTTCTTGAATTGGTTGTTTTGCATGTCAAAGGAGCGAAAGGAACTCCAAGAAGGGTTTGGACCTTGAAAGGACCTTCTCAAACGTAGGACCTCAGGTATGCCCCTTATCATAGAATTTGCTTATGCTAGCATAATGGCTGTGTGGAATGTGTGTTTCTCTGTATAGATAACTTTACGTCTGCTAGGGTATCAGCCCAAGACCCTAGGGGAACTTTTCCCTTAACAGAATTGGCGACTCCACTAGGGACAACATCATTGTTATTCCTAGTTTGGATGTGTTCAAGCCAATCAGGGCTTAGCTGCCTGTTTGCTTGCTGTTGCTATGTGGTCTGTCCTTGAATTGTAAGTTTGGTCAGTTTCTTCAGTCTATTTTTTATTTTTTTCTTGAAATCTTTTATATACGTTGTTTTTCTTGCTTACAGAGGTGTATATATGCTTGTTTCCTTAAGTTAACCCGTGTATACGCAGGTTTCCTTAGGCGCAGTCGCATATACACGCAATCTTTACATCAGTACAGTCGCGTATATCTTGCAATTTTCAAGATTTTTTAAATCTTTTTGTCTCTGAAGGTCTGTCTGCTGGTTTGATTCAGTCTTAAACAGTCACTTTCCAGTGTCAGTTGTTAGTTTTACAACAAGCATCTAATTCCAAATTCTCTCTGATTGTAAGAAGTGTTGGTCTTGTTTTTGTTTTTGCAAGCGTCATCGTTTTTCGCTTAAGCACGCAAGATTTCTTGCTGGGAATCTTGGCTGCTCTGATTCATCAGGGCAGGAAGATTGATCTCAATATTTGTGTTAAATCTTGTTTTTGGTGACTTTTTGTTTGCTTAACAAAACCTCTTTTTGTGACCATCCACTTTTTGTTTCATGAAAGTTGTTGATTGACACTTTCTTGAAATTTATCTTTTCAATCTTTTGGTCTTTGTTGCCAAAGCTTTCATTGTTGCTTTTGATTGTTAAGAGCATCTTTAAACACATTTCTTTTTGTTGAGTTTTCATCCATTGAGTGTTGTCAACGTGCAAAAGTGTTGTTGCCTATTCTTCAATCATAAATTTTCAGTCTTGTTGAGAGCATTTTTGAAAAGACATTTTTGTTTTTTCTTTTGAAGAAAACTTTTTGAAAAACTTGATTTTTCTTTCTTGAACTTTGTTTTGAGCTGGTTTCCTTTTAGTGAATGAAAGTGTTTTTTGTTTGTCTTGAAACTTGTTTTTAGTGTTTAGATGAAATGAATGGTAGCATTTCATATTCCATCTAAACATTTTAAGTGGCAAAATAAAAATTGATAAGCAAGCAACTTTCATTTCTTGATTTAAGAGTAGTTTTGAGTCTTGCATCGGCATATACTTGTTCCATTAGGATAGGTTTGCACATATTTTTAGGCATCCATAGCTTTGTTAACTTTTGTGAGTGTGAAGCTTGAATTAACGAAAAGAAAAGAAAATTTTGTTTTATTTGAAGTTCCTCTGAACCCTGTAGAAATTTCTTTTCATCAAAAAACGAAAACAAGTGCATTTGCATGTAGTTTGGTTTTTATTAATTTGTTTTGCGTCAAAACGCCACTAGTTTCACTTCCGCTTATTCCATGACTTAAAGAACAACCTATCTTAAAATCAAGCACTAATTAAAATTCACTAAAACTTTTTATTATCAAGTTAGATACACCAACAAGTTTTAGGATTTTAGGGCCTTGGATTAGGCGAGTGGAGAGTTAACTCTCCAAGGCCATTTAAACTGTCAAACATAGGAGTCTGAATAGTGAGTGAAAATCCAATAGTGTTAGGAAGACCAGGAAAGCTCCGGATCTAGGAGTTAAGCACGAGGGTCTGTGAAGACAGGGAAGAGAGATACCCCCTCTCCTACTTGTCCGAACTTACCTCACGACTGTTCCGCCTAGCTTCTGCGACGAGTTGGTATCCATAGTTGCTACTCCTCGGGATCTACACAGGTGGCTGCGGAGGGGAATCCTGTGGCACCTGAGGTCGACGTTGCATCACTCTCAACGGTACTACTGGAGGGCACCCTTGCAAAGCTTGGGGGCTTGCACCGGCACAGGATATTCTTAGGAGGTCAGCGTAACTTCCTCTGTTACCTTTGTTGATAGGACTAGGCCGTCATTATCCCAGACTATCTTCGAAAGGCCCCTTAATTCACTTTCTTGTATTTTGGTGTCCGGTCCTAATAACCCGGAGCAGAAATACTTGGAAGTTGTTTGACTGGCTGATATCTTTAGGGACTTTATAGTGTGTGCTCTGTGCTCTTAGTTGGCCTAGCTTTCAAGTTTTTGAGTCTTTTGTTAGATCTTAACAAAAAATTCAAAGTGGCTGACCAATCACCTAGACGGTCTCGAAGACTTCGTGGTCTTTCACCACCAAGTTTAGAGCCTTCTCCTAGAAGGCGCAGAGGTAATACTTCTGGTGGGTTTCATCCCACGACAGCTGACGCATCGGGGATTGATCCTCCTCTCGGGGCATTAGTGTTCAAGCAAGGCCTGGCACTTCCGCAGAACAAGAGAGGAACACTCCAGTTCTTTCTCGAGTTCTCTTTCAAACAGAGAATAACATAGAGGTAGAAGAACTCTTAGAGTCATTAGTGGCTCCGAATTCTCCCCTACCATCTAGCCATCCGGAAGTATTACAATACGTTGGGACTCCGACGCATAGACCGTCAAGTCCATGTCACATTACACGCTTACTGTCGATGACCACTACTGGAAGCATGGCTTATACTACAAGTGCTACAACTATGCAGACTCCAACATCAGTACAAGGGGGAGGAACGATTTCCATCTCCTCTGCTTCTTTGTTTCTGTCTTTTGCTAGCAAATCTTTAGTTGGGTCTACCTCCATTCCGTCCACGAGTGGAAATTCCCAAACCAATGCTTTTAGTTCTGGATTCTTCCCATTTGGCACCCATTCACAGGGTATTCCATCAGTTCTGTTTAGTGCCGCCATGTCCATGATGGATGGATCGGCTTCATTCTAGGGTTTTCCTTTCGGAAGTGGTCATATACCACATTCCAACCCGACAGTAGGACCTATGCCTTTTTCTTCTACAGGACAAAGCAGCAATCCTTTCCAAGGTTGGACTAACCCTATGGTTAGTGGCATGGGAACTAGGAATCCGTTTTTCGACCAACAGGGGAATAGGCCGTACTCCACAGTTAATTCGTTTCAAAGTATTCCTCCCTTAGCTTCGGCTTGGAATCCGTATCATGGGTTATCAACTCCTTATAATCCTTTAGGAGGAAGCTTTGCTGGTTATGGAGGCTTTGCGGCCGGAGTTGGTCAAACTCCAAATTTTGCTGGATCACAAGGCTTTCCTTTTGGTTCAGCCGGTTCTGCTGGTTACTTCGGGCAGCCTAGTGCCTTCCAAAATCCAGGCCAATCTTTTCAAAACTTTGGGAGCTCCACCCGGTCTGGGTGGAATCCCCAAGGTCCTCCTAGGCTTCCGTTTCTGGCAACTTTGAACTTGCCAGATCTCACTAAGTTAACAAATGATCCAATCAAATACAATCCAGCCTAGCCTTCAATCCCAACCAAACTTCCTTTGGACATTCCAAAATTCGAAGGGAAGAGCGGTGAAGACCCAGGCGACCATGTAACCACATTCCATTTGTGGTGTTCATCGAACTCCCTTATTGATGAATCGATTAGGTTGAGACTTTTTCAACACACCTTAACTGGTAATGCAGCTAAATGGTATATAGAGTTGCTGGGGGTAGCTTTACATCTTTCGCTGACTTAGCTAATATTTTCTTAAATCATTTCCAATTGCCTATCCGTTATGATGTCGAAACTAAACATCTGGCCACTTTTCGTCAGGATAAGGAAACTCACATTTCAGAACATATTCAAGAATGGAGACGGAGAAAGAGGCTCATTAAAGCCGAAATCCCTCCGGAGTACTATCTCAAATGGTTTTTGAAACCCTTACAACCTGAGATCTCTAAGGATGTCTCCATGTCTGGAGTCTATTCTGAGGAGCAAGCCATTTTTAGGGCCCAGCAATTAGAATTGATCTACTCTCAGTCTGGGATCCTACAAAAATACTTGCCAGATGCTCCTGGGTCTAAGGTTGACATAGCCAAGTCGAAGCTAGGTCCCCATGCGGATGGTATCATTGGGTTGGTAGACACAAATGCGGTGAGCTTGTTGAGCCAATTGTAGTAGTTGTCTCTGCAAACTGCTCCTAAAAACCAAGTCACATCGTCTAACCCTCCGGCTTCCCAAACCTCTTCAATTAATGCCGTCCAATCTGATAACCCCAAAGGAAATCAAAAATCCAATGGGAAAAAGAAAGGACGAGGTAAGAAAAAGAACGAGGATGGGAAGGCTAACGCAAATAAATCCGGCAATAATGCTAGTGGTGGTAGAAATGAGTCTAGAAAGAAAGTCAAGTTTCCATGCAAGTTGTGCAGTGGAGACCATTTAACTCACCTCTGCCCCAACATTGAAGACGCTCAACACTTGTTAGGGCATCAAGGGACTTCTAGTTCTCAGGCTGTGTTAACCAACCCTTTTCCCCAAGGGCAACAACTTCTTGCTGGCGTGAGTTCAAACCTTGGAACCTCCGCGGGGGGCAACTAGGAAGGGGAAAAATCATCAAATGTTTTCATGATGGGTTATAACGTCCATGTGGCTACTCGGTCACGTGATTATGGTGAAGCCAAAACTTCCAAGGACAAGACTGCTCCCGGAAATACCAACCTTCATATTGAGCGACCCCCTGTCGAGACTATACCACGGATACCAAAAGGTTCCGCTAAATGCACAACTATTAATCCTAATGGTAGGGCCACCCAGAACTACTCCATTGTTGAGGATATGGCTCAGAGCCCATGCGCCATGTCTGCTTTAGAGGTTCTCCAGTCGTGTCCGGCTCAACGAAGTGCTTTACTTTCCGCAATTGGGGCAATTGATCCAACTAACTCTTTAGTGCTCACTTTCGACATGTTAAATGTCAAAAAGCGACTCCCTCATCATATGGCTTTCCAAATAAAGTCTACATACCGGAAAATTAACATTTTTCGTACCGTTATTGATGAAGGAGCTTCCACATGCGTCATGTCGATGTCATGCTGGAAGGCTATTGGATCGCCTTCGGCTGTTCCTTCACCTACCGTCTTGACTGCATTTGATGGTCATTCTCATAAGCCGCATGGGATTATCCCGACCTTTCCTATATGTGTTGGGGGGAAGGTCGTCAATATTGAAGTAGAAGTCATAGATGCTAACCTAGACTACAATCTCCTCTTAGGAAGGAACTGGGTATATGAAATGGACACCATTGTTTCAACTCTGTTTCATGTCATTTTCTTTCCGCATGAGGGGAAAATCGTTAAGGTTGATCAATTGGATTATTGTCCAGTCGATCATCAAGCAATCTCTGACTCTACTATTCCCTTAGTGGATAACCCTCGTCCGCCTACTGAGAATCTAGGAGTGGGGATGTATTCCTCATTGATGGGTAATTTTGATCTTCCCTCTCCTATCGCTGGAATCAATGTCGTTTCATCATCTAAGGAGTCTCCTAGTGAAGAGTTCTTCCGAACTCGTTATTTTTCAGGCCCTTGGACCTTGCCTTCACCTACGACCACGTTAGTTGAAGGAAAAGTAAATGGATTGGCATTCCCTATATCTGCAGTTGAGCTTAGATATCAATCTATCATCAACTCTACAGATGACCACTGTTGGGCAATTTATTGTGCTTAAATTGCTGCATTAAATTATCGACCAGGGAAACTCGTAAGCTTTTGATGATGCCAACACTATATGTGCAGGAGTAGGCGACTAATTCTATGTCTAATGAAATTATTTATGATTCAATACAATATGCAAGGGAAGAGGCTCCTAACTAAGGAGGTCCTGGTTGTCCTTCCCTACAGTATCATAGAGAAACCATTGATTACATAAAACTAAAAACTTGAAATAAAGACAAGAGAATGAACTTTAATTATTGCTCAGATTCAAGTAGAGAGAGAGACTAACTTAGTCTCTTGATTGTCCTCTCATGCACTAATCCAAACTAAACTAAGATTCATTCATAAGCAGAAGAAATGAAATGACTGGAAACATAAACAGAAAAGAATGAATTTCAATTACCATATAAATCATTGGAGAGAGAGCCTAACTTAGACTCTTGGTATCTCCTCATATGATACTTGAAATATAAAAGCAAAAAGATGAATTCCAATTATCATACAAATCAGGTAGAGAGAGAGCCTAACTGAGACTCTTGGTTATCCTCTCATGTACTGATAAGATTCTAACTTGAAACTCATTCATCAATCAAATCCTCAAACATCAAACATCTAAGCAGTTAAATAAAATAAGATCTAATATGAAACAACAAGTTCCTTTCATCCTTTTAGAGTGAGCTCAATTCTCCTAAGAACCAAAGTGACAAGCCATTCCATATACTACATTAAGGTAACTTCTATCTAAAACTACATAATGGAAAACTATTTCTAAAACTACATAATGAAAATATATGTCAAATGAAGCTTTATTCCATCATAAATTGGATACAATGCTCTAAGAGTCCTCCTCTTTTGAATGGAGGAGGTACTCCTATTTATACAAAAACTTATGATAACAACCTCATAAATGTAGACCCACTATTCTCTCCTTTGACCCACATATTTCTCAACCAATGATGACACATAACCCTATCCTCCGTGATCTCCTCCATGAAGCTTATCTTTTCAAATTCGAATTTGATCATTCATGGCCACATAAAGATGCCTTGGAAGCTTCCTTGGAACCTACACATGTCAACAAACTCATGCTAATTGTTAGGTATAAGTTTAAGCATATTATTTTCTAAGTTTTAGCCATAAATTCACTTAGAAATGTTAAGAATTAATAAACTTTGGAAAAGTATTGTTAGAACCCAATAATGTAATGATATGGAGGTGGAATGGAGGTGACATGAAGGTAAAATGTGAAAATATTGGTGAATAATGGAGTGAAAATAGGGACTATTTTGAGGCCCAACATCTCCCCCAAACTCAAGATATTGCATGTCCTCATGCAATCAATGGTCCCCCAAACTCAAGATATTGCATGTCCTCATGCAATCAATGGTATTGCATCTCCTCATGCAATCTATTACATTACTTTTTGGTACTTGAGCTTTGGCTCGAACTCTGCATGATATCATTTACTTAACTTTTGCAAAGCATTTTTTATGAATTACAACTTGGTTGGTTCTTGTGTTTCAACCATATTTTGTTTGTTGCATTCAATGTATGACCTTTGCATAATGATAATGTGCTTTTTATTGCAGAGTATTTTTGTTGGAATGCATCATGGTTGGTTCTTGTGTAACAACCATGCTTGTGTTGGCATTTTGTTGGAATGCACCATGGTTGGTTCTTGTGTAACAACCATGATTCTGTTAGCATCCAATTAACTTTTAAATACTTTTGACAAAGCCATTTGTATGCTCATGTAATAGTGAATATAGCTTGAAGGTAAGTGGGGTTAAGAATGTGATATATGAATGTGGATATGAATGTGACAAAGCATGTATGTAAGTGTATCTTTCCCCGACAACAGCGCCAAAATGTTGGGCAATTTATTGGACTTAAATTGCTGCATAAATTATCGACCAGGGAAACTCGTAAGCTTGTGATGATGCCAGCACAATATATGCAGGAGTAGGCAACTAACCTATGTCTAACTAAATTATTTATGATTCAATATAATATGCAAGGGAAGAGGCTCCTAACTAAGGAGGTCCTGGTTGTCCTTCCCTACAGTATCATAGAGAAACCATTGATTACATAAAACTAAAAACTTGAAATAAAGACAAGAGAATGAACTTTAATTATTGCTCAGATTCAAGTAGAGAGAGAGACTAACTTAGTCTCTTGATTGTCCTCTCATGCACTAATCCAAACTAAACTAAGATTCATTCATAAGCAGAAGAAATGAAATGACTGGAAACATAAACAGAAAAGAATGAATTTCAATTACCATATAAATCATTGGAGAGAGAGCCTAACTTAGACTCTTGGTATCTCCTCATATGATACTTGAAATATAAAAGCAAAAAGATGAATTCCAATTATCATACAAATCAGGTAGAGAGAGAGCCTAACTTAGACTCTTGGTTATCCTCTCATGTACTGATAAGATTCTAACTTGAAACTCATTCATCAATCAAATCCTCAAACATCAAACATCTAAGCAATTAAATAAAATAAGATCTAATATGAAACAACAAGTTCCTTTCATCCTTTTAGAGTGAGCTCAATTCTCCTAAGAACCAAAGTGACAAGCCATTCCATATACTACATTAAGGTAACTTCTATCTAAAACTACATAATGGAAAACTATTTCTAAAACTACATAATGAAAATATATGTCAAATGAAGCTTTATTCCATCATAAATTGGATACAATGCTCTAAGAGTCCTCCTCTTTTGAATGGAGGAGGTACTCCTATTTATACAAAAACTTATGATAACAACCTCATAAATGTAGACCCACTATTCTCTCCTTTGACCCACATATTTCTCAACCAATGATGACACATAACCCTATCCTCCATGATCTCCTCCATGAATCTTATCTTTTCAAATTCGAATTTGATCATTCATGGCCACATAAAGATGCCTTGGAAGCTTCCTTGGAACCTACACATGTCAACAAACTCATGCTAATTGTTAGGTATAAGTTTAAGCATATTATTTTCTAAGTTTTAGCCATAAATGCACTTAGAAATGTTAAGAATTAATAAACTTTGGAAAAGTATTGTTAGAACCCAATAATGTAATGATATGGAGGTGGAATGGAGGTGACATGAAGGTAAAATGTGAAAATATTGGTGAATAATGGAGTGAAAATAGGGACTATTTTGAGGCCCAACAACCACTCTACTCCTTTTTCCGAAGAGGAGTTAGATGGTGATGTGGCCTCGGCCTGGAGCCTTGATTCTACCTATGCCTTGGACTGCTTATATTCAGTTTTACCTTCTGAAGAAGCAATCCTTGAAGCGATGATGGGTATAGATCGACCTTGGGAAGACTTACACCATCGTTCATACTTTCTTCCTCCATTGCAGGAAGTAGAATCTAGGTTCTCTGAGCTCTTTACTAGTGATGTTTGTACGGTATCAAATCCTTTGGCTCCAACACACTTTCGTGCCGAAGGTAATATGTCAGTGATTTCAAAAAAGATACCTATAAACATCTCTAGGGACCCTAACGTGATCAAGAACCTCTTCATCGGAATCGAATGTTCCCCAGAAGAGATTCAAATTTACACCGACCTTTTCAAGGAATTTCGAGATGTATTTGCATGGTCTTATGAAGAAATGCCTGGCATTAATCCTTCTATAGTTCAACATGAGATCAAGATGTCTGAAAACGCCAAACCAGTCCATCAAAGGCTTCGACCGGTTAACCCTAGGAAATCAGCAGCAATTAAAGCTGAAGTTGAGAAGCTGCTAAAGGTGGGTTTTATATACCCTATTCCTCTTACGGATTGGGTTTCTAATCCAGTCCTAGTGGATAAAAGGCAAGGAACAATCCGAGTATGCATCGATTTTAGGGACCTAAACAAGGCTTGTCCGAAAGATAATTACCCCACGCCATTCATTGATTGGATTATCGATGAGGGTGCGGGTAATGAGATTTTTTCCTTCATGGATGGTTTTTCTGGTTATAATAAAATTTCTATCCATCCTGAATATCAACATAAGACAATTTATATGTCCCTGGGTTACCTTTGCATATAGAAAGATGCCTTTTGGTCTTAAAAATGTTGGAGCCACTTTTCAGCGGGCCATGTCATATACTTTCCACGACATCAAACATATCATCGAAGCATACTTGGACAATAGTGCTACTCGTTCTTGAAAGAGAACTGATCACCCTAGTCATCTTCAAATGGTTTTCGAGCGATGTCGTTTTTATAAAATCCGGTTGAATCCCAACAAGTGCCTTTTCGCGGTTACATTCGGTTGGTTGTTAGGGTTCATTGTGTCAAATGAAGGTATTAGGGTTGATCCCTTCAAGGTTGAGGCAATAATTCAGTTGCCTCCCCCGTCCTCAGTTCGACAACTTCAAAGTCTTCAAGGGAAGGCCAATTTCTTAAGACGGTTTATAGCGAACTATGCCGAGATCAATAAAGAGTTCATGCGTTTGCTACGGAAAGGAGTACCATTTTTATCGGATGACTTTGTGCAGCGGTCGTTTGATGCTTTAAAAAAGGCATTAGTCTCTACCCCGCTTTTGAGTCCACCGTATTATGGTAGGGAATTCCTTTTATATCTCGCTGCAGCAGAATCAACCATTGGTATGGTTCTCATTCAGGAAGATGACGCTCTCATAGAGCATGTGACTTATTATTTGATCTGAGGCTTAATAGGTCCTGAAATTCGCTATTCTCCAGTTGAGAAGTTGGCTTGGCAGTTGTCCATGCTATCCAACAGCTCTGTCATTATATCCTGCTACGCAAAACGTTTTTCTTAGCGGCGGTCAATCCATTTCAATTTGTCCTCAGTAGGCGAGTGATTGGGGGCAAATATAATTGATGGATAGTTATTTTGCAAGAATTTGATCTCGAGTTCTTTTCTGCCAAGTCTAAGAAATCCATGGTTTTTCGCTGAGCTAATTTCTGAGCTGCCTTGTGGAGAGGATACTGTTTATGAGGAAAGTTTTCCCGACGAACATTTATTCCTCATCTCTTCACTCGACCCTTGGTATGGAGATATCATTGTCTATCTCCAGACTTCGAAGTTTCCCTCTACTTTCTCCAAGGATGAACGTCGAAAATTACGTCACCTGGCTAAAAATTATGTTATCATTGGTGATACATTATACCGTCGAGGGGTTGATTCAATCCTTCAGCGCTGTTTAACCTTAGAGGAAGCAAAGTCAGTGCTAAATGACTGCCACAGTGGAGCTTGTGGTGGTCATCTATCAGGGCTTGCTACAGCCCAGCGCATCTTGCGTGCCGACTATTTTTGGCCTTCGCTCTTTAAAGATTGTGTTGAAGCAGTCAAACGTTGTCACCCCTGTCAAATCTATACTCGGAAGATGCGTGCACATCCAGCTCCTCTTTTTCCCGTTGTCACTGTTGGTCCCTTTACTAAGTGGGGTATCGATTTTACAACTTGTAATCCGCCTTCAACAGCGAATCACAGGTACATTATCGTGGTTTTACACTACTTTACGAAGTGGGCTGAGGACATGCCTACTTATAAAAAAAATAGTGACACAGAAACATTGTTCCTTTTTAATCAGATTATCTCAAGATTCGGTATCCCGAGAGAGATTTTCACTGATCATGGCAGTCATTTCCAGAATCAACTAATGTCTGAATTGGCTCTCAAATTGGGTTTCCGGCAGGAGCATTCATCTCCTTATTATCCTCAAGCCAATGGACAGGTTGAGGCAGTTAACAAAACTCTTAAGATGATCCTGCAACGGACAATCGACAAAAATCAGTCCAATTGGCACGTTATGTTGTATCCGGCTCTTTGGGCATACCGAACCTCCGTAAAGACTACTACTGGTTTTACACCTTTTCAGTTGGTTTATGGGATGGAATCTATCTTTTCGGTTGAATGTGAAATTCCATCTCTTAAGTTAGCTGTTGAGCTCCTTCCAGAGACTTCGAGTCTCGAAGAGCGCCTCCTTCACTTGGAACACCTCGATGAGAAGCATTGAGATGCCGCCACGATGAATGAGGCTCATAAGAAAAGGGTTAAAATGCAGTATAATAAAGTTGTCTGTCCTCGAGTATTTTCTGAAGGTGACCTTGTCTTAGTATATGACCAAGATAAGGACACCTTGGGGGCAGGCAAGTTTAAGCCTATGTGGTACAGTCCTTTCATTATTAAATGAGTTTTAGAAAAAGGGTCGTATGAGTTAATCGATTTTGAGGGAAACAAGCCGGCGGAGCCCCGAAACGGGCTCTACCTAAAGAAGTACTTTTCTTAAGTAGGAGTTGATGAATGACTTGTTCTATTTTTGGTTTGTTGTGGCAGGTGTTGATGAATGACTTGGTCTATTTTGGGTTCGCCGATGGTGCTAGTCAGCACACTCGGAATCTTGCTTCCGCAGCTTGGGTACTCTACTATCCAACTAGTAAATTGATGGTATCAAGGGGCGTATGCATTGGTCCCGCTTCAAATAACATGGCTGAGTATACTGTCATCATTAATTTATTATCCGAGGCAATTTCTTATGGAATTGACTCGTTGATAGTTTATCTTAATTCACAATTGATAGTGTCACAATTAAATAACATTTATCGGGTAAGGGATCCATGTTTATATCGCCAGTATTTAAGGGTGAGGTTGTTGCAAAGATCATTTACTTATATTAATTATTTGCACATTCCAAGATCTCATAATTGGTTAGCTGATTCTATCACTAATCAAGCATTAGATTGGCACATCAATCATTCATCACAATAAAATCAAGCATCAAAAAGTCAAACTGTATATATATATATATATATATATATATATATATATATATATATATATATATATATATATATATATATATATATCATAAAGCATCTCAAGTGTACATATGTTTGTCCAAAAAATATACAAAATTGGGACTCAAATGCCCATAATCATGTCTGGTATATCTAATGCCCTAACTCAAGATGAGCAGCTAAGTAGGCAACTATCACATTGGCCACACGCCGAAAAGTGCGAACCCAGTCACGTGGCATGCCAACCACATGACGCTGCATATCCTCAGGAAGGTCCTCTACGGCAGCCATCGAAACTCGGTGACACAGTCTCGCCAAGTGTCATTGAACGTTATGTAGAAGTTGTTCTGTATCACCGCCGCCTCTTCGGCTCCTCGGCCTCAACGTCCATGCCGCGGGAACCCATCTGGTTGTACCGACCCAATATCTGGAACATGATCATCATATTAGTCATTTGAATCCCATCAAAAATATTTTTCAAAATTCATTATTATATTTGAAAAATCCAAAAAAAAACATAAAATCAAAAAATACTTACCAATGTCGCCCCATGCTGCGGTCGGTGGTAATGCTAGATCAAGATCTCCTCGGAAATCCAACCCAGCATAAGGGTAGTCATCTATGGAGATGATCTGTTGATCCCACCAAGTCAAGAAGTCATCATCAAATGCAGTCCGTGGGACATCCCCACCCCCTAGACGTTTCATCAGGTCAGCTCACCGGCCCATGCGTGGTCTCGTGGGGTGCTGATGGAAACTGATACCCTAGGGCGGAGTGCAGGGACACTCTCATAAAAGAAAGAACACAGAATAGTCCCATATCTAAAGTTTTTGTTCTGACCCCTCTTGATAGAAGTGAGCTGGCTCTTCATGCTGGCCAGAAGAGGAGTACACCAATCGAATACAGTGGTGAGATAGTCAACTGCCACACTCATGGTTGGCCGTTGTTGGAGAGGTAAATCCCCTCTACGGATAGAGGCGATCCCTACTAGCCTAGAATGGGTCTAGCAACAATCAGTGAATGCTACTATGCAAGTTCCTAATTGCAAATAAAAGATAGGCAATGAACACCTACTTGGATTCCAACGCTATTGTTTGATGAAGAGACGTCGTTCTCGCTCCTTCACTTTGGCCAGTCACGATCTTCCAAGATCCCCGTAGATAGATACCTGCACACATGAAGAGAAACACAAACACAAGCGTGAAATCTAATAAATGCAATTATACATCAGTCAGAAAGGACGTAATTCACATTAACCATTACAAAGACAAATGAGAATGGAACCATAATAGTAGTCATCTATTATTAATCAATAACAGAGAAAGGTACAACCAAAGTTCTGACGTTGAATCCTTCTCAAGAGGGTCCAGCCAGCAAGTCTCTTAAGCATTCACCCTTGGAGGTAGATCTCCCAAGACAAGAACTCTCTCTCACACAAGTCCACACAAGAAAGGAACACTTCACAACCTTCCTTAAGCTCTCTAGCAATCCCACACTTGTCACACCAACTACCTACTAGCAGCAGCACTCTAAGCACTATCAATTCCACATTGTCGAAAACTAGCTGCTCATGACCATGGTAGAGGCTTTATATAGGAGAAGGAGTCTCCATGAATGGTGGGAGGATGAGCTTATCTCCAAGGAAGGTGGCTCAAATGACGAACAGACATGCCATAGAAGGGAGGGCGACATTCACAAGGCCAACAACCAGGTCTGGAGTCATCTGGAAGGCTGGTTGTTAGAACAAACTCGCCCAAACTGGATCAGTGCGGGTGTATAACTGCACTGGAGCGCTGACATCGCATCTGGATAACGGAGAAGGTTGTGTCAGCGCGACTCAATACAAACATAGGATGCGCTGGCTCATGAAATTCAACTAGCGCGGAAAACCCGTGTGCTTCCGCGTTGGCAGTGCATTCGTTGCACTATGAGGCGCCAGTCAGCGCGGTTATTGTAATAACAGTCGTGATGATGGAATAAACTTTGGCAAAGTGGGTCATTTGGCCAGATTAGAGAGCATGAGCATGATTAATTTGATTTCATGACACAGTAGGGAGACTAGTAGAGAGACAGTGACAAATTACTGTGTAACAGATGCCCCCTAAATCATGAAGCCCGAGAGAGTGGGAGGGGTGAAATGATTTACAAAACTCGCTGAACTGGAACACCACCAGGAAGAACCTGCACGTATGTACAACTGATATCTCTATTACTTGTAGTCTAGGCATGGGCGCAGCCATCCAAAAGACATACGAAGAAGGTCTGTGGTATGGACGCAGCCACCTAGCTGAAGAGACCATGATGATAATAAGGTATGGTCGCAACCATCCCAAAAGACTCAGGTATGGGCGCAGCCATCCATCAATGAGTCATGTAATAATAATCCACAAAATCGCAACCTGGTGTGCAACAGACAAAAAACCAGGGTCTTGTGCTCCATCCCTACCCGAACAAAGTACAAGTCCAAGCATGTGAATACATGAGCTGAAGTCGAACATGCATGAACATCGTCTAATTACCAGCCAATAATGAAAACTGTTAACAGACGTGAGAGGTACCACCAATAATGACGATGGTCCTCAAGGTACTTATAGGTACAATCTGCGGCGTGTGAATCAATGAGCTGGTGTCGAACACCCGCAGAATCATTTGATCGAAGGCCAATGATGAAAACCTCGCGTCGAACACGAAGAACCTGCCATTGAGGCATGCAGGCTCCAAGGCACCGAAGGGAGTCTCTAGATCAGCTTCCTGGATAATGAGCTGAAGTCGACAGGAAGTGACCTTGATCAAAGGTGGGCCATAGTGTTTCCCACATCATTGACATGAGATAGAAGAAGAATGTTGTGGTGAATCAGAAGTATGTGAGGTATTAGAGGGAGGTTGTAATTCTGCAGAGGTCAACTTCTCTTGAACATATTGGCGGCACGACAGTGGACTTGGCAGTATCTGACATCAAATAAGCAGAGGTCATGGACACAAGGCAATGAGCAGATGAGAGGCCAAATAGGATAACCCAAACCCACGGAGGCTAGTGTAAAACAAGATGAGATGTCCCCACCCAGACACGAATGTAGACAAGTGCCATGTTCAAGAGCGACATACTGCCGACACGACAATGATTATGATTCCATTTTCCCCACCATTGTTGGCGAGTACCCCAGTTATTTTTAACAAGCTTGATGGGGATAGCATGTGCTTGTGAGCATCATTTCAACGGAGTCCAATGTCATTAAGTTTTAACGAGTCTGACAAAGGAAGAACTCGGCGTCTTTTCCTGTTTAGAGAGTCTGAAAAGACAACAGAAAAGAAAACTCCAAGGGGGTCCATTTTCGTAAAGTTGTGTCTCTCGAGCCCAAAAAAGTATAAAACAATGCTCGAAAGAACCGCCCGACCAGTATGATCGAGGAGTACTTTTCGTGAGTAGTGACTTCGACCCGAAAAAGTAGAAAAGTGGTCAAAAGTACGTTGTTTTGGAGCCAATAACGAGTTCGAAACGACAAAAACCCGGCAATCTTTTTTAGTTTAAACGGTCGAAAAAAGAGCTTAAAGGCAACCGCCTCTCACTTTTTTTAACGAGTTGAGAGGGAGACTTGGCTATATTTTCGTCTTTAAACGGTCGAAAAAGAGCTGAAAGCAGACCTCCATTTTTATTCTCTTTAACGAGTCAAAAAGGGAAAAATACTCGGCAATCTTTTCAGATTTTATGAGTCAGAAAAGAGCTTAAAGGTGACTCGTCCTAGAGGAACGAGTGGTATAAAAGGTAGCAACTGGTTCCGGCAATGGTGGAACTGCTCAAAACATGTAATGGTCAAAAGGCATGCTAATAAAACCACTCATCGCTGCGGTTCCTCAGGAAAGGAAAAACAACCAAGTGAAAGCATATGACCGGCCAAAGAGATGGTAGCAATGGAATGAAAACAACCAAGGCTCATATAGCAAAATTCAGCGGATAAAAATGGCAATCACAAGATGTAAATCAAGTATGGGTTCATTTTTACACAAGCTTGAACCATGGAGAACTTTTCTTGGATTCGGTTTCATGTTTACACAAGCTTGAAACGAAAAACTATGCTTGTTATAAGTTTGCATGCCCCCAGCATAATGACGCAAAATGAGGTACATGCCCCCCAAGCTTCATTACATTCAACAAAGTGGATGGAATGAAGGTTCACTCTCGAGATCTATGAAAGACTCGCCTTATATTTTACGAGATCTTAATCAAAGACTCGATTTGGAAAAGGAGGAGTTGTTTCATTTTTTAATGAGGTTGACATAGTAAAAGAACTATCCTCGTAACCCTTGTTTCATTCTTTTAACGAGCTTGACACAAGATCAGGAACTATGCTCGACCACCTTGTTTCGTTTTTTAACGAGGTCGCCACAAGATCAAAACTATCCTCGGCACTATTTGTTTCATTTTTTAACGAGCTTGACACAAGACAAGGAACTATGCTCCGACCAGACCCAATTTCATTTTTTAAAGAGCTTGACATAGGAAAGTGAACTATGCTCCGCATGAACTTCATCATAATGAATAGAAAGTCGGGGCTTCCAAGATTGCCACCCCGGGTGGAAGGGAAACATCTTGGAAGTCAGGGCCCAATGCCCCCAGGACACTATGCACGACGGTGTCACCACTGGATACAAGCACAGGATAGGTGGCCATGTAGTTGATCTGCGGTGGGGCATATACAACTGGTGGATGAAAACTAGGAGGGCACGACAACGACGCAGGAGGCATCGGGGGACTAACGAATGACACTTGATCGATAGTCACAATTCTTCCATCGTGCGGAAAGCAAACCACACGGAAAAGCGAAGAAACGAGGGCCCCCATGGCGTAAACATAGTCACGACCAAGGAGAAGACTAAAGTCTAAAACACCTTGGGTAACCAAGACGTCTATATAGACGGTTTTGCCTCCCAAAGTAATAGGGAACTTCGGGAGAACTCCTAGAGATGGACGGGCTCCTCCTTCGAAGGCCAACAGATTCTGAGTGACTGGCCCAAGCTGTGGGGAACTTAAAGCTTTCCAAGTAGTGTAGGGCATAAGACTGATGTGGAGCGATAAAAAGGTGTCTTTTAAACTCCTAATTACCTCACATTAATTGTCAACCCAGGGACGACCTTTTATTTCAAGAGTGTACTCTGTCTGAGGCGGCTATTTACTTAAGAGTAATGTTTTGCAATATAGTGCTTAAAACCCAAAAGTAAATGAAAGCTGAATCAAAATCTAAAGCAAGAAACTGAAATGTTCTAAACTAAATCATTCATTCAAACAACCATCAATCGAGGATATGGTAGCAATGACTCAGTCCTCTAGAAATTGATGAAGGAAAAGGAATTAGAGTATGGATCATGGTTCTGGGAGCATAATAGCGTCTGCTGTGTCTCACGACAGCCTTGATCCTCCTCTCACACCAAAGCAATAAATGCAAGAAAAAGGAAATGGAACAGCAAGAAAGCAGAATGGAATGGCAATTCAGAAAATGAAATAGCAAGTCTAAAATGGAACGGCCGTAAATGGAATAGCAACTGGAATTAAAAGAACTGAACGGCAAACTCTAATTTAATGGAAGCAAACAACAACCAAGCCAAATCAAATAAATTAGAAAACAAAAGGAAATAAAATGGCAACTAATTGGAAATGAAATATGGAGCAGCCTACGGTGCTGAAATAAATAATGCACACAGCGCACAGCGATATTAAGAAATGGTAATCTGAGTCCGATACGCAAATATTAATCCTGGTTAGAAAGGGTAGCGATTGCAATTCATAATGGAACCACGATGTCAATTGAACAACAATCGTATGAAGTATAAACCATGGACAAACATAATAATACCAGCTTAAGAAGGTTGCAGCTTGATTACTCCGCAATTAAATCATTCTGTAGAGAACATCAATGTTACATTAACGACTTTCTTGTTGCAGAGAGCGATATATGAAATATAACAGAACTGCAATATAAGATAATAAATCACACCAGATTACCAATTCAAACTGATAATACAAACCACGCATAAATCAAAAAGATAATATACAGCAGCAGCAGCGTATTCCGCCATAGGCTGGGCCCTTAGCCGCCAGCGGATGCTGCGGGATCACTTCAGAATAAGAAGAATGAACAGCAATTCCCAATTCATTTATTAATCAGCCAATTGGAATCATTACAACAGCAAAAGCTACAGCATGAATAATCCACCACCGTTGTCCATCATTTCTCTATCATTATTCCATCATCACGTCTCTCTCCAATCTGCCCCCGTCTCTAATCTTGGGTTTCATTAAATAGAGAAAGATCAGAGTATAGATAATTACAATCATGATTTCTCTTACAAATTTAGGTTGATTCCAACCCATTGATCAACAAGAACAAGGCGGATTTGGGTTTGCAGCTAAGATTTGGAGGGCGGCCGCAACAGCAAATCCCAGAAAATCATGTTCAAAGAACCCTGCGTTTCTCCCTGTACAAGCCGAATTTGGGAAAACTGTTCTTTTAGAAGATAATTGGACCCGTTCTGGACAAAACCCATGTTCTGGATTTTCCAAATTCGTCTTCATTTGCTCAGAATCTTAACCGCAAAACTGTCACTCCTTAAACCAGCGAATTTCTGAGTTGGCTGATTTAAAAATCAAATCTTCAATCTGGAAGTTACTTTGGAGGCTAAGAATGGCGAATGATGTTACAACCAACTTATTAGAACTATCATTGATAAATTAATGCATAATAATCAATTTATTAAAAATAAAAGAGAATAAATAACATTCATCCATGAGAGCATAAATTATTTATAAAATGGATTTAAATGATAAATTATAATAAATGTCATGATGAAGAATGGTGGAAATGGGTGGAATAAACCTTCACAAGTGAGAATAATCATGGCATATTAACAACCCCACAACTGACAGACGCCCCTTCATCCAAAACAGTGCCAGGTACTGCCATAGCACAGGCATGTACTGTGATCTGGAAAGGCATATAGGATGGAAGGCGACTGGTGATCAGGCGATTCCACTCAAAGGAAGCGACTAGAATACTTGGTGGGGGAATCGTATGATTGCCCCCATGTGCTAAAGGAACCGAAGGAGAACCTTTGGGAGCAGCTAGGTTAGGAGAGTCATTTCGGGACTCAGGAGAATCTGAAGAGACGAGAAGAACATGGGCGTGATTCTCTTCCGAAACAGAGTGAGCGAGTGGTGGACTTCAGTCAACACTCTTTCCGACCAATGGTTGGTCTGGAACAGGCTGGGGACAGCCGGGTTCGGGAAGAGGGGCCTGGACAAGAGAAGAATTTGAAGTAATCTCTTTGTCAGTAGGGGAACAATCTGCAGCTGCAGAGAGACGTTGATAACCAATGGGAAGTTGGGGTGAAGGAGCTGTAAGACCTTCCAAGACAATAGAGGCTTTATCCATGAGTGGACAAAGGTGAAGGGGATGATTGCCTTCACAAAGTCTACAGGGGATTCGAATCTTCCCTTTTCCCTTACCATTCCCAACTGATAAGGTAGCATCACCGTGAGCTTCAGAGGATGATGAGGGGTGGGCCGGATCGCGAGACCATACTTCTAGTACCCTGGGAATGCCAGGACAATCGCGAAGAAGATGGTCCTCCTTGCATAATCGACAAGGAAACTTGACCTTCCGCGGAGGAGCAGAAGGTGGCCCAACTTCAGGTGTACTCGGAGTAAGAGCTGTACTTCTAGCCTCTCCCTTGGGAGCCTTCTTCTTCTTGGTCTTCTTCTTCTTCTTCTTAGCCACCTGGTTATTCGAATCGAGACTTTCACCAGGCGAAGTACAAGAGGAAGACGTAGAAGTAGGCGTCGAAGGGGAGAGATCCACCTTAGGATCAACATGATGTTGTTCAGGTGGAGGGACTGATGGAATAGCAGTCGATACGGCAGGGACCAAAGAGGTTGAAAACAACCAAACAGGCAACCCGACAGTTAACCCCGGAAGGGATAACGTTGCCATATAAGGAGCACCAACATTCCTGAGAGGAGGGAAATGACCAAGATTCCCGTTAGGAGGGGAACTTGGGTTGGTGAACCCCGGAAAAGTTGCCATGGCAAACAAAAAGAAGCCTACTCAAGCTAACGCACATAAGATCTAACCAAGTAACGTTAATCGTGGCCAAATAAATTTTAAGACGCAAGGACACAACTTGACCTTTTCATGTTTTAAGAGTCGAGAAAAGGAAGAAAAGATGACTCTAGTCCCCTTCAAATGTTTAATGAGCACGAAGTGACAAGACGCTCACTGGCACCTTTTCTTTTAAGGAGTCCGAAAAGGATCAAAAGTGACTACTCTAGAGAGACTAGGAAAAGGGTTAACCAAACAAATCCGTAAAACTGCATATACACCTTGGAAGTCATATGAAAACCAAGGACTTCCCGTATGGTAGTCAATCTTCCCGAATGCTGTGTTCGGTGCGTTATGACTTGTAAGGCGGCAAACACAGCTTCCTGTGGATAAAGGATGATAACCTAGTGGGGTCTCCCCTATATATGCGACGGTACGTGGGAGCTCAAGTCCGTGCTAGACCACTATCGAGTCACAAAAGGAGGAATCACCCAACCGTAATGTGAAACAACAGTGACTAGGTTTAACGACGCCGGAGCACATCTCTAGCCTAGACCTATAATTAGTGAGCGTTATGTTCCAATGCGTTTTTAAGTTCATTCAATTCATTTTATGGTTGATCTTCGATTAAGTTTCAATTTCCAGGTCCTACCGTATGTAATCTCTCACAATTCCCTAAATGCAAGCTATAATGAATGAAGTATCCTTTTCTTCGATGAACACCTACCTATGGGAGGGTAGAAATATCATTCTCGAACCATGACAAGCGAATGCAAACACTAAGAAACACAATTCATCAATACACTAATCTCACGATGCATCGATACTACTAATGAAAGATTTAAATTTTGCTTTCAATTTCTCAAACATGAAAATTCGTAATGCAAATGCACTTTCACTTTCGTATGCTAAATGAATGCAAATTTTTTTGTGAATTCAAGAAGACAAACAAGCAAGTGTGAACTGATCGATCCAAACAATTGTGATCTATGCTTGGTAGTGAATAAATCGAATCAACATAAAAAAGTGGTTCAATAATCGACACTAAAAATCAACCAGCAACAAGCAGTGAAAAAGCCTCAAGCAAATCAATAAGAGGGTTATGGATGAACCTTGAATAGACAAGTAACCCAAGCAAATGGTTTCTCGATGAAACTTCTAAAGGGCTAGGTCACAAGGTCTAAAAAACACAAGATTCACTCGAATGAAATCAAAGAGAGAGTGCCCCTAACCAAAAGTAATCAAAACAAGCTAGTGAGAGACAAGAAACAACAGGGGATAAGAAAGATTGATGAATTCAGGAGATAAAGTTATAAAAACAACTTTTCAGGAATCAGCGCAAGTTACACACTGAGAACCCGAGATGATCACAATGTCAGCGCAATTTTTACACAGACAACCCGAGATGTCAGCGCAATTTTTACACAGACAACCCGCGATGATGCGATTTCAGGAGTCATCGCGGGAATTAAGCTAGCAACCCAAGATCATCGCGAGTAAAAAGCTATCAAGTGGCGCTGGCATCGCGACTATACACGTCTTTTCTGCGATGATCCAATTTCCAAGATCGTCGCGACTATTAGGCATAATTCCGCGATGAACAGGATGTTGCAAAAGGGTGAGCACGATGACAACGCGACTGTTAAAATTAAATCCGCGATGGAGCTCAAAAATAGTGACAGGCAAATCAAAACTCCCAAATCAAAACAGCCAATCTTTCAATCAAACAGGGGCATTTCCCAGATCAACCCAGGAAACGTAAAAGACTGATAATTAATCCCCAAAGCTTCAAAAGAGACCAAAACAATCAAACTCAAAGCAAGAATGAACAAAAAAGGACAAAGGCTATGATCCCCAGTGGAGTCGCCAAATTGTTGGAGAGGTAAATCCCCTCTACGGATAGAGGCGATCCCTACTAGCCCAGAATGGGTCTAGCAACAATCAGTCAATGCTACTATGCAAGTTCCTAATTGCAAATAAAAGATAGGCAATGAACACCTACTTGGATTCCAACGCTATTGTTTGATGAAGAGACGTCGTTCTCGCTCCTTCGCTTTGGCCAGTCACGATCTTCCACGATCCCCGTAGATAGATACCTGCACACACGAAGAGAAACACAAACACAAGCGTGAAATCTAATAAATGCAATTATACATCAGTCAGAAAGGACGTAATTCACATTAACCATTACAAAGACAAATGAGAATGGAACCATAATAGTAGTCATCTATTATTAATCAATAACAAAGAAAGGTAAAACCAAAGTTCTGACGTTGAATCCTTCTCAAGAGGGTCCAGCCAGCAAGTCTCTTAAGCATTCACCCTTGGAGGTAGATCTCCCAAGACAAGAACTCTCTCTCACACAAGTCCACACAAGAAAGCAACACTTCACAACCTTCCTTAAGCTCTCTAGCAATCCCACACTTGTCACACCAACTACCTACTAGCAGCAGCACTCTAAGCACTATCAATTCCACACAGTCGAAAACTAGCTGCTCATGACCATGGTAGAGGCTTTAAATAGGAGAAGGAGTCTCCATGAATGGTGGGAGGATGAGCTTATCTCCAAGGAAGGTGGCTCAAATGACGAACAGACGTGCCATAGAAGGGAGGGCGACATTCACAAGGCCAACAACCAAGTCTGGAGTCATCTGGAAGGCTGGCTGTTAGAACAAACTCGCCCAAACTGGATCAGCGCGGGTGTATAACTGCACTGGAGCGCTGACATCGCATCTGGATAATGGAGAAGGTTGTGTCAGCGTGACTCAATACAAACATAGGATGCGCTGGCTCATGAAATTCGACCAGCGCGGAAAACCCGTGTGCTTTCGCGCTGGCAGCGCATTCGTTGCACTATGAGGCGCCAGTCAGCTTATTGTAATAACAGTTGCGATGATGGAATAAACTTTGGCAAAGTGGGTCATTTGGCCAAATTAGATAGCATGAGCATGATTAATTTGATTTCATGACACAGTAGGGAGACTGGCAGAGAGACAGTGACAAATTACTGTTTAACAGCTGTGATGCCTAGTGCAGAGAAGTTGACCCATTCACTCGAGCTATGGTGAACAGGATTATCCTCAGCAGTAAACTCACCACATGTGTGATGGAAATCTGACTTCTCACCTTCTTGGGATGTCTCGGGTAATATATCTGTATGCAGTCCTCAATTGAGAGACTGCTCTGTGTCCTACCCTGGGAATGTACTACCTCTCCCCTTCGGGAAAGGCCAGTGATGAAATAGATATCTTCCACTTCTATCCTGAGTTGCATCTGGTCAATCATAAAGGCATCCTCCTCGATATTCCAGTAATCAATGAGCATCTCAAGCAGATGTGTGTTTGCTTTCATATTCAGCAGTTTGAAGAATTTAAGCAAACCACATCCCCGTAGGGCATCCAAAGCATCAGGATCGTTCATGACTTCATCATCCACCGCGGCATGCTCTCTTTCTCGCCAGGTGACCGGCATCCTAAAGAAAAAATGATTTTCAACCGTTAGTTTTTTGTTTAAAAATGTTCACGGCGTATACGCGGGTCCCTGTGCACACAGTCGCGTATAGGGCCCGCGTGTACGCGGGTTTCATATTACAAACCCGTGTATACACCACGGTGAAATTTTTGGCAAAAATTCAACGGTAAAACATTAATTAAAAATCTTAAAACTAGTCACAATCAATTGCAATACAAGTATAAGAGTTACCTGGAGGTTTTTGAAGAATCTGAATGGTTGAATTTGGTGTATGGGAAGTTTGATCCTTTTGCTCCAATTCTTTGCTCTCAAACTCAAATGGTGAAAATGGTGAGTCCAAAAGCTCTTTTATAGGTTTTGAAAATGCAAATTTTTTTCAAAATTTTATTTTGTTTGGCCTCATGTGATTTTTAACTTGGGAGCTTGGAATGTCGAGAATGGTTTGATTTTCAGGACATTTTGGACATTTTTTCAACAGTTTCGAGACGATTCCATGACTGCTGACCCATCATGGCAGGTATCATTTTCTCACTGGCATATAAGTTAGCGACACCATTTTTCCATTGCATTATGCATACTAGCCTCCATTTGTCGATACATCTACCATAGGGTCGACCCCATCGTGTTATGGTTCGTAAGCCATATTCACTCACTGATTCTTTAAATCATGACACGATGGTAGAGCCATCCTTTACATGGGCGTCGTAGTTAGCACCTCACTGACATTTTTTGCCCATGCTGCTTCGATTTGAGTAGGCTCGGGAGTCCTCTGTAGTCCCTCCATGACTTATGCATTGAAGACTCATTCCTCTTTGCTTCTTATCTTCGTTCTGGCCTTATACCCTAGAGGCTCCTTTGTGTTGAGGTGTACTACTGCGTTGCATGTTGACAACTTGCACCTTTTGGCCTAGAGCTGGCTTCACTTGGATTCGTGTTTAAGCCAACTTTTGACCATGACAACTGCAAAATCAACCTTGCATATATTTTACCTTTGCAACTTGACACACCTTGACCCGTGGAAGGAACACACCTTTGAGTGTCATTGACCAGTTTTCACCTCCTTGCATTGAGCATAGGAACGTTCCATTCCTAGGAACTAGATCATCTGTTTCACCGACACTCATTCTTTCCGCTATACCATAGCATTCTTTTATTCTTTTTCAAGCTTAACAGAAAAAGACAAAAAAATTAAATATTCCCAAAAAGAGTGGGAACGGGACAGTATTTCCATTTATTGTTGGTAGCTAGAGTCAATCGTGTATCCCTTGAACAAAGTACTCAAAGCAAAGTTTCCTCCGTTTGGGCGGGATTTAGTTTGACTTAGATACACCTTAACCTTGTTATTGTGTCAGTTCTTCCCAGATTGGTTATCTCTTCCAATCATATGGAGGGTTCATTTGTGCCTCCTGCATGACGAACTTATACAGAGTCATCATATGCTACCACATAGTCACATTGAGTCGTGCTTTAGTTCAAGGGAAGTTAGCCTGAGTCGGCCTCTCTGCAGTGTCTCTTGACTCATTTTTCAGTTGGCCATCCCTAGTTGTCAGTATCATGTCTACCATCAAATCAGTTATATTGGTCCTTTGCTCGTGCCGGTTAGAGAAGGTCTCCATTGACTTCTTGCTGGCGGGTCTTGTCCTTATCGACGACGAAATCTTGCTCTAAGGACAGGCCTAGAGCTGCACCCTGGCCCTATTTTCATTATTGATAGGTCACCTTGTGCTCAGCATCAATCAGTATCATGGGTCTTTGACTGAGTGGTTTCCCTTGTGTTTGACATCAGCTTACATTATCACACATTGGGATTCGTGCAATACCTTGGTTTCCATTTGACCCTATTGGTGGATACCTCGCCTCTGTGTCAGCTTCCATTATTGGTTGGTTCAGAGGGTTTCTGTCATGCGCTAGCCACATATTGTGTACGCTGGAAACGTACTTCAGTTGGGTTACTACATCTCTTTCGTCTGATTCCTTCTACATTATTGGCCTACGGGTTACACTCATGCTAGATTGATGAAGGATGCCTTAATGCCTTCCTTCCAGCGGATCTTTCCCTATTGACTCCGACTCATTGCTCTGGGGCAAAGATCTAAAGTCCATTTGGCAGTACCTTGGGGTTTGCAGTCATTAGTGGCAGATCCTTTGCTATCGACAATGGGAACCATCATTGTCTCCTGATCGATAGATTCTTATAGGTGTTCGACTCCAGCTCATCTATTCACACTTCTTGGATTGTACTGGGTACCTTGACACTCATTATCATTATCGGTAAGTAGTCTCATGATTGTTAACGGTATACATCAATGACCGGTAATCAAACGATTTCTCACATGGTCGACTTTAGATCATTTATTCCCATGGTGTAGAAATGTACCACAGCGGTCGGTGAAGACCTCAGGTTGTATCAGCATTCATTGGTTCACTTGACAGTTGCTCCTGTTGCTGCTAGTTGATACCACTCCACCTTATATGTTGCAGTCAGTCATGGCGACATTCTATATGTTGGCACCTGAGTTTGCAGTGTAGTACCATCCTATTCCATCATGTTCAGTTGGTACTTTTTGTGATCAGTTCTTGATATCAGTGATCCAGTTCATCCTTCAGTATCATTGACATTCTTATATGTGATATTCAGACATGTACTTGTTTGATCATGATCAGATGATCCATTATCTATTTTCCAGTCATTTATACTTGTATACTTAGTGGATCCGCTTGTACTTGATATGCGGACATGATTTACTTTTTCTGAGCATGGGTATGCCTGCCTCAGATAGTGTTTCTTTCTGATCTCCTTTTATGGCTTGGCAGGCTGAACTCTGGTGAAGTCCTTTTTGGTTTTTGACAGATTTCCTTTCCATGGACTTGCTTAATACATTTCGCCATCATGTCCCCCTTCTGACCTCATATATTAGGGGGCATCTGTTATAGCTCCAAATCTCACTCTTATGGTTTGTGATGCTACACTCATGGCCCAAGGCAACCCCTCCCTCCAGACCTGGTCCAAAAATTTAAAAAATAGTGTTTTATCCCTTATACATGACATTGCCCTGAGTTAAACACGCGTATACGTGGGTAGGCATATACCCAACCCACGTATATGTATTAAAACACTTTAAAAATAGAAAACTCCTTAATTTCAGGCGGAGATCGTGGGTTTTACCTGCTGATCACCTGTTAGTGCCCGTGGCCCAACTGTACCCAACCAACTCCCAACTAAAAAACTACTTTGGGAGAAGTATAAAAATGCTTCAATGGGAAGGCCTAAGGGAGGAGAGAAGAGAGAGAAAGGTTATTATGTTGAGATTTCCCTGACCAGGTCTGAAGATCCTTGTGCCTCCTACACTTCCCCTATTTTTATAGGAAACCCTTGTTTCCTTATGTGTTGATGTCCATCTACTACTTGTGATATCATGGAGCAAGTCAGGTAAGGAGTTTGTTAAAGGCTTGAGACTGGACGAATCCGGAGGAAGGCTTCGCTTGGAGCCTGCGAAAGGACGACTCAAGTGAAATTGTTCTTTTTTGTACTTTATTTGTCTATAATAAAAGAAACACGTGTCTTTGTTCCTGATATAAATCTTCTTCATGTTTGTGATATTCTTGTTAGAATTCATATGTGAATGGTTGTTTAAATTTCATAACTAACTACCTTTCTTTATAATATGAAGATGGTTTCTTTATAAGGTTTAGTCCATATACTGTTGTACTTTCTTGATTTGGTTTTTTTGCAGGTCAAAGGAGCAAAAGGAACTCCAAGAAGGGTTTGGACCCTGGAAGGAACTTCTCAAACGTAGGACCTCAGATATGCCCCTTATCATAGAATTTGCTTATGCTAGCATAATGGATGTGTGGAATGTGTGTTTCTCCATGAGTTAATTAGTTAAGGAAAATCAAACTTGAAGTATTTGTGAGAAAATGAAATAATTTCTCCTGATTGGGGAATGTATCCTTGATTTGCTCCACTGATTGAGGAATTAAGGATGAGTTATATATTGAGAGGATCAGTTGACTTAGTTTAGCTTAGTCAAGTTCAGTTAGATTAATTTAACAAGTTGTTAAATTAATGAGATACAATTTGTTAATGCTTGCTTGCATGTGACAACTATTATTTTTAGATAACTGAGTATTCTCTCATGGATAACTGATGCATGGCAGTTTAGACAGAGACCCAGTTGAGATCAGATAAGGGACAATGTACTATCAGTTGGATGAATATTTTTCCTATAAAGGAAGCTCATCCATGATGAGGATTTATCTCCTTCAAGTTTTTGTAGTTAGATCAGAGGTTAGTGAGTGTGTGATGAGGCCAATTCATGCAGGTGGCAGCACTGGACCCCAAGGAAACTACACAAGGAAATATGAGGCTTGGAGGGTAGAAGAGAAGGTTTGTGAGAAGCCTTTGACTGTCTATGAGCAACAGAGGGATTGTACTGAGAGCTGGATATCTTCCGAGCCAAGGCTTTGTGTAATCCGGACTATATTTCCACTTGTATGATAATACAGAGATGGGGTTTTAGGCAGGTGCTTTCCCTGGGTAAATTCTTCTGTGTTATCTGTGATTGATTCCATCTTATCAGTTATATTTGTTGCTATTGATGTTGCTTATGGTTGATTAAGCTTCTGCTAAATTATTTGTAGAAGTAGATCAAGTGTTTTGCTTTAGTACATTGCATTACCAGGGTGATCTATAGGTGGAAAATTTCTACATGGTATCAATGCTAGCTGATTTGTAGAAAAAGTTCTACATGGTATCAAAGCTAGATAATTTGTAGGAAAAATTCTACAAAATTATACATGGTATCAGAGCAAAGGTGATTAAGGAGAGAACAGTATACTACAAGAAGATTTCAAAATTTTGAGTTCTGGCCGCAAGTTTGCAGAACAGATCTGACAATTTCTGTATAAAATTTTTAGAAACAGATAGCATATTTGGATTCCTTGCGGAAAAATACCCAAATTAAAAAAAAAATCGACAGAATCAGAGTTCGGATGAGGGAGATATCGCTGATTTAAAATCAACTCTTTTCCCAAAAAATTTCGTGACGACGGGAAATATGAAACATATTAGTGTGCTAGCCAAGAACCTGTATGCACTTGAGGTACAAGATACATGAAAAGCCTTGAGGAGCAAGGCAAAGGTTAGATACTTAGTGGTTGAGAGGGAGAGTAAATTACCTCTCAACATGCAGCACCAGAAGAAGTCTTAGACAATTGTGGAGGAGCCACAATTGGTGAAGCAGCTTCAAGAGGTTATGGAGCAGCCACAACAGGGGAAGCTAATAAAAGATCAAGTAGAGACATCTACTCATGTAGAGACCTCCAGTAGGGGGAAACTTCGAGCCAGGTGGGCTGAGGGATCACATGCAACCATACCTCTAAGTAGGAGGTGGGGCGATGTGGAGTGATCATCCCATGGAGGAGGGGCAAGATCCTTGAGGTACCCAACCTCTTGGATGAGACCTTGCTACAGGAGCCCCGATGTGGAGTAGCAGGAACTGACTGATTTGGTAGAGACAAATGCAGATGGAGCGATAGAGAGAGCTACAGTGCAGGGAATCCCAGGACAAAGCAGAGCATGCAGGCTGCAGCAATGCGAGAGGCACAAGTGTGTTGCATTGTGTAGGGTAGCACAGAGAAGGGTGAAATGGTGTGAGATGCATGGAGATGTTGTAGTAGCGCAGAGTTCAGAGAGGGAGCACTTGCCATCAGCAGGTAGAGCTTCAGAATCAGAGTATGTTTCTAGCCCAACAGAGAGGTCAATTGAGAGTTTTCTTTTGTTCCAAGAGTTGTTAGAGCAACCACACTTGGTAGATGTGTTTCATGTAGAACATTCCAAAGGTACAGGATCAGGTTCGAGAGGAAGCCTTTCTTATTGAGAGGGAGTGTTGAAAATTGGCAACAAGAAATTGCTAAAAATAGAAGTGATAAAAATAGCACTGCTACAATTGCAGTTTGGGCATCAGTGTTGGATTGGGCAACATGGAATGAAAAATGGAAGTGCTAAAAATAGAAGTTCTATTTTTACTATTTCAAGTTGGTTTCCTATTTTTAGACAGTCCTTGGTCTAAAATAGGAAGTAAAGTTCGAATTTGGTCTTACCATCAGTTTGAATATTAATTAATTAATTCTCCATGAGTTAATTAGTTAAGGAAAATCAAACTTGAAGTCTTTGTGAGAACATGCAATAATTTCTCCATTGATTGGGGAATCTGTCCTTGATTTGTTCCACTAATTGAGGAATTAAGGATGAGTTCTATATTGAGAGGATCAATTGACTTAGTTTAACTTAGTCAAGTTCAGTTAGATTAATTTAACAAGTTGTTAAATTAATGAGATACAGTTTGTTAATGCTTGCATGCATGTGACAACTGTTATTTTTAGATAACTGAGTATTCTCTTATGGATAATTGATGCATGGTAGTTCAGACAGAGACCCATTTGAGATCAGATAAGGGACAGTGTACTATCAGTTGGATGAATATTTTTCCTATAAATGAAGGTCATCCATGATGAGGATTTATCTCCTTCAAGTTTGTGTAGTTAGATCATAGGTTAGTGAGTGTGTGAAGAGGCCAATCCACACAGGTGGTAGCACTGGACCCCAAGGAAACTGCACAAGGAAATAAGAGGCTTGGAGGGCAGAGGAGAAGGTTTGTGAGAAGCCTTTGACTGTTTATGAGCAGCAGAGGGATTGTACTGAGAGTTGGATAGCTTCCGAGCTAAGGCTTTGTGTAATTCGGACTATATTTCCACTTGTATGATAATACAGAGATGGGGTTTTAGGCAGGTGCTTTCCCCGTGTAAATTCGTCTGTGTTATGTGTGATTCATTCCTTCTTATCAGTTATATAGGTTCTTATTGATGTTGCTCATGGTTGATTAAGCTTCTGCTAAATTGTTTGTAGAAGTAGATCAAGTGTTTTACTTTAGTACATTGCATTACCAGGTTTATCTACAGGTGGGAAATTTCTACATGGTATCAGAGCTAGCTGATTTATAGAAAAAGTTCTACATGATATCAAAGCTAGCTGATTTGTAGGAAAAATTCTACAAAATTCTACATTTTGGCTACCTTCCAAAAGACCCTTTTGATATGGTCTTTGGAAGGGAAGATGACTCCAATGGACGTGATGACAGGGACAAAGCGCAATAGTTCATTCAGTGGATCCAGTTGATTCACCAAGAAGTACAGGATCAGTTGGAGAAAAGTCAAGACCAGTACAAGGCTCGACATGACAAACAGCGAGTCGAATCAATTTCAAGTGGGCGACATAGTGTGGTTCCATATCAGCAATGATAAGATGAAGGGAGAAGGGAAGAAGTTGTGACCAATCCATTATGGTCCATTCACCATTTTTGAGAAGATTGGAAACAGTGTCTTCCGTCTCGATTTTCTGATATATATGCAAATGTAGTATTTAGTGAATGTGGAGAACTTAAATTTGTATGAACCACAATTGATTATGGACATCGAGGAGGTGGGCACAATTCCTACAGTTGATGACTTTGCACCAGAGTATCTCGACGAGTTACCTAAATACATCATCCTTTACAGAAGAATCAAGACTTTACGACGGTGAGATGTGGAATACCTTCTAGTTGGTTTCAAGGGGATGCACCCTAGCAAGGAAAAATGGCTGGAAAAAGAAAGAGTGGGGGAACAATTTCCTCGCTTGCCAATTGACTGATAAAGATTTTGGCAGTCCAAAAGCTCCTCAATGGGGAGGACTGATCGAGGTGGATCTCCAGACATAGTGGCATGGAAAAAGCTCAAAATTCAAAGTGATGGAAAGACAATGAACTTGAAATCAGATCGAAGTGCTCGTTGCCATGATTCCAACAGTGTGAACGACACTCCAATCCGAGTCTAGATGAAGGAGATAGAAGCATTCAAGGTTGGGTTGAATTTTGGTGACTGGGTAGGCTTAACAAAGACACAATTTGGCCTTTTTCGGCGGATGGAATCCGGCCAACTCTGGTGCAAAATCCAGGTGGATCTCCAGACATAGTGGCATGGAAAAAGCTCAAAATTCAAAGTGATGGAAAGACAATGAACTTGACATCAAATCGAAGTGCTCGTTGCCATGATTCCAATGGTGTGAACGACACTCCAATCCAAATCGAGATGAAGGAGATAGAAGCAGTCAAGGTTGGGTTGAATTTTGGTGACTGGGTAGGCTTAACAAAGACACAATTTGGCCTTTTCCGGCGGACCCGGCCAACTCTGGCCAGATTTTGGGAAAAATTGTGGCCTCGTTAAAATGAATCCTTCGATTCAAAATCGAAATTTTCAAAATGGGCATATTGTTTTATATAACAAAAAAATATTAAAAAAAGGGTGGCAAGCCACCAACCCTGCCACCCCAACCCGTACCACATATATTATTAGTGTAGGGGCGAGCCACCACCCCTCGCCCCTCCCACAGAACTGTGTAAACAAAACCGGGGTGGGCGGCCATGACCTCGCCACCCCACACCATGAAGCCACAACCCATAACCACTATATGTTAAAAGGAGGGAGTTGGGTGGTGGGCCGACCCTTGAGGCACGGACCCAACCCACAACGAACCATTTATTGCAATAGCCAACACGGATATGGGTACAGTGGGCAAGCTGCCCAAGATGGGTCTGACCCAACCATTAACTTCTTTTCTTTAAAAAATTGTTTGCAATGTACGTAAAAAGGAGGAGGCGGGGTTTGACTGCCCGACCTCCTCCATATTAATGGACCTTCCACCAACTTCCCTACAAATATTTCCTTGAAGAATCCACCACCGATTTTATACTAAAATGTAGTTTGTCAGTGCACCCAGGGAGAAGGCAGTGCACGCAGTTCGAGGTAGGATTTTGCAAAAGGGCCGAATTTTCACTTTGTCAAAATTTAACAAATTTTATATGGTTTCAACACTTCTCGATGCCACGAATGCAATGGAATTGTGCATTTCTCCATCAGAGTTCTGCATTTTTTGGCCATTTTTCAGTATGGAGGTATAAAACTCCTTTTTTGTAACTAATGCTTGTACTCTTCTTTCTCATGCCACTTAATGAATGAAGGTCTACCCATTGATCGAGCAGGACCCAAATATGTAGTCCAAGTCGGACGAACTCTATTATCAAGTCTTGTTGTCTTCATTCATGCTTTATGTGTTTCTCCTCTTCTCTCATGTGCATATTAAGTTTTATATGTTAAGTTACAATTTATGCATGTAATTCTTTAACACATCTATAAGAAAAATATTTTGGATCATAGAGTCTATGAAATCATGATTAACATTTCTTTTGTTCTCATCATGAGTTTCATTTACTACCCTTTCACCATTAGTAAGTATTTCTTATAGCAACTTTGTCAAATCTATCTTCAAATCTTCCATGTTGCCTTTAAATTTTTCTTCTATACCATCCATCTTAGCTTCCACGTCATTCATCTTAACTTCCCTACCTTTCTTTAAACAATCCATCTTAGAATCCACACATTTCTTTAAACCATCCATCCTAGCTTCCATGGCATCCATCTTAGCTTCCATGCCTTTCTTTAAACCATCCATCTTATCTTCTGTTACTTTTTGTGAGAGTGAATTTCGTTGCACTTGGTCTTGTAATTTTGATATATCATGTTTCATTTCTTCCTCTTCTTCATGAGTCATGCTAGAGCTTTCAGATTGCTTACTAGGTGTTTCCATTTTGTTTCTTCTAGGCATCAATTAATGATAATAATGCTTCACTATGCCCTTTGAATTCATTCAAACTATTTTTTCAACCAAACTTATGCAAAAAAAAACTACACAATTTTTTTTTTTTACTTTATAGGAGCTCGATATTGAATCTGTTATTTATCTATAATTGCAGATCTCCAAGATCTAAAATTGTGTCCTACGGTAACCCTCTAATTCCTCTTTCCAACCCCACAATTCTGATCAAGATCAGATTCTCCAAGAAAGCGTTATGTCAAATCTTCCATGATGACCTTATTATAGACTAGTTCATTAGATCGAACTTGTATGAAGTTCCACGTGTCATTGTTTAGATATTAGGTCCTGACCCTGATACACAGAAAACTACAAGTCGTCCTCGTTCTGTAACTTTTTACGAAATTTCAGTCTGATGCTTAGAGAGAAAGTTATGACGATTCTCCCTAGGTCACCTATTTGATATATAATTCGGGAGCCTGCAACAACCCTAACTTCCTTGGATCTTATCTCCGAACATATAGGGAGAGAAGATCTAAAATTCAAACCCAAGGTTCATCGAGCTTTTGGCTCAAATGGGTTTTAATTTAAACTTCTGAAACGTCAGAGAAAACAATTTATAGTGAAGATTCCACGATGACCTATTTGGAGTAGCAGAACCCTAAAATCCAAAGCTCTGATACCAATTGCTATGCAACAAGCTCACAAAATAGAAGAAAAGATAGAGAAATGACTTCAAAAACAACCTCTTCAAGGGGGAAACCTCCTTTACATTACACGACTGAACAATTCTCGGATGATACAAATGACAAAACCTCATTTCTAAGGGGTCATAATATAATCAGAGTCGACATAACAATAATAATATAAGTGCACAACAATAACAATAATGGGCTTCTATGGGGCACACTAATAACAATTGGGGACAATAGGGTCACAACAATAACAATAAGGACTACAATGACAATAATAATGGGGGAATCACTAGTATTATAGGGACCTAACATGATGTTACATATGGGTAGCAAGAAGGAGTGAGGAAGGATCTTATAGGGAATGATTAAAGGGAAGACCGGGAAAATATGTATACAAGTACAAGACACATTGTTGAAGCCATTAGAAAAATACAAGGTCAGAAATTATCACCACAAAATAAATAAGCCATTCAAGTTGGGAGAAACAATAAGGTTACAATTGAACAAGGAATGACTATCGTGTCCTAGTAAGAAAATCAAGCCTCGGCGATATGGTCTCTTTGAGATACTAGAAAAGGTTGAAGAGAATTCCTATAGACTTAGTCTATCCACATGCATGTGCATTTACTCAATGATTAATTTAAAGAACTTGAAACTCTATGATCCTTCCATGCTAGATCGGGAAGAGGAATATATCCTACCTAATTTAGAGGAGATATGAGATGCTCAAGTAGAGTTGACAAAGGATATCATTTTGGAAAGGAGGTCTAGAACTACAAGAGACTGAAAGCATGAGCTTCACCATTTGTGTTGAAAGGAAAACTTCTATGAAAAGCTAAATGGTACACCTAAGAGAAGATGGAGGAGAAATTTCCTTACCTCATTCAGTAAAACATGTTTGGGACCAAAAGCCTCCAAAAATAGGGAGGTATCATCTGTATTGGATCACTTTATTATTTATGATCCATCTAAATCCTTTCAGAGTTGAAAAAGTGGATAACTCAATTCACGCAACCATTTTTATTGATAGGTCCAAGTTTGGAAAATTAGGGTTTGAAACCTTCTGGAAGCAACTTGAGGCATAAAACAACATTTTCTAGGGGAACATTTTATTTCTTAAGTACACTCCCCCTAGCACTATTCTAAACACATATACCTTATCAATGATGCAAGAATTTCCTTTCTTATAGTTTGTATGCAAAATTTATGTCACCCAAAATTTGACCTTCCTATTTTTACCTCCATGATTCAAGAGGATGGCATGTCACTTCCATTATTCATGAAACTATACCTAGCCACATGATCATGATGGAAAATACTCTAGAGGAGTCAATATTATAACTGTAGTTAAGAATTGAAGGATTCAAACTTAACCACTAGTAAGCCATCAAGTTGTGTTATAACCGAGTCACTAGGGGGAAAAGGGGTTCCATTCCATTCGAGAGCATTTTATTCCATAGATGAGTAGAGTAGCTAAGAGTGCATATGGAGAGAGTAAAAGAATAGGGTTTGTATACCATAGTAACCCATGAGCCATAGGTCTTACTCCTTTGTACTTGCATCCATTTCCATAAAGTGAAAGAGAGATAAAATCGACCACAACTTCTAGCTGAATTTCCTCTTGAAATGATTTTCTAGGTTATATTTTGTATTGTTGTGGTTTGTCAGTGATTGTTCTCAATTTTTTGCATATTTAGAATTTCGAGGCATATGCAATAAATAGTAATTAATAGATACATAAATATAAGGAGAAATTAACCCTTAGACTTTAGATTTTGGGATTTTCTAACATATTTTAGTAGATCTTTTTTGATGAATATCTAGTAGAATATTTGTGACAGCTTATGGATTAAATATGCATGCAATAAAGATGATAGAGCACTTAGGGAGGTGCACGTGAGAAAATTCCACAATGTGACTATGTTAACCACCCAACAATAAAATAGTATCTACTTGTGAAGTGCACCCTAGGAAGAAGTGCCAAAGGTGGTTAGAAGAAATTAATCCCATGCCAAAACCATATAAACAAGAGAAAGTTTACCTTAAAGAAGTGCACCAACCTCTCTAACAATAAAAAATCATGTCATCATTGGAAATTATGCCCAAAAGAGGAGAACCCCACCATAAAAGCTCAAATAAACTTCAGATAACACTTTCAAGTGTCAACAACTACAAAGTGAGGTCTTTAAGCTATTAATCTCCAAGATAATAAAATACATTAATTAAACAATTGAATGGTTAACCTCAACATGTGTGCAAAAAATTTAATGCTCAATAAAATCATAATCAAACCACCCAATTATCACCAACCAATTAAATCAACATGAACACATATGTCAATGAGTTGTATGGTGCAGGGGTGAGTGTGGGAAGTGTTTCCAATAAGTGGTGTACCATGGAAACAAATTAGATCTCCTAAGCAAACCCATCATGATAACAACCTAATGACAAAATAGAAGCTCCACATAGGTTTAAACTTAGGGCACACTACCAAAGGACTATAACATAGTAAAACCTCATTAAACCATAAGGAGAGGCTTCACCATCAAAGATGCATGTAGTAGCCCCCATGTAACTCCAACTTAGTAACAACTATATCCACAACAATCTTAACATCATCAAACACATTTCCACCTATGCAATGCTAGTAAATGTTACAATGTCCAGTTGTGTCACCTAGGGAAATCCCACCAAGGAAAAGTGGGGTACCATAATACATATCATCTAACCATATCAAGATCATAGGAGAAGAGGATAGTAAAAATGCTAAAGCATCGAATCATCAAGAATGTCCCCACAACACATCCAATATAAGAGGACCATCTAAAACACCCCTCCTATTAACACTATTAATACATTATCATCATGCAAAAGTTAGTAAAAACCCCAAGCTGTAAACATCTACTTGCAAACACCCTCATCTAACTTCTTGTGGGGATATAATTAGCATCTAAGAATAAGATGTAGCAAAAAAACGATAAATATATCTATAAAAAAGATATCATAATAAGATAGCATGCTCCATAGCCATCAAATATACAATCAAGAGGTGATCAACTAGACAAACATATATGAAAAGACAACTAGATCAATGAGCAAAATTATTCAACTAAAGAAAAGTGAGGCTACCCAATAAAACTCCAAAATCACATAATCCAATGCCATGTAGGAAAACAACTCCATAAAGATGTATCCCCAAATTGGTTCAACGCCAATACCAGCGAAAAATCTCCATCAACCTTATGAAATCACAAAATGAAATGATTTAAACACTCTCAAATAAATTAATTATCAAAATATATTAGTCAATATTTTGTTGAAATCTCATCCTACTAAAAACAAGACAATTCCGTATGTAAAACCGTTTAACATAAATGACACATCGGCGTTTAGCACAAATCACACGTGAGGCCGACAAAATTAATTTAAGTGGGACTTATACTACTTATAATATAAGAAACCCGTCAATCAAAACTACTCATGATCCGCATGCATATCCATCTAGTGAAAATATCTCCGCCAGTCGATCCAAAAATGGCTTCAGATGGTGTTCCGGAAGAATATTTGGATGTGGTGTTCCAAGAATTTGCTTACGATCCCATTCGACTCCCGCTTGCGGAAGATCCTGCTCAGCTGCTATACACCCGTAGGACACTTGAGACAATTTGGGTGACGAAACACGATGCCATCAACCCATATACCCGCCACCCCTTCAACATCAACAATGTCATCCCCCAGACTGAGTTGAGACAGGAAATGCAGCGATACATCAACAAAAACAGAATCCCAGGGCTTCAGGTAATTCCCGATTATACTAAACTCTTAAACCAGACTGAAATGACACGTCTGCTGAAGGATTTGGTTTACTGTTTTCGTTATATTTCTCAGAAGGAAAACGAAATCAAGGAAGAAGCTGATTGGAACGCCCTGTGGCAGAAGCTCAACCTGATCCGTCTTTATTGTGAGTACGGGGAATCTAACAGGGAATTTTTTTCGTCAATCCAGGGATACCAATACTTGTTCATGGTGGTCGATACACAGCTACAGTGTTCCTACTCTTTAAGTGAAGAAACGAAGGAAGTGTGCCGAGAAGTGGCAAGGATAGTCGATATCGTGGGCTTCAGATTGAGGGATTTGGAGACAATACCTGAAAACTCTATATTGGCGTTTGTACATATTCTGTCTTATCTTGGAAAATCCAAGTATTTGAAAATCCAGAGCATGGTCCTAAAAATTTACTATCAGATGTTTTATCACAATATCAATTATCCTCTTATAAACGAGGGAAGAACCATAGTTCCTTGTGTCATCCAGATTACTCTCAAATTGTTAGGGCGCCACAATTCGAGGGATAAAATCATAAATGAAGATCTCTACAATGGGACGGCGATTCTGAAAGCGACGTGGATGTGGAGGAGGCTCACTTTGCTCCATTTTGACAACTACGTCGACGTTGTTGTGAAAGTTGTAATACTCTGCATTTCCCGTTATCAACAACATCTACTTTCTTCCCCACAGGGAGGGGCACATTGTATTGGTAAAGCACTTAACCGAGGGCTGGAATTAATTGAAGCTTTAGTGAAGGCAGAAGAATCTGAAGTTTATAAGTATGTGAAGCAGAAGAAAAGGCTTGAAGAATTGGACATAGTCAAAGATATTGTTGCAATGGTGGAACTCGTTGTGGCAGGGGTCAAGTTCAAATCATCTCATGTTCGATTCGGTTTAATTATTACCGCAGAACTTCTGAAAAGCGGTCGTAGAAAGCTGAAACAAAGAGAGATTAATGTTTTTGCAGATTTTCTTGAAAGCGAAACTGCAAAGAAATATAGTACACATGTTAGGCAGTTGCTTCGCGACATTACAACGATGGCTTCTTCTCGCTAGAAATGATAGATAACTTTATTTTTTCAAGGAGTTTGGTTGTGTCAGGGGAAAGATTGTGTAAGTTTCGATGTATTATAAGACACCCTCTATCTCGACAGGAAAATTATATATAGCTGACCGCGAAAGTACAGGATAGCTGTCTGTGATTGTGGGTAGAAGTTATTAGTTCTGTGAATGAAATATCAACTAAACTGGTGGACAGGCAGTGGGGCTCCCTTCTATGCGAAACTCTACCACTCTTTCAGATGTGACCTGAGGCATGTAAAATTTGGCCAGTTCTGAATTTGCAGGCTCTATTTATTTGTATTTGTGGTCTGTTTTGGATTCATGGTTTTACTGTGCAGTTCATTTGATGCCTGTAACGGATTCGCTTTAAAGAATGACGCCTGTTTATTCTCCAACAGGTAATGAGGACGAACCGTTGGCTGTCATGTTTTTAGATCTTTCTTAATTATTATTATTTTTTATTTTTTATTATTAATTATTATTATTATTTTAATTTTTTATTATTATTATAAATTATAATATCAATATTCTTAAATTAGTTGTTATGGTAGTTTTTATAAGAATATTATTTGATCTTAATAATTATTTTTAAAATATTAATTTTCATGAACTAGCGGTTATATGATCTTCACATCACTTTCTATTTAAGCTTGCACCACGATTTGCATTTGGTCTTCATGATGAACCACATTAGGTGGTTCGAATATAAATATTAATTATTTTTTCTATATTATTAAATGCGTCTCCTCCTTGGTCTTGGGCTTACCCATATCTTCTACTACTGCAACCTTCCCATGATCCTCCATGGTTGGGGTAATCTCTAACTTCCTTTCTTTGCTCTGGTACTTCTGCCCTTTGTAAGTGATATTCTGTCGGTCTTCTTCACTAATAGAAAATTTTCCCCATGGCTAGGCCATAATCTAAGCTTTGATACCACTGCAATGTTCCAAACTTAAACAAATAGTTATACACAAACCAATTTGATTATTTCAAAGAAAAGTTAAACTATCAGAAAATACTCAATACATAATAGAAATGGGAACCAACTAATACATTTGATTTAGTAATGGAGCAATGTACAATAGTATGGAAAGATCACATGGGCTTGCTTCAAGGAACCCAGGTGTTGATAGTAATCCCAAATTCTAGGAAGCAACTACTCTAAAGCTTTATGTTGTCTCCAAGCTACAAAACTGCTGGCTAGGAATGTGCTGCAAGAAACCTTGCCTTTGGTGCTCAGAAAATTTTGCAATTTCAGCCACAAAATCCTTGGAAAAAACCCAAAAATTGGCCTATATCCAACCACCCAATTCATACTCCTCTACGGCCTACGCCCTCCAAGTAGCGACATCAAAACGACCTGCAAGAAATGGCCACAAATTCCTCCTCCAAGCTCTGAAATGGAAGCAAACACCACTTAAAATATATCCTCTAACCTCCATGGCAAAGCTCAGCCCCAAGGACTGATACTCTACCCACTAGATGAGCTCCCACGCACTGCTTCTGCGTTGGCCCAGGAAGTACAAAAATCACACTGCCAAACTTGAACCCCTATCAGCCCCAAACTCCCCCAAAGGCTGGCAATCCTCCTTAGCCTCTCCTCTAGAAAATACCACAACAAAACTCTCCTACTCAACTCCACAAACAACTCGACTTCCTCTCCCCCTACATCCTCCAAAAATAAGCACCACTTGGAAGGAAATGATATTGCTCGAAACCAAACAAGAATGTTCTCCTGAAGAAATGAAGGAAACCTTCCTAGAGTGGCACTCGAAGTCCCCCGAAGAAAGGATGAGCTCTTCGCCTCGAGAAATCGAAGTCCCCAGAAGTCAGTGACTTGGCTAAGTAGCTCGAGAAACCAAGAGAAATAGATATACACTTATGAATGATTTGAGAAGAGAGAGTTTCCCTCCTTATATAGTTTTCGTGGGGTAATTTTCCCTCCATTTCATCCTCGAGCATGGGCCCCACTTAACCAACGCCATGCAAAAGTTATCTACCTCTCTATGCATATCGAACTAAGGAGTTTGCAATTGCCTAGTGAGGGTGGCCTCCATGTGTAACTTAACTTTAAAACGAAATATCTTCTCCTAGTCTAATCTCCTAATATCATCAAATGGGGTCCACTAACTCCAAAATTGGCCCCATAATACAAAATTAAATCCCGTTCCAAAATTATTTAGTAAGGGACATTACACTCCCAATCCTCCTGGTCCCTATATTTTGGAGTAGATGACTCGGGTTCCAGCTTTGACAGTCAATTTTCTTGAGGTAAATGAGCTTTATGATGATTTCCAAGCAAGAGTAGTTATATGCAGATTTAATGGATTCTGGCCCAAATCAGAGGCTCTACATCAATGGATTTTCTCTACTTGGACAGAAAACTATGATATTCATATATGTTCTAGGGTTTTTTATTGTAAAGTTTAACACAACAAAAGATATGGATTATGTATTAAACGAGGGACCATGGGTTTAGGAAAATGCAGGTCTATTCATGATACCTTGGTTTTCGGGTTTTGATGCAAACACCATGGTGTTCTCCAAAATTCCAGTGTGGGTCAGGTTACATAATCTACCATTGCATTTTTGGCATCACAAATTATTAGAAGGAATAGAGAATTCTTTTGGAAAATTCTTAAAGGTGGATGCAGATTGAGTCTCAAAAGGAATTTTCACTTTTGTTGGAATCTGTATGGAGGTAAACCTTTACTAAGGTTTACCTTATATTATTTTGTTATTTCGCAACAATATGGAGTGGCCACAACCCCTTGACTATGAGAATATGACATTTTTTTTGTCGTACATGTCTTCAAACCAGTCATCTTCAAAACGCGTGTCATCGAGTTAAAGAAGACCCAAAAAGAAAAAAGAGACAAGTTCAAAAGCCAAAAGGTGTGTAGTTTTCAAAAACCTAGGAAGTAGAAGAAGAGGGTTCCAAAACCCCAGAAAACACCACAAACATAAATGATCCAAAATCCTAGGACACCACAAAGAAGAATGAGTCTGAGCATAATTATTCATTACTTCCAATGCCTTAGTTCAACAACAACAGATTGAGATGATTCCATCTGAAAAAGAAGTGATACAAAACGAATTCATGAATCAGAAATTTCAGATTATAATAAAGAAATCCCAATAAATGTAAAAGGAAAATAAAATGACTATTGTATCATCCACACCCAGCTCTAGTTGTTAGTGAAAAATGGAAAAAATGAAAGGTAGAAAAGAGTAGACTAGTGTTAACTCTCTCATGAGTTTTTATTGATTTGGGACACCAGCATCTTTTGTTTTATGCATATTATTTTAGCATTTACAATATGTGATTTTGTTCATTATGAATAAAATTACGATTTTTCCTTGGAAAAAAAATATATGTTATTATAGTTATATCTAGTTAATATTTAACTAGATATAGTTTTAGATTATAATTAGTTAGTTATAACTATAACATAATTATATATAATTATAGTTAACATAACATAACTATATATAAAATAACATAATTAGTATATACATATAAACTTTATTTTTGCAACGAATTGATTGAGCTTTGAAGCATGATCAAACTTTATAGCTCAATCAAGCCATTGCCTAACCATTTATATGGCTCAATCGAGGGTTTCTTGAACCCTCGATCAAGCTTTATAATTCAATCAAGTCATTGGTTAACCATGTATATGGCTCAATCGATGGTTTTTTAAACCCTCGATCAAGATATATATATATATATATATATATATATATATATATATATATATATATATATATATATATATATATATATATATATATATATATATATATATATATAATCAAACATTTTAGACTAAGTTTTTCTACGTGAACATGTGCATACTGATGAAACCTAGTATTGCAAAAAAATGTTACAACTCCCAAGGCTATGACCTTAAATTATCAACGAGGCATTCCTACAAACTTAAGAGGTTTTGGCACTATATGTGCAAAATACAATGTGTCTTTATTATATTGATCTGATGTAATGGAATGAATGTCATGAAATCAAAGCCAAAACTAATTGTAGAAATGGAAATGTTTCTCTATTTGCAAGAAATGGAAATGCTACTTTTTAAAATGTAAACATTAATCCTAATTTCAAGAAGGTAAAGGTTATGCCATTTGTACGAATGAAAAGTACTCGTATAATTGCATAATGTAAATCTTGTTCTACTTGAAACAATGTGAATCATTATTCTAATTGCATAATGTGAAAAAATGCGTTGAAAAGAAACTAATCCTATGCAAGAACAACAATTTGTAATTGAAATCCTAAGAGCATGAATTCAAAGAAATAAGCCTAATCTACTTTGTAAAAAGGAAAGTCTTAAGTGGTGTTTATTATTCCCCAATCATGGATTTAGAGCACATGGGTCATTATTCAAGCATAGAGACAAAAATCAAGCTTTTGGAGCACATTTGGTCAAGTTGACACATGCTACACGAGTGCTACAAGAGGTCTTGTTTTGTTATATGAGCGAGATAACTTGCCAAATTCCCAAGTAAATCAAATGAAAATGGGGTGGGAATTTTTTTTGTTAATAAGGATGTATTAACTCCATTACAAGTGGAATCACTCCAAAATACACCTATTAACAAGTGCTAAAAAATAGCAGAAAATTACTACTCTAAAAACTAGAAATTCAAGAACTAGTGAGCTAGTTAACATACCAAATGCCTAACGTAATGAAGTGAAAATGATATAGGGTAAAAAAATTATTAACTTGAATTTTATTACGACCCAATACAAGTGGAATCAACTCAAATGAAGCCCATTAACACATTCTAAAATATAGCATAAAATTACTACTATTTTACTATAAGGCATTTCCAGAAATTCTAGATTTGTGAACTAGTAGAGCAATCCAAGTAGCTTAATGATGAATATGAATATTCAAAGTTGTTCTAAGGATGCATCATGATTTTGAATTTGTAAATAAACTGAAAAAAAACTTGTTTCAATCGTGTATCCACTGTAACCTATAGCAAAAGAAGCATGAATAGTAAATGCAGAAATAAGAGATGCAAGTGAAAAAGTCATTCAAAGAAAATAAAAAAAATGTACAAAAGGGCTTTGAGGCTCCTTGGATGGCCAAGTCCAAGGAAACTCAGAGTCCTATGAAGGAAACAAAGTTTTAGAAGTTAAAAATGGCACCAAACTTCATTATTTGAATTAATCCAAATACATCCCTGCTAGAAATGAAAGTGGGGTTGATAACTAACAAGTTTTCTCCACAATAAGACTAAGAAATACATATCTCTAGAGGGAAATTCTAATTGGTAGTTATAAAAAGTGATGAGGAAGCATCCTTCTTAAAAGGAGGAATCTTTCCCCTCCAAAATCCCTCAAATAGTGGATATGTTCTCAATACTAGAAATTTTTATTGACATAGAGCACATTCCTAGATTTTCTCAATCACTGGAGTTCTAGAATTTGTGCAATAATTTCATAATATCTTATTCATTTATTATTCAATCTTGGTCCTCCTGTAGCAAGGAGTAAGTCCCTAAATTATCTCATCCTCCAAATCTTCATAATTTGCCCAATATTCTACAAAAATAAATAATATTAGGCACAAATAAGAAATTATTTATAAACCTTCCTAATGAACACATTATAGCTCAAAATATATCATCTAATGCAAAAATAGAGGTTTAATGTGCTAAAGGATGGTTTGATGGGCCTTAAATTATATCCAATTCTAAGGCCCATCACATACCTCTTATGATTTGTGAAAATTACAAAGACAAGCATTTCATTTAATGGAAAATTGATAGATTATACGCCACTAAAAAATTTTGCAAAAAATATCACTAGATCAACAACATAATTCTCCACAAATTTGTCTTTTACTCCGAATCAAAATTCACAATGCTTATATAAATTTTGAAGGCTTCGATTCCATAAAAGAGTAAAATTTTGAATTTTCATCGCCACATTTGGCCCAAAAGTGTAACCCATCTTCATGCATTCACCCTATAGCCTATTTAAATGGGGGAATTAAACCACCCTAGATCTATCTTAACTTTGGATCTACCAAGCAAGGAGAGGGATCAAATATTTTAAGATGCAAACCTCTTTTAGAGTGAAAAGAGATTTGATCCCTCTCGATGTTTGGAAGAACAAGAGTTGAGATAGATCTAGGTTGTATTTTAAATAATCTCATCCTTTTAATACTATTCAACATGTTAAATTATTTTTAAACTAGCATAACTTTATAGATTAAATGGCTAGTAAATGTTGATAGGCGTAAATTTTCAAGAGGTATCAAAACACTTATTTCATAATTGTGTAGTATAACTGATAGACTAAATAGTCCTTTTATTGCAATTTTTTTGATCAATTTTTCCCAAAATTGGATAGAGGTTTTTAAGAATCATAAGTTTAAGTTGTTTAATTTGCAATGGTTGTGTGCCTAAGGTTATGAATCATAATCTTTCTTGAAATTGTATTACCATATTATGGTAAAAAGAACCAATACTTCTAGTAGTGAGACTATACCATTTGACGATACATTATTCTTAACAATGGAGATTCTTAATATATAAATAGGTTTTGTTACAATTCCATGGGCTAATACCATGGTTTTATCAATACCAATCCCTAGAAAACGATGACTCTATTTATATGTCACTTAACATTTTTTTAATTAATCAATTTAATTCAATGGGCTTTTAAGAGGGAATAAATATTTTGGAGATAAATATCAACCTTTGATTTGTAAATAGTACTAACCTATCATCCACTTAATAATTATTAATAATTAAACTAAATTTTTGAAAATTTTATTCTGAAATAAACATCTACATAACATTAATCTATTAATAAATTTCCTTGTAATATGAAATCATTGCATCTGTGATTCATATCTTGTATACTAAAAATCTTTCGTGATAATCACATCAATGATAATTTATGGTATATCGTCGGGACAAGATAGAGAATAAGATCATGACATCATATTAAATAAAAGAAGTGATGTAAAAATAATTATATCTACCACCTAGAATATAACAACTAATTTTACTTCTTTTAAATATAAAATACTATATTCAATAATATTTTTTATCTTCTATTATTTTAGTTCTACTTTTTAAGATGTTTACCCAATGTTAAAAGAACTAAATCAAAATTTTAAACTTTATTTTAAATTTAGCCAATAAATATTTATTTATATTAAAATTTTAATATTTTATGAATAAATATATTCATACACTTATTGGCCTAAATTAATAAAATGTTAATTTAAATATATTGAAAATAAAATTTAAATATTTTATAATATAAATATTATATAACGTAAAATCAAATTGTTAGTCTCTAATTGTGTCTAGGAGCCTTTTCCAGTTTAACAAGTTTACTATGGAAGGGATGTTGTATTTTTTTTGTTATGTTAGGTAAACATTTTACTTCAAATAAAATGGAAATAAAAGAAACAAAAAATTACTCTATCATAAAATAAAAATAACTTTAAACTAAAATAATAAGGTAAACTTGACTTGATCAAGATATTGGTGGTTTTTGAGCTCCATGTTTATGAAAACCCATGGTATTCATGTAGAATATAGTCTATTTAAAGGAAGAAATTAAACCAACATATATCCATCTTAATGAATCTACCAAGTGTCGAGAGGGATCCTTCTACCCTCTATTCAGATTGGATCTACCATTAGATCTACCAAGTGTCGAGAGATCCCTTTGTTTATGCCCTTTGTTCAACTTGGATCTACCAAGTGTCGAGAGATCCCTCTGTTCAGATTGGATCTAGCAAGCATCGAGAAGGATCCTTCTGTTCAAATTTGATCGAAACTTGATAGATCAAAGTTAAAATAAACCTCTAGTGATTTATTTGAAATGATATATATTCCAATTTTATTGTTCTAATAAATATTTTCAACATTCCCTAGTTTAAAAATTGATACAACATAATATTTCCATTATTAAATAAATAAATTTAAATATTATTATTTTTGAAATCGATTATTTTTATCATTAAAATCAAACTATATACTAATTATCATTATAATTAAATATAATTATACAATTAATTATAAAATTATAATTTCATATTTCTTAAATAATATTTTTGAGTATATAACTATACTAGAATCTAGAACACTAGGATTATAATATCTCAACAAATCTACAATGTTAACCATCCTTTCAAATTTCATATGTATTTCAAGCAAAACTGTAAATAGATCCTAAAACTACAAAAGTCAACACTGATTTTCTATATTTAAGAGATCTGGTTGTTTCAAATATCCAATCAATATGGTTGCTTGTTTATTTTCTCCTGTTTTGTGCTTTCTAATGACTCAATTTAGTCGTTTGACAATGGACTGTGAGCACGTGAGCACACTGAAGTATCAGAGTGGGATAAGAATGGGTTGTCATCAAATTGTTGGTTTCAGTAGTTAACTTAAACAAGAAAGAAATGAAACTAAAACTGAATGTAAACTAAAAAGAATCACACAAATAAACACAATATTTTACGTGGTAAAACCTTGACATTGTGTCAAGGAAACATCCACGGGGCAAGGGATTAGATCATTTTTTTATCAAGATTGGTTCTCCATGATACAATAGTTCGGGAATTCATCATTTTTATAAGAGCCTCCTCTGTTACATAACCGTTGTTTCAGTATAAAACTTAACTGAACAGTAACTAATACAGTTTGGCACATATTTACGAAATTCAATGTCAAATTTCAACAAACTCCATCTTAGCAACAATTTTCCTAATCCCTTTTCCATGCCCATTCATAATCTCTTTTATAGGCCAAGAGAAGCTAAACACCATCGCATCTTCCCTACTGTAACTAGCTTTGTGAGTATGTTTGCACAATTCTCCCATGTGTGGACATTCTTGAAGCTACTTTTCTGCCATCGATCACATGTCTCATAAAATGATAGCTTACATCAATGTGCTTGGTCTTGCTGTGATAAGCTGGATTCGTAGCCAAGTGAATAGAACTCTAATTGTCACAGAGTACATGCACTCTCTCCTGAGTCCTTACAATCTCATCAAGTAGACCCTTTAAGCATATTTCTTCTTTACTGGTATCTAAAGCAGCTATATATTCTGCTTCGGTAGTGGATAACGCAACTGTTTCTTGAAGTTGTGACATCCAACTAATTGCTCCACCTACAAGAGTAAAAACATAACCTATAGCAGATCTCCTTTTGTCCAAATCACCTACATAATCAACATCCACATATCCACGGAGTGATCCTGCACTACCATTAAAGATGATGCAATGATCACTTGTGCCTCTTAAATATCGAAGCACCCATTTCACTGCTCGCTAATGTTCTTCACCTGGATTTGCCATGAACCTGCTGACAACTCCAACTACATGTGAAATTTCAGGTCTTATAGATACCATCACATACATTAAGTTTCCTACAACATTTGCATATGGTACATGAGACACATATTGCTTTTCTTCATCAGTTCTAGAACTCAAAACCAAAGAAATCTTGAAATGGGAAGCTAATAGAACATTAACAGGTTTCACATTGTTCATACCGAAATTTTCAAGTACTCTTTCCACATACTTTTTTTGTGATAACCAAAGCTTACCATTTTTCTTGTCTCTTTGTATCTCCATGCCTAAGATATGTTTTTTTTCTCCAAGATCCTTCATATCAAATGTCCTAGAGAGCTGAGCCTTTAGCCTATTGATCTCATCCATGCTTTTGCTTGAAATAAGCATATCGTCAACATACAAGACTAAGATAATGAATATGCCATTGAAACTATTGAAGTCTATACAATGATCATACTCACTTCTGATAAAGTTTTGGCTCACCATGAAGGAGTCAAACTTCTTGTACCATTTCCTGGGAGACTACCTCAGGCCATATAATGATTTCCTGAGCTTGCAAACTAATCTTCTGTTGCAATATTGTACAAAACCTTCTCGTTGTTCCATATATATTTCTTCATCCAAATCACCATGTAGAAAAGTTATTTTAACATCTAACTATCCTAACTCAAGGTTAAGTAATGCAGTCAGTGCCAACACAGTACGAATAGAAACAAGTTTTACAACTGGTGAAAAAATCTCATGAAAGTCAATACCTTCAACCTGAGAATACCCTTTTGCTACCAGCCTCGCCTTATACCTTTCGATACTTCCATCAACTTTCCATTTCAATTTGAAGACCCATTTTCATCCAACAACACTTCTCCCTTTAGGAAGTTCTACAAGATCTTAGGTATTGTTCTTGTCTAAGGAATCCATTTCTTCTTCCATAGTCGTTTTTCGTTTTTCGCTATCTGTATCATCTATTGTTTACTAATAACAAGAAGGTTCCCCATCTTCAGTAATCAAAGAAAAAGATGAAGCAGAATCTTCATACCTTTTGGGAGTTTTTCTTTCCCTTGTAGACCTTCTTAGAGTGACTGGTTGCTAAACTAGTTCATAAACTTCAATAGTTTCCTTTGTATCTGCATCACCTTTTCCTCCAGAAGTCTCTCCTTCCTTTCGATTTTCAAAGAAAGGTCTAGCCTCCAGCTGAATTTGTTGATTTGGTGATACCTCTTCCTGTTCAATTCTTTCAACATTTGATTTGAAAAGAGAATATCAATCAAATGTTACATCTCTGCTAATGACTATCTTCCGTGACGTAGGATCCCACAACCTGTATCCTTTCCCCGCATAGTCATACCCAACAAAGACATAACATTTCGATTTTGGATCTAATTTTGAACGCTTATTTTTAGGAATAAGAGCATAAGCATCACAACCAAATATCCTTAAATGTGAATAATCACAAGACTGACCTAACCAAACTTCTTCAGGAATTTTACAATTTATTGCTACTGAAGGAGATCTATTAACTAAATAACAAGCAATGGATATTGCTTCTGCCCACAACTCCTTTTGCAGGTTAGCATTGTTGATCATGCTTTTAGCTCTTTCCATAAGATTCTATTTCATACGTTCAGCAACACCATTTTTCTTAGGAGTATAAACAGTAGTTTTGTGTCTAACAATTCCTCCATCCTTACAATATTGTTCAAATTCTAAAGAGGTAAATTCACCACTATTGTCAGTTCTTAAACATTTAATTGATTTGCATGTTCTTTTATCTACCATTACTTTAAATTTTTTAAAGACATTGAATACATCAGCTTCCTCTTTTAACATAAAGACCCAAACTTTTCGGGAGAAATCATCAATAAACGTTAAGAAATATAAAGCACCTTCATACGATACAATAGGAGATGGTCCCCACATATCAGAATGAATATAGTCCAAAATTTCTTTACTATTATGACTTCTAATTTTAAATATCTATTTACATTGTTTTGCATACACACAATGTTTACAGAAATGAAACTTCAAGGATTTCAAATCAGGCAGTAATTTACAGTTCATCAGTACCTGAAGACCTTTCTCGCTCATGTGACCCAATCGTTGATGCCATAGGGGAGTACCTTCTTCTTCTTTCTCTGACACAATCGTTACTTCACTGACCTAAGTACTTCCTTTAAGTCTGTAAAGATTTCCAACCTTTTCTGCTTTCATAACAACTAGGGTGCCTTTTGAAACTTTCAATGCTCTATTCTGACTTGTAAACTTATAACCATCTGAATCCAACACTCCCAAAGAAATCAATTTTTTCTTCAATTCAGGTACATGTCTAACACTAGTTAATGTTCTAAATGTCTTATCATACATTTTAATCCTAATATTTCCCATCCCAACAGTCTAACATTATACATTATTACCCATAAACAGAGAACTACCATTTACAACTTCATATGAAGTAAACCAATTTTTGTGTGGACACATGCGATGAGAAACACCAGAGAATACTTTTGCTACAACTCATGCTTTAAATCTGTCAATTTCACCTTTCTCATTCAACTTTGTCTTGTACACCCATTTCACACCAATGATATTTTTTTCCTTTGACAAATCAACCAAATCCGATGTATCATTCTTTTCAATAGCTTCAATTTCTTCATCCATGACTTGCACCCAATTTTAATCTTTGATTTCGTCTTCAAACAAAGAAGGTTGGAATGACAACACTGCAAAATTTGAACTAACATCCAAATCATCATAAACATTGTTCTAGCATTTTTTGTTTTTGATAAGATAGAATATCTAAAAAAATCTTTAGGATATGGACATAACAATAGTGAATAAAATATTATAAAAAGAAAATATCTTGATGATGATGTCCATATCAAAGAAAATGTTAGGTATATACTCTAAAAAAATCAAGGCAAAATGAAAATTCTAGGTAGAAAGAAAACAAATAAACTCTGAAAGTGAGTAAGTCTAAATGCCACTACTCTGTTTATGCAAAATAATGGTTGTGTGCAACTTGTTTTTAAATGCCACAACCCATGACATTCAAATTATTTAATCTTCGTTGCTTCGTGCTTCAAATTTGATGTTATAGTTAGAGAATAAATATCTGGCCAAATTGTTTAATCTTGGTAGATCAATAGTTAGGTAGAGAATAATAAGGTACTCATCAGTTTAATCTGAGCCCTTGGAGGTTATAAGGGTAGATTTAGATAGTTTGATTTTGTTAAATAAAAAGAAAGGATAAGGGTTTTCTAGCTTAAATGCACCCATTAAGTGAAGAAAAAAATGATAGGATAAGCAAAGGGTAAGTAGAGAAAGGTTGCAAATGTTTAATGGTTGATTGGACAAAATGTATATTTATCATGTTTCTATGCTCATGAGGCAATTATACAAGGCAAATGAAGGTCTACTTGATCAAGTAATTAACTTCCCATTCATCTCCATTCATTCATATATTTACTAATTTCCCCTTCATACATTCATATTCATTCATTTTCCACTAAGAACCCCTTTTCCTAAGGTCAAAACCCTTTTTTCCTAAGAAAAGTGAAAATCCCATACAAAATCCCTTTTTACATGAAAAACCCACAAAAATATATTTTCCCTAAGTATTTATGCTTATATGAAAAGCAAATAAACCATTAAAAAGCACTTTACTTAGTGAAATTCCCCTTTTCGCATAAAATTCCCCTTTTCCCCTTATATTTCATATATTTTCCCTTTTCCCGCTCATATTCCATATTAACACTAACTTAATGTATTAAACCCTTAATATTTTCCTTTTCCCATATAATATTACTCCATTTATAAAATACCCCGAAAACCCTTACTTTTATTAATAAAACTATGTATTCTATACAATATTGCATCGGCGGGACCGCAGGCCTTTTAACATGCATACACCCCCGCATTACAATACCCGATGGGAAGCCCGGACCCGACGCTATATATATCACAATCTAATACCATATCGTGTCCGCCTCCATCGCAAAGTCCCACTATTACATATATCCTCTGCATTGCGATAAGCAATGCGCGATGGACCCGACCACATATATATTATATTTTATCGCTATATCGCATCCGTTCTCATCGCAAGTCCTGTCCGATGTATACATCCTCTGCCTTTGCAATATCCAATCTCCGATTGCGATAGACCCGGACCTGACCATATATATATTACAATTTAATGCCACATCGCATCCCCCTCTTGTCGCAAGTCCCGACCAAAGCCATTACTCCCCGCCATACTACGATTGTAATATGCGAATAAGACCCAGACTTGATATCATTATCTGCTCCAATTCATACATTTTCAAGTCAACATATTGTGTTTTGCAAAGATTTTATGTGTTAAATCGTTTTTCAATTTAAACGAAGAAATGACCCGAAACTCCATTTAAGCCGCTAATCATGTTTTTAACCATGATTAAGCCATTCTTGCCATAACTAATCCCTCTGTATTCCTTTTTTGCTCCACTACTATTCATCTTCACTCGATAGTTAAAAATTTAACTTTTTTTCCATTTAACGCATAAAAAGCCACTTTTGCTCTGTTTTGCTTGTTTTACACAGCATAGCCTCCATAATGCCTATGCGGCCATTAAACCATGATTTCATCCTCTGATATGCCCCAGACTCCTTCCGATAAGAATTCGAAAGCCAATGAAGACCTTCTCTACCACCTAAGTCTTTCTTAACAGTTTTATGTGTTTTGCTGGTGAAGATTGTTGTTCCAGGTCTATAAAAACAAGTTTGCATAACAGTTTGAAGACAAATATGAGCGATTTACTATAAAAACAAGGTAAAAACTGGAAATCACAATAAAGGTCACTCAGCCAAGTCAAAGAATATTCACAAAGTTCAAAAGAATGTTAGATAAAAGATTTAATTGAAGGAATCAGCGAGTGTGAAGGATACAAATAGTCAATCAGCTTAAAGGGGGAAAATATCATACAAAAGCCAGCATAGCTTGAATAAAGGGGACAACAAGAAATAGTTCAAAGAGCTGCCCCTATCTTCTTGCACGAAGATATTTTCCTTTCCTTGAATAAATCTTAAACATTTTTAAGATATTTTTAGTTTTATTATTGTATAAATAAATCTCTTCTCGTGATGTTATGGGTTCGAAGTTCAAGATTCATAGTTCATTGCTTGTAAAGTTGTGACTATGTATTCTACTTTGAACCTGGAAGTCACCTTTGAAGGAAGCTTTTGTAGACACTTGATGTACTCAATATTTCTAGGGCCTTAGAGGATTTTGAATCTGGGTTTACACAGTTTTGTGTTATCCTGTAAGTTTTTCCAGTTTTCAATAATTATGTTTTCTTCATATGTTTATGACTTATAGAGATATTTAGGTAGGAACAATTAGAGTTTCAATTGATTCCTATAAGCTCCTGAAGTGATCATCTATTAAGAGATTGGATTAATGCAACTGTCTGTGTAGCTAATCCCCTCTAATCAATAAATCATCAGCATCTTGTGTAAGCTTAAGTATACTACCTTGAAACTTTTGAATGTAGTTCATAAGGTTTTCCAACTTATGATTGTTCTGTTTTATAGTATGGAAACTGTGATAATCATATATTTTGTTGTCTTTTACTCACCGCTGTTTAGATTTGTATCACTGTGTAATACTTTATAGCAGCCCTCTGTTGAAGTATTAATATAACCCAAAGGATTAATTACTTTAATTCTACATTTGTCTTCTTTCATCGGTCTTCCAAAATTAAAACCAAAAACCCCCAAAACAATTATTTTAGATGCTCTCGCATTGATAGCTTGACCTACTACTATCTCAGAGGAACAACATCATACTGGCATCATTTCTAGGGATTTGAATTTCATTAAAGTTTCCCTTGGGACAACAATATTCATTCATTATTTTCCTTTAAAGGTGATCAAATATTTAGAAAGGTTAAAATCATTCACCTTGGCGACTCCAAACTCCCAAGCTGGCACCTTATAAACATACCAGATCTCGTTGAGACGCGGACATAGTTAAACCTCTGTCAGATACTGAAAGGCTTCTGAGGAAAGCCAATTCTAAAAGGGGACACGACCAATCATCTTTCTTCCTCTTCAGTCCTACAGTCTAAAGAGTTAGAATCATTTGACCCCTATAGTAATATCCCATCTGATCCTTATTATTCCCATTTATCACCCAGGGTTGCTGAACTTCTAAATAAATGAACTGATTTTAAGTCAGCCTACCTTATTTATTCATTAGAATCTCATCCAAGACCCTCACTACCACCAGGATCACCTAAAACTGAATCTGATTTGGGTTTTAATCTTCCTGAATATAAACCCACAGATTTTATATCCCCTACCACCTATCCATTTCCTTCCATTTTTTATCAACCTGAAGCTTCTTCTTCTTAACAACCTGAACAGACCTTTTATGTATATACCAATCCTCTCTTTGCATCAAAAGAAGGTATTCTTTTACAGGTCCTGAAGCTTTTAAGACTCCTCTAAAGTCTTTCAGGAGGTCTCCACCTCCTTCACCTCCAACTAGTTTATCTACCCCTAAAGCACCATCTTCTTTCTCTACTTCTTCATCCTCTACATCTACAAAAACACCTCATACTCCACTTGGACAACCTCATAAACCTCAAGCACCTCATACGCCACCTGTTGTCATGGCTTTCCGACCTATTGTATAGGCTAGATATACTGCCTTAGTCTTACCTAATAAACTTGAGGCATTCCTAACTGGGTATTTAAAATACCTTCCCAAGTACAATGGAGAAACTGGTCCCTCAGCTGAGGACCATCTTCAAGCTTTCCTATATTTTGTAGACAATATTAATACTGAGCAAGAGAATGTTTATATGAGATCTTTTGTACAGTCACTTGAAGGAAATGTGAGGATTTGGTTTATACAGTTACCAGCAGCTACCATTAGAAATTGGGAAGAGCTTACAACCATATTTAAAAATCAGTGGGTTGTTGTTGAAGCCCCGAAAATCGGATCTACAACAAGGGGGATACCCGCCCGGTCCGAACCTTGGTTGGCAGCTCCTTTTCCGTTTGGTATAATGGGTCCGACTGGGGATATGGGACCAGTTTCCCAATTTCTGTGTGTGTGTGAGAAAGATGAATATTTCTGTTTCTAATAGTTTCTAAATGGAATACTTCTACTCTATTTCTAATCTAATAATAAGGAAAATATATTCTAATAAACAAAAATATGTAAATCTATACTAACCAGGGTTGTGATATTTCTTCTATGAGATCTAAAATGATTTGAAACAAAAACTGGTAATAAAGATCATTCAGCTATTATGAGAAAAGAATTCAATAAAGATAAACCATTTCGTATAAAAAGTTAGACGAAACAGTTGTGAAAAACATATCGCATAATGAGCTATTCATACACTAAGCATAAATAAATAGCTATCACCACACAAAAGTGACAAATGATAACTCAAGCATTCATACATTAATATATAAATAATTGAATTGGGAATCACTCTAACACAAGGCAGAAATAGTTAAGAGATAGAAATACCATTTATAACTAGTTCTACTCATGAGCTTCAAGCGATAACAATTTATTTCTCCTTGATTAAATATCCACTAAGAGTACAAAAGTGCAACATCAGTAGCAGTTATCAAATGCAAACATTAATAAATCATGTTCCATTCATTCATCAAAACCTCCTCAGAGGGTACAGAAGTGCATGTTCTTGGGATAAGTTTTTGATAAATTTCAGGACCCTTCTCTAAATGCATGAGAATGGTTTAAATACTACTAACTAAAATCTAAAAATAAATTATTACAAAAATATAGGATGCAGTTTAAATGACCATCCTCTTTTCAGGAAAAAAAAAAAAAAAATTAAAGCTAAAATTGAATCTAAAATTAAAATACTTCTGTATTTGGTCCTTGAAATCGCATGCATGCAGCATCTGTTTGAGAAGAGTCGGCTGGCTGACTTCCGCTTTTAGCTGAGCTGAGAAAACAAAATCGACAAGAGCTGGCACCATTTTTTCAGCCGAATTAATGATACACTTAACAATCATCCACTGGCTATGTGGCTTTACCAAGTATACCCAATAATAATCCCAGTTCAACTTAGTTAACCCTTGGATTGCTTTTGCCTTTTCTTGAGCTCTCTGTTTCCAATCTGCCTGTAGTGTTACTTTCTTGCGATTTTCGGGACTTGCAGGTGACTAGGAAACTAACAACTTTCCTCTTTTAGAAACTTTTCTCAACAATGCGCGATTAGCGCTAGGCGCTAATCGTGCATCGGAAATTGCCTTCATTCCTGGATCCGGGTTTCCTTGATGCGTTTTTCGCCTTTTGCACTTTATCCTTCCATCAGATATAAAGTTCAATATTTGTAAACATAACAGTTCCGTAAGCTCTTGACCCTGAGTTTTAAATTGTCTATTTATAATTTCTGCGTTGTCCAGTATCCACTTCACCATGTCTGTGTATGGGAGGAGTTTTCGCCTTGTTGCTATCCGGTGTAAGAATGAGCAAGCTAGCTCTGTGAGGGATGCTTCTGAAGAACCATTTGAGCCCGCGGTAGCAACTACTTCCATTACTCTGGGATTCTCCTCCTCGAGCAGATTATACATGCCTTCCCACACAGCTATTCCTGCATCTCTATTACAGGCTGTGTCTGTATACAAGGGCGCCATTTCCTTTTCTTCAGTGCTCAGGGCTTTGCTTTTCTTTCCCATTTTATCCTGCGTATTGCTTTGTATTGGCCTTTATTCTCCATTACTGCAATTCACAAATGAAGTGAACATGAATGACAAGGAAGGGTGATGGGAAAGTTTTAAATGCTGCAGACATACCAAATATACCACCTTACATGAAATGATTCTTGAAAAGCATGCACACATATTCCATTAATAACTGACAACTAACTCATTTATTAGCATTAAAGCACATAACCAGGTGTCAGCTTAAGGAAAATACTTTTCTTGAATAGCGTGCCCAAAAGATCTGCGATGGAGCGATTTTGCGATTTGCTTCGCAACATCGCAGATCGCAACATCGCAAAATCGCAAAGTTGGCGACTCATGACATCGCATTATCGTATTATCGCTGCATCGTTGTATCGCGAAATCGCAATATCGCAATATCGCAAATCATATAATGATATACATGACAATCTTTGTTAACCTATTTTCTGCGAAATGTGATCTGGCGATCGACGTCATTACATATCGGCAAATTGAAGTGTTTCAATGTGAGTTGTACTGAATGCGATGCAATATCTATTGATTATCACATCTCGCGATCTCGCAAATGTTGGAATTGTGCTTGTAAGGTGGCATACCGCCATCTTATGCGATGTTATATTTCCTAAGGAAAGATTTGCATTTTACTTTATAATAAAACTTAGCTTTTTAGATTTTCCAAGGGAGGTTTCCTAAGGTTATGATGGTAATTTTATTTGAAAAGGAAATTTAACCACTACTCTGATTTCCTAGATTTTTAACTAGGGTTCCCCACTTATTTAGTATTAGGAATAACACTAAATAAGAAGGGGGGTTGTTGTTGGCCACAACAATTGGCGATTCACTTGGAAGAACCAGTTATCTCTGTTGTTTTTTGAATTTTCAAAACTTCCAAAACAGAAAATTTTCCAGAAAGTTAAACTTTATTATAGAAAGATAAAGTACATTATATTCTAACCTGTCAATGACATTTTGTTTCAACTATTTTCAACTTTGATTATTTGCTGCCTCAAGCTAGTCCTTGTATTTACATAAGCCATTATTTGGTTTGTAAAGATAAAACAAAGTCTTCTTTGTAAACCAGTTTTAAATATGCTCATTTGTCGTAGGTAGAGCCTCTGCTGCCAGCAGGCATTTATAGCCTCGACAGGGTTACCTGTTACCCAGCAATGATCCTTTATCCTACTTAAAGAAACCTACAATTCCCAAAGAAGTATCCACATCCACACTTATTGCTTTAATTTTCTTTTTTGTTCTTAAAGAGAAATGTCTTGGTTTGGTGGCCCATTCATGACACAGTCATTCATTGATTTATAACTTTGCTGAACAAGCTAGCTCGCGATGAGACCCCTTGTCTTTTGATTGCAACAATTTTGAGTCTTTGCCCTATTGTGGTATGCAGTATTGGAAAAGTCTTCAAGTTATAATATATGTGATTATGATAAGCCGGCTCGCGATGAGACCTCTCACTCTTTAAGATAAAGTGTATCCTTGGATTGTTCCTCTGAAAGTTGTGATTCCCTTAGTAGGGAGGAAGTCATTGTTTCCTTAAGATAGCTCTGGATGACAATAGTAGAGTTTTTGGAAATAGTTGTTCTACAGAGAATCTTTATTTTGTTATTGATACCTTTCATTGCACTGATATAAAACAATTTCTCACTAAAGGTTGTGTTCATCAAATTTTATGAAGTTGAAACTAGTATCATATCTAGGCTAGAGTTTTTAACTGTATCTTTCAATAATAAAGATCAATTTTCCAAAAGATTTGCTATTTATACAAGATAAAGATCAAAATCTAGAAGAGAATTTGTGTTTTTCTCGTGAATCTCAAAAGTAACCATTCACAACTGGTTTTATTATGAAAAGAAAAACAACTACTATACTAAAATAGAAGACTGATCTTCTATGGAAAATATTTCTTAAGAATTTGACCATTAACAGGTAGAGAAACTCTCTTCCCTGCTAAATCTTGTAACATGAAGGTCGATGGACCTACGACTTCTACAATTTGAAAAGGACCAAGCCACATTCTTTGAAATTTTGTATGTTTTCCCTTTTCCTCATGAGCCTTGTCCCATTTTAAAACTAAATCTCCTATCTGAAAATCTTTTCTGGATACCATATTGGAATCAAAAGAGGCTTTCACCAATGCTTGATGATGAGCGTGATTTACTTTAGCCCGTTCTCATTGTTCTTCTAATTTAATTAATTCCAGCTGCCTAAGTTGTAAAGAAGAAGTTGGTACTTCATCAATATATTGAACCAAGGCTAAAGAGGGAATTGCCAGATGTGTTGGAAGAACTACTTCTTTCCCATAAACTAAATTAAAGGGAGAAGTGTTGATAGAGGCTTTCTGCGTTATTCGATCTGCCCATAAAGCATATATTAAAGACTTATGCCAATTCTTATGATTTTGGTCAATGGTTCGTTTGATAATTCTGATTAAGTTCTTATTTGTGGACTCAGCTAAACCATTGCCCTGCGGATAGTAATTGGCAGAATATTTAAGTTTGAAACCTCTTTTGAGTGCAAACTCAATCATTGTATTTCCAGAAAAGTATGATGCATTATCAAACATTAAAGCGGAAGGCAATCCAAACCTGGTGATTATGAACTGATCTATAAATTCAATGATATTTTTAGCATTAGCCATCTTGAGTGGAACTGCTTCTACCCATTTGGTAAAGTAATCTGTTGTTGTAAGGATGTATCTATGCTGTTTAGAAAAGTGAAGAACGATCTCACCTATTATGTCCAATCCCCACTGATCGAAAGGCTATTCAATAGTAACTGGTTGCAGTGGCAAGGATGGTTTCTTTTGTCTTCCAGCAGCAGTTTGGCAAACTTGACATTTCCTTACGTAGTTATGTGTGTCTTTAAATAATGTGGGCCAGTAATAACTTGCGCGTAAGATTTTATGAGCAGTTGCATCTCTAGCGTAATGTCCACCTGCTGGCCCGTCGTGGAGGTCCTGCAAGACTTTTTCAGCTTCGGATTTCTCAAGACATCTAAGTAGAACAGAATCATAATTTATTCTGAAAAGAACGTCATTTACAAGTTGATATTGTTTGGCTTTTAACCTCAGGGCTCTTTTCTTGGTGTGATCAAGATTTGGAGGAGCATATCCATTCTTTAAATAATAAATAATATCAGCGTATAATGACTCAACATCGTTTAGGCTTACCTCATACACTTGTACCTCATCAGATGGATTTTCGGGCATTAGCGATGCTCCTACCCGCAGTTTACAAAAGCCTTGACCTTTAACAATACTTGCTGGTTTGATTTCTACGTTGTATTCTTGTAAGGCAGTAACCCAATTGGCCCTTTTCTCACCCACATCCTTCTGTACCAGAAGATTTCTTACCGCTGGAAACGGTACTATGATCTTGGTATGTGTTTTGAGTAAGAAAGGTCTAAAGTATTTAATTGCTTTAAAAACAGCATAAGCTTGTTTTTCCACATCTGAATAATTCAATTCAGCACCTTGTAAATTGGAACTGAAAAAAGCAATTGGGGCTTCCGCCTTTTCTTGATTTTCTTGAGTGAGTATCGCAGCATAAGATTTATCTGAGGCAAAAGTATACAAAATAAAAGGATCGGAAAAATTCGGAGTTGCTAATGATGGAGCATTGATAATGGCTTGTTTGATTAGATTGAATGCCTCATGTTCATCTTGGCCCCATTTAAAGTTTGCATTCTTTTTAATCATGGCTTGTAAAGGAGACACAATTCTTGAAAAATCTGGAACGAATCTCTTTACAAAGTTGATCTGGCCAAGGAAAGATTGCATGGATTTCTTATTGTGAGGTAGGGGGACTGCGGAAATTTCCTTGATTTTGTCAGGGTCTATGTGAATTCTGGATTTTGACACTACGAATCCTAGAAGCTTTCCTTCACTCAATGTGAAAAAGGATTTTTTCGGGTTAAGCGAAATCCCATACCTTAAACAACGTTGGAAGATTTGTTTTAAATCCCTGAGATGGTTGTTTTGTTTCTTGGAATAAATAGTAATATCATCCAAATAGATTACCACTAATTTGTTAACTAACCCTTTGAATGCAATGTCCATGGCTCTTTGAAATGTGGCGCCCGCATTAATCAAACCAAATGACATCTTTTGATATGCATATGTGCCCCATTTAGTTCTAAATGTCGTTTTTTATTGGTCATCGGGATGTACCAACACTTGGTTGTATCCTGAGAATCCATCCAAGAATGACATTAGTTCTGAGCCCACAATTGCCTGCAGTATTTGTTCCATAGGAGGTAAAGGAAAATTATCCTTTTGGCAGGCCTTGTTAAGGTTTCGAAAGTCAATGCAAATTCTGATATGTCCGTTTTTCTTTCTAACAGGTACCATATTGGAGACCCATTTAGAATGTCTAACGGGAAAGATTATTTTGGCTTTCAATAACTTATTGAGTTCAATTTTAATCTGATTTTCTAAATTTGGATGGACCTTTCTCAACTTTTGTTGGACAGGTCTTTCATTATCAATCATTGGGATAGCATGCTGGATGATGGAGGTGTCGTATGTTTTGAGTTCATCATAATTCCAGGCAAAAACACCTTTGTATTGTTTCAAGAGATGAATATATGGTAATTTTTCTTCAGGGGCTAGGCCGAGGCCTAAGTTGATGTTCTATGGTTTAGCATCAGTTCCTAGATTTACTAATTCATAATTCAAAGTTGAACTTTGGAGTTTTGAATTGGTATAGCTTTTGAATCGATCTTTCAAATCATAAAGGTCTTCTAATTTGACTATTGGTTTAGGTATATCATTGTTAGTACTATCCTGTTGCAATTATTGGTCATGTTGGTCTTCGTCAATTATTTGATTGGTGTAGGATCCTTCAGATGTGAGAAAACTCACAATATCAGGATCATCATTGAAAATCCTCCAATTGGTGATGTTATCAGGGATAGATGGTCTAAAAATTAACTCAATTGAAAATCGGTCAGGGCTAAAATCTTCTGAAGGAATGAGCTTGGAAGCTATGTTGGCTAAGAGGTCTGCGCTAGTATTTTGGAGTCTGGGAATTGACGAAATATTAAATGCTATAAAATGTTCAGTCAGATATTGAACTAAAGATTGGTAATGCTTTAAATGACCTGATAAAAGTGTATAGTATTACGTACCTATCTGATCACAATTTCAGAATCTCCGAAAACTTGCAGGTATTTGACATCTAATCTGATTGCCTTGTACAACCCTTGGACTAGAGCTTCGTATTCTGCGGTATTGTTGGTGCATTCAAATTCGAGTCTGCAAGTTAGCATGGTTTTATCTCCCTCTGGGCTTACTAATACGCATCCTGCTCTTGCTCCTTCATTAGACTTAGAACCATCAAAAAATAATTTCCAAAACAAAGATTTATTTACAAGACTATTTATAAAATTAATGCATTTAGAACTATCTGTTTGAGAAAAATTTTCTACTTGAGATAAAATAGAATGTTCTAAGTAAGGTGAAGAATGAGCATTAAAATTTCCTAGGAAAGAATCTACTGAATAGTTTCCAATGATGTTAGAATTATATGCTACTGGTTCGTTTTCTCCCTCGAGTTCTGTTACTATGTATTTCTGATGTCGCTCGCGTTCAACTTTAATTTGGTTGGGTTTACCATTGTAAGGGAGCTACATGTGCGACCAATCAGTTGCAAAGTATCCGTGAAGTTTTTCTGACCAATCTCTGCTAACAATTAGGCCATAAAATTCAGGAATATCAGCAACTAAAATGTCGATAACTTGACATACCTTTGGGTTGGATGACAGCCTTATGGTAACCTGATTTAACTCACCAATCACTTCAACTTGCGATTGATCTAGCTGAACTATACGTACAGCGGATTTATGTGGTTGAACATTCAATTTTGCACAAATTGATCTTGGTAAAATATTCGATGAAGCTCCAGAATCCACTAAACAATTGTGCACATTTTTATTGAAAATTTCATAGGTAAGGAGAAATGGGGGAGTATGTGATCTCGATCTTCCTCCAATTAATGCGATATCATTTGGATCAACTTTATTCGTCGTACTAGTTGGAGGTCTTCCCATATCATGAGAAGCTTGAGAGATTACAGTCGCTGGTAAAGGTGCAACTGGCACAACATGTAATTCTTTCAAAGTACTTTCTGCTGGTGTTTTAACTTGCTCAATTCAAAAAGAGTAATATTGGCCCTAGTATTTTTCATGTCTTCAATGATGTTATACTCCATTTCATCCGAAACGATTAGCGTTTTAGATGGAGTAGATGTGTCTGCTTGGACTGGGTTGGTTTGAGTCGCTTTAGGTGATGTTTTCTTGGCTGCGACTTTATCCTTAGTCATTGAGTTTGCGCTCTTTGGCTTAGGTGTAGGTTGAGGAGGATCAAGCTGATTTATGCTATGAGTACTAACCGGTAATGCCTCCTGATCCTCTTCATTTGGGAGGATGAAATCCCACATACCTTGTAATTCTACAACTTCTTCTTCATCGGTATGTTCTTCAGTAACGTTTTCCTCTTCTTCTTCTTCTGATTTAGCATTTTAAATAGCATTAGGGGGTTTGGAATCACTTGAAGGATTTATTTTAAAAGGCCTGTATGGCTTTTTAGAAGAAGTTTCTGCTACCTGTGTCTTGATGTCAACCAATTCGTTAGACATGGTCTTCAAAACTTTTTATAATCCTTCTAAATCAAATGGATCTTTCGATTGTTTTTTCTTGGGATCTTCTTTGAATGAGACCTTCTTAGATTTTCGTTCTTCCATCGCGTTTTTCTTTTCTAAGGCCGTAATATGTTTCTCTACTGATATTGCTTCCTTCATGTTTTCAACTAAGGTTGGTTTGTTAGCCCTATCAACAAAGATTTCTAAGTTTGATGGTAAAGCAGTAATGTACCATTCACTTCGCATTTCTTCACTAGGCTGAGAAGCAGTAGGAATTTTGTTTAAGATTTTATTGAAACGTAAATTGAAGTCTTTGATAGGTTCTCTTGACTCAGCCCTAAGGTTGGACAAGTCATTGATCAGTGTTGTTGTAGATCTGTCATCACCAAACTTGGTCAAGAATTGTTCTTGGAAGATGTCCCAATTAGTAATAGATCCAGATGGTAATGAGAAATACCATGATCCGGCTATTCCTTGCAGAGTATAAGGGAAAAGTCGAACAAAAACATCTTCATTAACAACTCCATTGAGATTTATGGATAACATAAAGTTATTTATATGTTCTTCTACTAGCATGCCTGCCTCAGGATTAAACTTAGGCAGCCATCTTTCAGGATGGGCCAATATCTGACTCAAGGGTGCAGGCATTAGGACTGCCTTTGGGTTATTCCATGGAGATTGGGCCATTGCTGAACTACTAACAGAAGAAAGTGAAGAAGATGATCCTTGTGGTTGAGAAGATGAGGATATTATGACTCCAGATGGTTGAGAAGGAGTTGAGGAAGTTGCAATAGGCTGATGGACGATGATCTAAAGTGGAGGAGTGGATGGTTGACTTTGTAGTGAAGAGGTTGAGATGGATGATGATGATGAAAGAGTCTCACTATCGGATCCTTTAGGAGACTTCCTTGCTCTCTTCCTAGTAGGTAGAGGTAATTCGGTTGGCTGAACACTAAACTTTTCGCTCTTTAACCTGGTAAGAGGATGAGCAGGATTATCTTGCGAAGTCACATTGCCTTGAGATTTATCAGATTTCTGAGGAGATATAGAAAATTGTTGAAGTTTGTGAATCAAAGATTCAACTTTAGGAGGTTCAATAGTAGATTGTTCTGAAATTTCAGGGTTTGTAGCAGCAGCTGTTGTTCCAGCGACTTCTGACTCTGGATTTAAGGTTCCTGAATGTAATGGAGAAGTCGGAGGAGATGGTGAGGGTGATTTACTCAAAGAATGGTATTTAGATTTGGATTTTCTTGCCATTCACAGTTCGAGGCCCTCCTTCTAGCGCCAAATATGTTGAAACCCCAAAAATTGGGTCTACAACAAGGGGGATACCCGCCCGGTCCGAACCTTGGTTGGTAGCTCATTTTTCGTTTCGTATAGCGGGTCCGACTAGGGATATGGGACCAGTTTCCCAATTTCCGTATGTGTGTGAGAAAGGTGAATATTTCTATTTCTAACAATTTCTAAATGGAATACTTCTACTCTAATTCGAATCTAATAATAAGGAAAATATATTCTAATAAACAAAAATATGTAAATCTATACTAACCCGGGTTGTGATATTTCTTCTATGCGATCTAAAATGATTTCAAACAACAACTGGTAATAAAGATCATTTAGCTATTATGAGAAAAAAATTCAATAAAGATGAACCATTTTGTATAAAAAGTTAGACAAAACAGTTGTGAAAAACATATCGCATAATGAGCTATTCATACACTAAGCATAAATAAATAGCTATCACCACACAAAAGTGACAAATGATAACTCAAGCATTCATACATTAATATATAAATAACTGAACTGTGAATCACTCTAACACAAGGCAGAAATAGTTAAGAGATAGAAATACCATTTATAACTAGTTCTACTCATGAGCTTCAAGCGATAACGATTTATTTCTCCTTGATCAAATATCCACTAAGAGTACAAAAGTGCAACATCAGTAGCAGATATCAAATGCAAACATTAATAAATCCTGTTCCATTCATTCATCAAAACCTCCTCAGAGGGTACAGAAGTGCATGTTCTGGGGATAAGTTTTTGATAAATTTCAGGACCCTTCTCTAAATGCATGAGAAGGGTTTAAATACTACTAACTAAAATCTAAAAATAAATTATTACAAAAATATAGGATGCGGTTTAAATGACCGTCCTCTTTTCAAGAAAATAAAACAAAATTAAAGCTAAAATTGAATCTAAAATTAAACTACTTTTGTATTTGGTCCTTGAAATCGCACGCATGCAGCATCTGTTTGAGAAGAGTCGGGTGGCTGACTTCCGCTTTTAGCTGAGTTGAGAAAACAGAATTGACAAGAGATGGCGCCATTTTTTTGGCCGAATTAATGATACACTTAACAGTCATCCACTGGCTATGTGGCTTTACCAAGTATGCCTAGTAATAATCCCAGTTCAACTTAGTTAACCCTTGGATTGCCTTTGCCTTTTCTTGAGCTCTCTGTTTCCAATCTGCCTATAGTGTTACTTTCTTGCGATTTTCGGGACTTGCAAGTGACTGGGCAACTAACAGCTTTCCTTTTTTAGATTTTTCTCAGCATCGTAAACTGCCTTTGTTCCTGGATCCGGGTTTCCTTGATGCATTTTTCGCCTTTTTCACTTTATCCTGCCAACAGATATAAAGTTCAATATTTGTAAACATAATAGTTCCATAAGCTCTTGACCCTGAGTTTTAAACTGTCTATTTATAATTTTTGTGTTGTCCAGTATCCACTTCACCATGTCCATGTATGGGAGGATTTTTGGCCTTGCTACTATCCGGTGTAAGAATGAGCAAGCTAGCTATGTAAGGGATGCTTCTGAAGAACCATTTGAGCCCGCGGTAGCAACTACTTCCATTACTCTAGGATTCTCCTCCTTGAGCAGATTATACATGCCTTCCCACATAGTTATTCCTACGTCTCTGTTACAGGCCATGTCTGTATACAAGGGCGTCATTTCCTTTTCTTCAGTGCTCAGGGCTTTGCTTTTCTTTCCCATTTTATCCTGCGTATTGCTTTCTATTGGCCTTTGTTCTCCGTTCCTGCAATTCACAAATGAAGTGAACATGAATGACAAGGAAGGGTGATGGGAAATTTTAAATGCCGCAGACATACCAAATATACCACCTTACGTGAAATGATTCTTGAAAATCACGCAGCCATATTCCATTAATAACTGACAACTAACTCATTTATTAGCATTAAAGCGCATAACCAGGTGTCAGCTTAAGGAAAATACTTTTCTTGAATAGCGTGCCCGAAAGACCTGCGACGGAGTGATTTTGTGATTTGCTTCGCAACATTGCAGATCGCAACATCGCAACATTGCAACATCGCAAAATCGCAGAATCGCAAAATCGCAAAGTTGGTGACTCATGACATCGCATTATCGTATTATCGCTGCATCGCTGTATCGCAAAATCACAATATCGCAATATCGCAAATCGCAGAATGTTATACATGACAATCTTTGTTAACCTATTTTCTGCAAAATGCGATCTCGCAATTGACGTCATTGCATATCAGCAAATTGAAGTGCTTCAATGTGAGTTGTGCTGAATGCGATGTGATATCTATTTATTATCGCATATCGCGATCTCACAAATGTTGGAATTGTGTTTGTAAGGCAGCATACCGCTATCTTAAGCGATGCGATATTTCCTAAGGAAAGATTTGCATTTTACCTTATCATAAAACTTAGCTTTTTAGATTTTCCAAGGGAGGTTTCCTAAGCTTATGATGGTAATTTTATTTGAAAAGGAAATTTAACCACTACTTTGATTTCCTAGATTTTTAACTAGGGGTCCCCACTTATTTAGTATTAGGAATAACACTAAATAAGAAGGGGGGTTGTTGCTGGCGACAACAGGTGTCAAAAAAGATCCTCTTTACTTCCTCACAGAATTTGAAGAGCTTAAAAGGAACTTCAGTGAACTAGTTTCAGATTTTATCAAGAGATTCAACAAACTCTATCACAAAATGCCTATTGATTGTAAGCCTCCTGTATCAACAGCTAAGTCTAGATTTTCTAAAGCTTTCAATGATTAATTTGTTGTTATGCTAAATGAGAGAACTTCAAGAACTCTTGAAGATATGCAAACAAATGCTATAGAAGTAGAAGCAAATAGGGCAGCCTCAACTTCTTTGAAACTTAAGGAAGAAAAGGCCCAAAGAAAACTCAAATCTGTTCAAGAAGCCTCTAGTTCCTCTAAGACTAAATCAGAAGACTCAAAAATAGATGAAATAACATCTCTTCTTAGAAACCTATCAAATAGGATTTCAAAGATTGAGACCCAACCTAGGACCATACAACAAACAGTTGCTAGACCTCAAAACCAAAATCAAAGTCAGTATAAAAGAAACCAACCACTACAAATTCTTCAGAGACCTACCAATGATCAACAGGTTCCTACTCCTCTATTAATAGATGACCAACAACCTGATGATAATACTATGACAATTACTGAAGATATTAATAGTATGGATTCTTCTTCCAATCAAACAGCCATCATTCCTCTCTCACAACAGAATCAGGTTCAAGAGGATCAGGAAGCTACACAAGTATCTAAATATCATGGTTTTTCTGAATTTTTAATTGTAGAATTAAATAAGAGGTATGATCTTAGACCTAGACCTAGTCCTGGGAGACCTCCAAACGAAAATCCAATAATTGAACCACGTACCAAAACTGATGAAGCTCAAGCAACTCTTATTCAGCCCTTAGATCAGTCAATTGATACTACTCAAACTGGTAAAAACATTTTGACTGCATTTAATGTTGAAAAAGAATTAGAGAGGGTTAAGATCCCAATTCCACTGTCAAAACTTTCTAAAAACCCTAGTTACAAAAGCCAAGTCACAAAATGGATTCAAAATACCTCGGTTGATGCTGAAGTTTATGTCATAAGCCTACAAGATGAAAAACCAGTAGTAGTTTTTGGCCCTAGTTTAGACATGATAGATGAGATAGTGCCTCCTTTCTGTGTAACTCTTAAAACAAATTCTTCCATGTTGTATAATTGTATACTTGATTCAGGAGCATCACACAACCTTATGCTGAAATCTATCATGGACCATTTGAAGTTTGACATAACTAAATCCTACCATGACCTGTACACCTTTGATTCTAAAAGGGTGCCCTGTTTAGGATTGATCAAGGATTTAGTGGTTACCCTTGCCCAAATTCTAGTGAAAAGTGTAGTACTTGATATCATTGTCATAGATATCCCTCCCGAATTCGGAATGCTCCTTTCTAGGTCTCGCTGTGTCAAATTAGGGGGAACTCTACAGATGGATATGTCATATGCTACTATTCTTGTTTATGGAGGAGAGCAATTAAGATTATATAGAGAGGTAAGATTTGTACATACGTTTGTAAGACTGGCCAGCCAAGGAGCCATTCAATTTATGTAATAGATCAAGACTTTGGTTGTTTTCAACTCACTTCAAACCAAAATAAAACTCAAGTTAAAATTGAAGAAGTAGTTGAAAGTCCTGAACCAAACCAAACTGATATTTGGAAACTGTTCTTTGATGGCTCTTGCACGAAATATGGGGGATGAGCTGGAGTTGTTTTAATTTCACCTAAAAAGGAAAATATAACCCAATCATGTAAATTAGACTTCGAAGTCACTAATAATGTAGTTGAATACGAAGCTTTCCTTTTAGGATTGCAATTAGCCAAAAGCCTGAAAGTTCATAACTTAAGTGTTTTTACCAATTCTAAACTTATTGTTAAGCAAGTAAAGAATGTTTGCCAGACCAAACACCCCAGGCTTAGTTCCTACCAAAATGAGGTATGGGATTCAGTTGAAAACCTGTTCGATGCTTTTAATTTGACTCATATTCCCAGAGATCATAACGTTCACGCAGATGCCTTAGCTATCTCTGCTAGTGCTTTTAAAATTCCTAATCATACTGATGTACTCTATCAGATACAAGTCAAATATAGGTCATCTATCCCAGACAATCTGAAACATTGGCAAACATTTGAAGATGATGAACAACTGAAATCATTTCTGTAGGTAGTAGATGATTTCTCATTTCTGCAAATTGATGAAGATAGAGCTTAAATAAATGAAAACGCAGAAAAAAATGATACTTCAAATTTTAAAGCCCAGACTACTAATCACAACGTTATCTAATTATCTAATAATTTTATTCCAAAGGGACTCATTCCTTTAGAAAAATTATTCGATCGAAATGATGTTTTCCAAAACCCGCAGTCTATTTCTTTAGAAGATGACGTGGAAGAGATTAACATTGGAACTGTTGAAGATATTAAAAACATCAAATTGTGCACATCTCTGGACCAAGAAATCAAAGCTCAGTATTTTAAATTACTGCAAAATTATAAGGACATTTTTGCCTGCACTTGCGTTGATTTGAAAACTTATGGTACATCATTAATACAACACAAGGTTCCTCTGAAGCCAGAAGCAAAACCGTATCAACAGAAACTTAGAAGAATAAATGTAGCTCTTCTACCAACTGTAGAAAGAGAAATTAAGAAAATTTTAGATGCAAAAATCATCCTCCCTCTTAGATATTCTAATTGGGTTGCAAATCTGGTTCGTGTTAGAAAGAAAAATGGAGAAATAAGACTTTGTGTGGATTTTAGAAATTTGAACAAGGCATCATTAAAAGATAATTATCCTTTGCCCAAAATGGACCAGTTATTGAAAATGGTTTCAGGAGCACAAAGACTTTCTATGTTTGATGGTTTTTCAAGTTATAATCAGGTGAACATTGATACAACAGACAAAGAGAAACCAGCTTTTACTACACCCTAGGGTACATTCAGGTACGCAAGGATTCCATTTGGCTTAACAAATGTTGGATCAACATTTCAGAGAGCTATGAACATCGCTTTTATGGGTCAAGTAAATAAATTTGTGGTTATTTATCTTGATGACATAACTGTTTTTTCTAAATTTGATCAGAATCATTTAAAGCACTTGATGAAAGTTTTAGACAGGTGCAGAAAATTTGGAATATCATTGAACCCAAACAAGTCCTTGTTTGTTGTTAAAGAAGGAAAATTGTTGGGCCAAATAATTTCGAAGGAGGGAGTAGTAATTGATCCCAAACGAGTATCTGCCATAGAAACATTGACCTTGCCTAGAAACAAAAAAGAGATTCAAGCTTTTATGGGCAAGATTAATTTTCTAAGGAGATTTATTCCAAATTATGCAGAGATAGTGAAGGATATAATAGACATGCTCCGAAAGGATCATGAAGTCAAATGGACTCCTTCCTCTAGGCATGCATTTAAACAAATAAAAAGGGCTATCTCTGAAGCTCCCACCTTAGCCAGCCTGATTATACTAAGTCATTTAGTATTTTCTCTTTTGCCTCTAAAACAACCCTTGCTGCTGTTTTATTATACAAAAATGAAGATTCCCATGACCAACCTATAGCCATTTTCAGCAAGGTTATGAGAGATGTTGAGCTGAAGTATGAAATCATTGAGAAGCAAGCTTATGCCCTTATTCAAGCCCTGAAATCATTCAGAATGTATGTCTTACACTCACCTATTACTGCTTATGTCCCAAATAGTGCTGTCAAAATTGTCTTAACCCAACCAGACACCGATGGGAAAAGAGGTAGATGGATCACTCAAATTCTGGAATTTGATCTAACTATCAAGACTACCAAGCTAGTAAAAGGTCAAGGATTAGCTAAGCTTCTAGCTGAATCCAACTGCAAAGTACTTGGAATCAATTCTATTTTGGAAATACAAGGGAAGAATACACAAGAACCTTCTATCCTTGCAGAAGGGGAGAATCCACAAGAACCTTCCCTTCATCCTAGAAGAGAGAATCCACAAGAACCTCTACCTTCAGAGCAGATCAGTCCTATACACATTGATGAAAAATATTTGTTGTCAAACTGGTATCAAGATATTGTAAATTTCTTGATCAATTTTGAGTGTCCAGCATCGTTCTCCAAAACCCAATGTAAAACTCTTAAGTTAAAATCAATCAAGTACTGCATTATTAATGCAAATTTATACTGGAAAGATCCACTCAACATTTTGTTATTATGTTTAACAGAATCTGAAACTGAAGGAATCATTGATCAGTTTCATACAGGATTTTGTGGGGGACATTATGCTTGGAGATCTATCGCATACAAGATTCTAAGGGGAGGATTTTATTGGCCCACATTATTTTTACAAGTAGGGGCAAAGGTAAGAGGTTGTGTTCCTTACCAAATGTTTGCTGGAAAACAGAAATTAGCCACTCTTCCACTTGTTCCATCAATAGTTTCAACACCTTTTTCTCAATGGGGATTAGATTTTATTGGAGAGATTCACCCCACTTCAAGTAATGAACATAGATGGATCTTAACTGCAACAGATTACTTTACTAAATGGGTGGGAGCAATTCCAATTAGAAATGCTACAGATGCAGTAGTAATTAAGTTTATTGAGGAGAATTTCTTGTCTAGATTTGGTTGCCCAACCCAAATTGTAACTGATAATGCAACATCTCTTTCTAGTGTTAAAATGATTGACTTTTTCCAGAAATATCATATTATGTTACATTATTCAACTCCATATTACCCTCAAGGTAATGGCCTTGCAGAATCATCAAACAAAAGCTTGGTAAAGGTAATAAAAAGAACTCTAGTTGATCACAAGAAGAGTTGGGATTCACATTTGATTTATGCAGTATGGGAAAACAGAATTACTCCAAAGAGATCAACTGGCAAATCTCCATTTCAATTAGTCTATGGGAAAGATGCAATCTTCCCTACCAATTTGGCTTTCCCTGTTTTAAAATTTCTGCAGGATGCAACAGATGAACCTGATGATTTTTCTAGAAGAATAAATCAGATTATTGAACTTAATGAGAACAGAGATGAAGTTCAATACAAATTGCAGAAATATCATAATAAGTTGAAGGTCTTGTTTGATAGAAGAGCCAGGGAAAGGGACTTTAAGGAAGGTGATCTAATTCTATGATGGGATGCCAAGAGAGAAGAGAAATGAAAGCATGGCAAATTCGGCAATATGTGGTTTGGACCTTTAGCAATTGCTGAAGTAAAGGGTAACAACACTTTTTTGTTGCAGAATCTTGAGGGGCTATATTCCACTTATGCTGTAAATGGAAGGTTTCTCAAACATTACATTCAGTACTGAGAAGCTGAAATAGTTTTCATTGTAAATACTCTGGTTTTCTTTTCCTTTCCAAGATGTCAGTGTGATTTTTCTTACAGCAAAGACTCCATAGCCCGAGGAGAAGGAACATGGATCTGCAGGTTCTCTGCATTCTACGGGAGAAAGCAGTCCCAAGATGGAGCCAATGTTGTAGCAATTTTTGGTTTTGATAAGATAGAATATTTAAAAAAATATTAAGTTAGGATATGGACATAACAATAGAGAATAAAATGTTAGAAAAAGAAATTATCTTGATGATGATGTCCATATCAAAGAAAATTTTAGGTAGATGCTCTAAAAAAAAATCAAGGCAAAATGAAAATGCTAGGTAGAAAGAAAACAAATAAACTCAGAAAGTGAGTGAGTCTAAATGCCACTACTCTGTTTCTACAAAATAATGGTTGTGTGCAACTTGTTTTTAAATGCCACAACCCATGACAGTCAAACTATTTAATCTTGACTGCATCATGCTTTAAATTTTGATGTTATAGTTAGAGAATAAAGATCTAGCCAAACTGTTTAATCTTGGCAAATCAATAGTTAGGTAGAGAATAATAAGGTACTCATGAGTTTAATCTGAGCCCTTGGAGGTTATAAGGGTAGATTTAAATAGTTTGTTTTTGTTAAATAAGAAGAAAGGATAAGGGTTTGCTTAAATGCACCCATTAAGTGAAGAAAAAAATGATAGGATAAGCAAAGGGTAAGTAGAGAAAGGTGCATAAGTTTAATGGTTGATTGGACAAAATGTATATTTATCATGTTTCTATGCTCATGAGGCAATTCTACAAGGCAAATGAAGGTCTACTTGATCAAGTAATTAGCTTCTCATTCATCTCCATTCATTCATATATTTACTAATTTCCCTTCATACATTCATATTCATTCATTTTCCACTAAGAACCCCTTTTCCTAAGGTCAAAACCCTTTTTTCCTAAGAAAAGTGAAAATCCCATACAAAATCCCTTTTTACATGAAAAACACACAAAAATATATTTTTCCTAAGTATTGATGCTTATATGAAAAGCAAATAAACTATTAAAAAGCACTTTACTTAGTGAAATTCCAATTTTCACATAAAATTCCCCTTTTCCCCTTATATTTCATATATTTTCCCTTTTCCCGTATAATATAACTCAATTTATAAAATACCCTGAAAACCCTTAGTTTTATTAATAAAACTATGTAGTCTATACAAATATTGCATCGACGAGACCACGGGCCCTTTAACATGCATAGACCCCTGCATTGCGATACGCAATGGGAAGCCTGGACCCATCGCTATATATATCGCAATATAATCCCATATCGCATCCACCTCCATCGCAAAGTCCTACTATTACATATATCCTCCGCATTGCGATAAGCCATGTGCAACGGACCCGACCACATATATATTATAGTCTATCGCTATATCGGATCCGTTCTCATCGCAAGTCCCATCCAACGTATACATCCTCTGCCTTTGCGATATCCGATCTCCGATTGCAATAGACCCGGACTCGACCATATATATATTACAGTTTAATGCCACATCGCATCTACCTCTTATCGCAAGTCCCGACCAAAGCCATTACTCCCCGCCATACTACGATTGTGATATGCGAATAAGACCCAGACCCGATATCATTATCTGCTCCAATTCATACATTTTCAAGTCAGCATATTTCATTTTGCGAAGATTTTCTGTGTTAAATCGTTTTTCGATTTAAATGAAGAAATGACCCGAAACTTCATTTAAGCCGCTAATCACATTTTTAACCATGATTAAGCTATTCCCGCCATAATTAATCCCTCCATATTCCTTTTTCGCTCCACTACTATTCATCTTCACCCGATAGTTAAAAAGTTAACTGTTTTTCCATTTAACGCATAAAAAGCCACTTTTGCTCTATTTTGCCTGTTTTACACAGTGCAGCCTCCATAATGCCTATGCGGCCATTAAACCATGATTTCACCCTCTGATATGCCCCGGACTCCTTCCGATAAGCCTTTTGAATCCAATGAAGACCTTCTCTACCCCTTGAGTCTTTCTTAACAGTTTTATGTGTTTTGCAGGTGAAGACTGTTGTTCCAGGTTTATAAACACAAGCCTGCATAACAGTTTGAAGACAAATATGAGCAATTTACTGTAAAAACACAGTAAAAACTGGAAAGCACAGTAAAGGTCACTCAGCCAGGTCAAATAATATTCACAGAGTTTAAAAGAATGTCAGATAAAATATTTAACTGAAGGAATCAGCCAGCGTGAAGGATACAAACAGTCAATCAGCTTAAAGGGGGAAAATATCATACAAAAGCCAGCACAGCCTGAATAAAGAGGACATCAAGAAATAGTTCAAAGAGTTGCCCCTATCTTCTTACATGAAGATATTTTCCTTTCCTTGAATAAATCTTAAATAGTTTTAATATATTTTTAGTTTTATTATTGTATAAATAACTCTCTTCTCGAGATGTTATGGGTTCGAAGTTCGAGATTCATAGTTCATTGCTTGTAAAGTTGTGAATGTTTATTCTACTTTGAACCTAGAAGTCACCTTTGAAGGAAGCTTTTGTAGACACTTGTTGTACTCAGTCTTTCTGGGGCCTTAATACAAAACAGAGGATTCTGAATCTGGTTTTACACGGTTTCGTGTTATCCTATAAGTTTTTCGAGTTTTCAATCATTATGTTTTTCTTCATATGCTTATGACTTATAGAGATATCTAGGTAGGAACAATTAGAGTTTCAATTGATTCCTATAAGATCCTGAAGTGATCATCTATTAAGAGATTGGATTAATCCAACTGTCTGTGTAGCTAATCCCCTCTAATCAATAAATCAACAGCATCTTGTGTAAGCTTAAGTATACTGCCTTGAATCTTTTGAATGTAGTTCAGAAGGTTTTCCAACTTATGATTGTTCTGTTTTACAGTCTGGAAACTATGATAATCATATTTTTTTGCTGTCTTATACTCACGACTATTTTAAACTATATCACTATGTAATGCTTTATAGCATCCCTCTGCTGAAGCATTAATATACCCCAAAGGATTAATTACTTTAATTCTACATCTGTCTTCTTTCATTGGTCTTCCAAAATTAAAACCAAAAACCCCCAAAACAATTATTTTAGATGCTCTAGCATTGGTAGCTTGACCTACTACTATCTTAGGGAAATAAAAAATATCTTTCAAACTTCTCATCTTTCTCATACCATTGCTTGATTCATCACCTGATTGATTGTTGGGAGAATCTTGATCTTTCGATCTACTTGAAAATCCATGCTGCTCTGAAAATCTTGGAGTCCTTGTTGGTGTGTCTCTATTTGGTGTCTTCACCTATGATTCTTGTTGCTCCTTTTCTGCTACATCATCTTCTTCAATCAATGGCACTTGTGCATCAATTGTTTTGTCTACAATTCCATTCCATGACTCTTGTTCTTTGAACACAACATCTCTGCTAATTATGGTCTTCTTTGTGACAGGGTTATACAATTTGTAAGCTTTTTATTGTTCACTATAACTAGTGAATATCCATTTTTCACTTTTATCATCCAATTTGCCTCTTCGCTCCTTAGGCACATGTGCATAAGCTACACATCCAAATACTCTTAAATGAGATATGTTGCAATACATACCTGACCATGCTTGTTCTAGTACTCTGTTCATCGCACTCTTTGTAGGAGATCTGTTGATCACATAAATAACACATGCAACTGCTTCTACCTAATACTCATTAGACAAGTTTCTTCCTTTTAACTTGCTTCTTACCATGTTCATAATTGTCCTATTCTTTCTCTCTGCTACACCATTCTATTGCGGTGTGTACCTCGTTGTAAATTGTCTTCTGATCCCATGTTGTTTGCAATAATCATGGAATGCCTTTGAGTCATATTCTCCACCACGCTCTGACCTCAATACCTTGATTTGTCAATCACTTTGGTTCTTTGCTAAGGCTTTGAATTCTTTGAACTTTGCAAAAGTTTCATACCTCTACTTCAAGAAGTAAACCCAAGTCTTTCTAAGGTGAGGAAGTAACAACTTCCACCAATCCACTATGTCCTCATAGGTCCACATAAGTCAGTGTGCACTAGCTCAAGAGGTTGCTTTACTCTGTATGCAACACCCTTTAGAAAACTTTCACGGTGTTACTTTCCCAAGATGCAACACTCACAAGTACAAGCAGGTTCTTTGATGGGAGGTAATCCTCTCACCATTTGTTTCTGTTGCAACTATCTTAAACCAGAAAAGTACAAGTGTCCAAATCGAAAGTGCCATAACCAATAATCATCAGAACATGCAACTGTTTTCCCCCATGTTGAAGCAACCATTTTCGAGGCTTCAACAAAACCCTAGGAATCATCTCAACCTTTTTACTAACCATCCCTTGGGTCACACTAAGTCTTTAAACTATTAAACCTCTAGATGCTCCCATGCTATGGGCATGCCAGTGTCCAAAGAGGTCTAGATGCTCCAAAAATCCTGCACATAGTTAGCTTCAACAGTTGGACATAGTCAAAGATATTGTTGGAATGGTGGAGCATGTTGTGGTAGGGGTGACATTCAAATCATCTCATGTTCGATTCGGTTTAATTATTACCACCGAACTTCTGAAAACTGGTCGTAGAAAGATGAAACAAAGAGAGATTAATGTTTTTTCATATTTTCTTCAAAGTGAAACTGCAAACAAATATAGTACACATGTTAGGCACTTGCTTCGCGACATTACAATGACAGCTGCATCTCACTAGAAATGAAAGATTGTTTTCATTTTTGGCCCCGAACTTAACAAGATCGAACTTTAATTTAAGAATTTGATTTTAAAAATTGAAATGCTTTGCAAATTTATAAAATGTGTGTAAAAAAATTTGTTTATAAATATGCAGTGGAAAATTATGTCTGTATAATAAGGCATCTCGTTCACTTATGGGCTGGTTGTGAAACACATGATTCTAACCTATGGGTTGTTTATGAAAGGAACAATATGCATGGAAGCAAAGTGTCACACTGTTGATTCGCATGCAATGTGCAGACGTAGTGTTTACACAGAGTAGGCTACAGAGTTTAACTCCTAGATGAAACCTGAATCCCCTATCCCATTCATTCCACACTTCGCATCAGTGAATATGTGAATGCTTAAACTTCTTGTATCTGACAGAATTCAGAGTAAACATCGCTCTGATACCAATTGAAGGATTGGTCAAAGCACACAACGATCTATTACCAATTGAATAAACAATTGAAACTTATAATAACACAACTACGGTTATTCAACAACACAAAAACCAAACATTAATTTACAGAAGATCAAGCAGCTACAGTTGCTTACAATTCACTCTATGCATCCAGACTATGCGTCGTCTACATTTATACAAAAACTAAGTCGGTTATTTTCCCTTTCGATGTTAAATAGGTTGAGGTGGTGATGGCTCTTCGAAACTCAACAAGTATGGCAGTGTGCCCCTTCAAGTCTGAGCAGGTCATGACGGTGACGGTGAGGCGGTGTGCAGTGTAGCGGTGGCAATGTGTTGTCAGGAGTAATTATTTCCAACACTCCCCCTTAATTACGACTAACAACTTAACCATGACTTAACAAAACTTAAACATGTTTGCTGGTCTAAGTCTCAGCTAGGCTTACAATGATTCAAAAACTTTGGCATCGACTCTTTTGCTTGATTTATTTTTCCTTTTCTTCCAGATCTTGTATCCTCTGAACTGCTTCATCTTTTTCTTTTTGGCGTAGGTTCCAAATTTCAGTTTCTTCATTTGTTGTTGTAGCTCTACCATCATTATATCTTTATTTATCATAAAAACATAGAAAATCATTTCAGACTATCCATGGATGTCTTCTATGTTTTCAAAAATTTGTTTGTATGTGGACTGCTGCCACATGTCATCTTCTATATTTTTCTCTACATCATCAATCTTTTGATTATCAATTTGCTGCAACATAAGTTCATAATACAATTTTATCTCTTCATGGCTCCAATACATGAAAATTTCATTTTCATTTTCAATATCATCCATATTGTCTTTAATATTCATAGCTGCAACTTCTATGCAGGCATCATCAATACATGGTTGTTCAAGCCATGCTTCAAGGAAATCAATGTTAGAATTAAAAATATTTTCAAAACCACATTAGTTATGTTCCTTCTCTAGCTTTTCCTCTGTCTCTTCCACCTGGCTTTCAGACGCAAGTTGGATTCCCTCGCCAAATAACATTGTATCAATAAAATGTTTATGTTGTATCATCTGAAACCACTTGTCAAGAGTTAATTGTTTTTCATCAAATTTAACATCAGAAATTTCAATTGCTAGATCCGCTAAACCAGATGCTTTTCCATTGGCAACATTATCTATGCCAAAATCAACATCTATTGTTGATAACACACCATCAACATTGTGATCTACTTTCAAGTGGGATTCATCTTCAAGCATTGCTACAGATCCATCTTCAAGCATTGCTACAATAGGTTGAACAACACTATTGTCTTCAACTTGATTACTTCCCCCTTGCACCAAATTTTTCTTTGAGGATCTTCCATGCTTCATTGGAAGTTGTAGCTTCTACTACCTTGCACAAAAACTTTTCATCCAATCCTTGTTTTATAAAATTTAATGCTAAATCATCACATACTTCATCATATGGGTTATTAGACCAATGTTCAGTTAAGTCTTTAGCTCGAAGAAAAGTTAACATTCTAATAACCCACAAATCAAAATATTTACCAGTAAACATATGTGGTGGTAGCAGATCAAAACTACACCAATCACCCTCGATTTCTTCTTTGTCTTCGGCTAGACTTCATAGTTCTTCAGCTTCAACCTGAACCTCTCTAAACATGGCAACGATATTTCCTTTCATTTTCGATTCATTTTCTTCATTTGCTTCAGTCGTGCTTTGAAACCCATGACTGTTGTATTTCCTTTGTCTTATAGGCTTTCATGATTGCATGAGGATATCTTCCATATTGCCACCCGAAAAAAAAAAAAATATATATATATATATATATATATATATATATGATTTTTTTATATGCGTCCCCATAAGGCACATTCTTCACCCAAAACGCTGTCATACTTGAAAAAACAGCAAAATATTTTGAAGACAACCAATTTTTTTTCAAATCCCAAAACTTTCTTCAAATACACCATTTTTAATAAACCTTTGCTTTTCCAAAGCTTTTAAATAGAAGCTAGGAAATAGCAGATTTCTGCTATTATTCCTAGAAACAAAAGATTGCGTTGATGGAAGATGTGATAAGAGTGAGAGAATGATGGAGAGGTTTTTTTTTTATAGAACGAGTGGAGTTAGATCAGGAGGGATTCTTGTGTGGAGCAAGGGATTTTTTTAGAGTGATTTGTTAGAGATAGCGTGAGTTTTGATATGGAGCGAAAGCTCATTCTAGAGGAGACTGTGTAAGTTAAATTATATACAGAGTTTATTCTTATGTAACTGAAGCAATTGCGAGACTCTTTTCTTTTGTGTATTGTGCATAAAATAAATATCGTGTGTCTTTTTGTATGATGCGTCGTGGAATTTAAATACCGATTTGGTGTGAAATTTGATAAATTGATTGAGGACTATTTTTGTGTGAAAAGGTGGTTAGTTTGTTGTATAAGTGAGGCAAAAGCCAAACTCTGTTTAGTTTTTCAGTATTATAAGACACCATTACATTCTGAGCAAGTCGAATGACAAATCGTGAGAATTTGAGTGTTGTTTGCCTGTATAATCAATTGAAATGGTGTGTGGCCTATGTTTATTGAAAGAACTCCAGTGTTAGTGTAAATCGGGCAGTAGTTTAAGGTTGTAAGTTAGAAAATCTTTCAACACAGAAATTATGTTTAATTTAACTTCGCAGCACCTTGAGCAAACTGGAATTAATACATAAGTTGACTTTGAAATTTGCATCGGCCCGGCGAATTCGCATCAGCGATGTGGAGTCGAGGAATAGTTAAGTGATGATAAATTCTGGAAATCTCTGATTCTGATTTGGATCGGATCGGAAGTTTGGGCGCTGAAAGTGAAAACACCTTACAAAAGATTCGATGGATGATCTCCGATAAATCGGATCGGAGCAACTGAATTGTCGAGAGTCGAGGCATTAAATTATGTGATTGCCAATTATGAATGAATCGCGTCAGAAGCATTGTGAATATATATATATATATATATATATATATATATATATATATATATATATATATATATATATATATATATATAGATATATATATATATTATATAACTGGGATTCGAGACCGCCGAATTGATATATCAGTGGATGAATAGAGCTTGGAGCGCATAGAACAGTATTTGATATTATAGCAGTGTATGTCAGACGTGGAATGTTATAAATCGATTCTGAGATTGAATCAGATCCGTTACAAAGATTGGTTCGGAAGGTTGTGAGAAGTCCAAAGGTGGAGGCGCGCATTAAACTGGGCGATTTCCGAATTCCGATCAAATCGGATCGGGTTTGTGGAGCAATCTACAGGTTTGGTGTTGAATCTTTGAGATCTCTGGCTGCCGATTGAGTCGGATTGGAGCGGTTGTTAATTATAGCTTGTATGATCTTCGATCAAAATTGTTTTGAATCATAACACATCAGATTTAATTACAGTGTTGACAGTTAGTGACATGTTTGAGTGGCGGCTTGTAATAGATGTGTGTTGTAAGTTGAACGAGATTAGGTGTTGCTACAATATATACATATGTATGAAACTATTGTGAAATGTGTTCAACGCTGTTTTAAATGGTTATAAAAGGCGCAGTTTCAAAAGGTGTATTGGATCAGAGGTGTCAAAACTATAAATGTCGGCAATTTCTTAATGGAGCAAAACCATTTTTGATTATGGTATAATTATGGCTTGGAAGGGGTAGTTCGATTTGGAACAGAGGTTTTGAAATCCACTTCAGTTAATATCAATTTGTGAAATCTGTATATGTATCGATCCTTGAATAAAAGGATTGAATCGAAAGCTCGATTCGAATCAGTGTTAGAACCTCAGTTTGATGAGTTGATCTCATGGAGGGCGCCATTGGTTTAAGGGGAATCTGACTGTTGGTGTGTAAAAATGTTTGTGAAATTGCCAGGATTTGAAGTTTAAAAAAAAGCTAATTTCTGAGATGTATTTTATATGCATTAGTCATAGTGTGATTCTGGGTTTGCAAGGATTTCCCTGCGTCATGCAGGCATCATCAATACATGGTTGTTCAATCCATGCTTCAAGGAAATCAATGTTAGAATTAAAAATATTTTCAAAACCACATTAGTTATGTTCCTTCTCTAGCTTTTCCTCTGTCTCTTCCACCTAGCTTTCAAACGCAAGTTGGATTCCCTCGCCAAATAATAGTGTATCAATAAAATGTTTATGTTGTATCATCTGCAACCACTTGTCATGAGTTAATTGTTCTTCATCAAATTTAACATCAAAAATTTCAATTGCTAGATCCACTAAACTAGATGCTTCTCCATTGGAAACATTATCTATGCCAAAATCAACATCTATTGCTGATAACACACCATCAACATTGTGATCTACTTTCAAGTGAGATTCATCTTCAAGCATTGCTACAGATCCATCTTCAAACATTGCTACAATAGGTTGAACAACACTATTGTCTTCAACTTGATTACTCCCCCTTGCACCAAATTTTTCTTTGAGGATCTTCCATGCTTCATTGGAAGTTGTAGCTTCTACTACCTTGTACAAAAACTTTTCATCCAATCCTTGTTTTATAGAATTTAATGCTAAATCATCACATACTTCATCATATGGGTTATTAGACCAATGTTCAATTAAGTCTTTAGCTCGAAGAAAAGTTAGCATTCTAATAACCCACAAATCAAAATATTTACCAGTAAACATAGGTGGTGGTAGCAGATCAAAACTACACCAATCACCCTCGATTTCTTCTTTGTCTTTGGCTAGACTTCATAGTTCTTCAGCTCCAACCTAAACCTCTCTAAACATGGCAACGATATTTCCTTTCATTTTCGATTCATTTTCTTCATTTGCTTCAGTCGTGCTTTGAAACCCATGACTGTTGTATTTCCTTTGTCTTATAGGCTTTCATGATTGCATGAGGATATCTTCCATATTTCCACCCGAAAAAAAAATATGATTTTTTTATATGCGTCCCCATAAGGCACATTCTTCACCCAAAACACTGTCATACTTGACAAAACAGCAAAATATTTTGAAGACAACCAATTTTTTTTCAAAGCCCAAAACTTTCTTCAAATAAACCATTTTTAATAAACCTTTTCTTTTCCAAAGCTTTTAAACCAAAACACCAATGATATTTCACTTCAACTCTAAATAACCTTTCAAATAAATATTTCTGAAATCTTTTAAAGCTTGCGCTCTCACTTCAACTTCATAGAAGATTCATTCTTTTAAAACAAATCAATTTTGAAAACATTTTATCAAAGACATTATATACCCAATAAAATCAACCATGCTTATGAATCACCTTTCAATGTCTACCAATAAGTATTTGTTTGTCGTGGGCTTTAACCTCATATATATAAAGTGTTTTGTTTAAATCACCTTTTTGACTTATGCCTTTATCGTTAAACCTATCATTTTCAAATACATAAAGCATAATAAAATAAATTATTGCCCACCAATTAAAATCTTTATATTCTTTGACTTTGTCTGCCAATAAAATTACATAGAATTTTTAGCTTTGCGTTAGTGTTTGCTACCTTGGATTCTCGTGCTCCTTCAAAAAACTTTATGAAGAAACCTCTTCCTTTTGAAACGAGGCTTTGACTCCTCTCTTTCGAAACTAGCCACTTCTGAGACTCAAAGCTTCTCTGCCTCTGCCTTCTTTCTCTACCTGCGTTCAACTTTTGTCAGTTTTTCATATTCTTCAGCTCAATATATGGTGGCAGACAATATGCCTCGAGGATATTTCACGATATGTCCTTAGCTCTACAGGCTCACGATGGTGGCTACGAAACCTTACTGAACAATTCTTTCTTGACCGACAACATTCAAAACAACTGGTTGTGAAGGTTGCGGCCTCTTCCTCTCATTATGGCGGCAAACAAACTTACATCACAGTGCCACGGTGGCTCTACAGGTTGTTACTGCAAACTTCTCAGATACGTAGGATCTTTGAAACCTGGAGTTATTTGAAAGATCGATGATGATTGTTAAATCCTCTGTGAACAACGCAAAATTTCTTTGGCTTCTTTGTCTACTGTCTCCTCTAATCTTCACGCTGGAAGCTCCAGAGAACACACAGTTTGTGGCTTCTCCTTCAAAAAAAATGGGTTTTGAAACAAACTCTATTGAAAATCAAACGAACTTGAACTCCGCTAGGGGGACTGAAACCCATTCCACGTACATAAATTACAAGTTTCAACTGAGCTCTACTGTGAATATGTTCCACGACAATAATTCACACTCACCCAAAATGTCTTGGCTTCCAAGCTGATCTGGCTCCGATACCAATTGAAAGAATTCAGAGTAAACAACGCTATGATACCAATTGAAAGATTGGTAATATCACACAATACTTTGATACCAACTGAGTAAACAACGGAAACACAAACACAACAAGAATATAAGAACACAGCTACGACTGTTCAATAACACAAAAACCAAACATTAATTTACAGAAGATCAAGTAGCTACTGCTGCTTACAATTCACATTCTATGCATTTGGACTATATGTCGTCTACATTTATACAAAAACTAAGTCGGTTATTTGCCCTTTCGATGTTAAATAGGTTGAGGTGGTGATGGCTCTTCGAAACTCAACAAGTATGGCGGTGCGCCCCTTCAATTCTGAGCAGGTCATGGCGGTGACAGTGAGGCGATGTGCACTGCAGCGATGGCGGTGTGTTATCAGGTGTAATTATTTCCAACAATATCCACCTTTTAACTTGACGGCTTCAGCAATAGTTTCAGGTTTGAGTAAAATGCTTTAAGCTTTTATCTATCAAATAGATTGTTTGGACAGGGCATCAGCCACCCTATTTTGTTCCCTAAATAGATGAACAAAAGAGATGTATTCCAAGAAGGAAGGATCTACATGATGTGTGTCATCTAGCGGTGAAGGGGATCTGTAAGGATTTTTGTCCCCAACACAGAGATGTATTCCAAGAAGGAAGGATCTACATGATGTGTGTCATCTAGCGGTGAAGGGGATCTGTAAGGATTTTTGCCCCCAACACCCACTCAATGATAGATTAGATTTCGAATTCCCATTCAATCTCTAGCCATGTGATCTTGATAGATTCAATCTCTAGCAATTTCACACATTTAAAGAGTTCTCATTTCACAGATTTCGAATTATATAGCATTGTGTTGTTGTGCCGCAAATCTAAATGTCGGGATAATTAAGACCTTCCCGCCACCGTCCAAAGGAAATCCCTATCAACACAACAATAGATCGAAAACAAAGTGTGCATGGAAGAAGATTGTCGATCACAATTTTTTGCATTCCATATGGTTGATTTATGTGCCACATTAATGCCAATTTATGAGCTATTGTTATCGCATATTTTTGCGATACATCGACACATTATTGATGAACTAGGATTATGGGACTCTTTCCTGACCCAATACACTTTCCCACAAACACCTACTATTTTCTTGAATTTGTAACCTGGTGCTAATTCCTCTATATGCCAATCCAAAGAATAGTAGTGGCCCAGAATGGTGAAGTCCTATTTTCCATTAATGGCCCCTCAATTTCAGAAATGCTCCAGATAATAAACACAGACACTCAACAGCATTTTCACAGAGATTTCCTTATAGAGATATATAACAAGATGGATTTCCCTCAAAGAGCCAAAGTATTTGATACTTTCCTTCCTGATAATTCTGAGTTGCCCAAAACAAACCCTCCCTACCATGCTTCTATGTTTCCTGAGAAGGCCAAACAAATAATCTCCATGTTTTCCTACATCTTAAGATACTACTCCGATCAGTGGGTAGATGAAAAAAAATTGCATTTCTCTCAATATTTTCCAATGGTGAAAAGCCACCAACTATTTTATGTTACAGCAAATTTTTCGCAGAGATGATTCATAAGCAATTCATGAAATTCTCGAATGAAGGATTTTTTAGATATGCATCCATTTTGGTATATTTGTTTATTTATTCTTAGGAAAACATGTTCCCTTTCCACATACAGAAGACAAACAGTCAAGGGAACCCTCAGTCAATCATTCATTGGACCTCCTTGGTTAGGGAGAATAGCACAAAATTTACATTTAGTGATTTTATAGATAAATTTGTACATATGGCAGCCAGTTTTCTAAACAGTGATATAGAGCCCAGAATACATCCAGAGATAAAGAGAATTTTGAATTTGAGTGATGAAACCAGGAGGGGGGACTTGTATTTATACCAATCTTACACAGAGATCAGAATATATGGTTGTGAATTTTCTCCTTATAAACTTCCTAAATTTGTACCTATTTGAATATTTTCTTTGGAGTTTATCAGGCAAATGATCAACATGGATCAGCTGCACTCCCTGGCAGCTAATAAGAAGGCACAACTCAAAATAAAAACACAAATTTGGCCATTTATATGCAATGCAAGGTCAGCAAGACAAGAGGTAGAGGTTATCCCAAAGCATATGAATTTTAAACACAACTTTTCTTGGTCTTATGACCCTTTTGGAATAATCTTCAAATTAAGAATGGATCAAAATTATGCTCCCTACAACCATACTCCTAGACTAGAAATAGAACGGTTTATGAATCAGGAGTGGAAGGAGAATACTTTACAGGAGGCTAAAGAGCAGGTACTATCCACTTCACCTTGAGAAAAGATAGAGAAAAGACAAAAGGGAAATTATTTCCCCTTCAATAACAAAGGTCTCACCCAAAGACTTTATAGTACACAACAAGGAACAAAAGACTGCAAATACAGGGGAAACTCAACAACAAAATATAGAACAATAAAAACACATCATTCTTATAGGTACTAGTATCCCTTCAGGGTCAAGGAGAGAGGAGACTATTCCTATATCTTCGATGACCCCATTGACCACAGACACACCAGTTTCATCACCATCAAGAGAGGCAGACTAGAGAAATAAAGATCAAAGCATATTTTCCATTTACAGGGAAATCAAAGCAAAGAACCAGGCACTTAAGGCACCACCTTTTCATAGTTTTGGAAACAAACAACCTCCACCCAGCACAAGATTTTGTCAGCTTTCGATGCAAAGAAGAAGGAAATGTAGGTTGTCTTCTTAGAGCGTGAAGTTTCTCAGTCAAGATTAGCGGAAGATTACAAGCAATATATCTTCTCTTTTGACAGAGATACAATCCATCCCATTGACCAAATGAACTTCCACAAGCAGTCTGGAGAAATGCTTTACAACACCATTACAGACACAGTTGAGGCATCAACATCAGCTACAACTTCAACAACAATTGTCACAATAGGAGGACAGTCTAATAGTACACCAATATATTTGGCTAAGGCCATGGAAAATATGACTATTAAAGACCAAGCAATTGAGAAATTAACTCAGAAGTTAAATAATTTGCAGGAATAGAAGCTCAAAGTAGATAATGTATATCTAGAAGAATTGCAGAAAACACACAAGCTTACATAGAGGATAGAGTATCTAGAGAACTAATATGTCATAGTTGATACGATTGAAGCGAAAGAAAACATCTAGATAGAGATCAATGAATATGTCACAAGGATATGGTCATCTATTGAAATCATATTTGAACAATATGAGTTGGTCCAGAAATCAAAATAACTTATAGCAGATGTGAAGAAATACCTTGGCACCAAACCAAGTGATGTTGTACCTCTAATAAGATTGTTAAATTCAAAATCCAGAGAAGAGTTGGAAGAACTAGACATAGAAGACATAACAGATACCATTTTGGAAGTGAGAAAAGTTCTCACTAAGAAGAACTTAATGTTACAATTCGAGACTAAATGCGACAGTCTAGAAAATATCACTCAGAGATTTCATAGGAAATTCAACCAACTACACCAAAAGGGTCTCCCTGGATTATAAGGGATAGGAGATAAACTGGCCAAGCTTGAAGACTACCAGCATAAGTTGTACACCATTGCTAGAGACAAGTCAAAGTTTGCCAGATGAACAGAGATGGGAAAAATTATGGTGTTACGAGAGTAAATATTCATCGAATGTCCAGAAGGACATCAACAGCCAACTGCTATTCTTCAGGTCCAGGTCATATTTTGAAGTAGTAAGGGTTGATTTTTTTATGGAAAACAAGGACTATTTATGTAAAGCTGCTCCACAAGTTCCAGATGACAAATTTTCAATAATACAAAAGATTTCCAGGATTCCTGTGTCATATTTTGTTGGTGAAGTGATATTTTCTCTAGTTATTTTGTTATCATTTTTCTGTAATTTCACATGTGTTTCTGATCTATTTTGTTCAAAGAAAGTATAGAATCTGAATTTGTTAAAATATACTCAATTCTGTCTTTTGAACAATTTAGATGTTTTCAACCGAAGTTAAGCAATAGAATTCTTAATTTCTGTATATTTAAAGGATACTTATTAGGTGCAGGAATTGCAATTAAGAAACTCCTCAACACTTAATTGTCAACCCGGGGGATCCGTAAACTTAGAGACAAAGCACAGGCAATGCCAGAGATGGTATGAACCTTTCTGATGTAAATTCCTACATTCTTAAATGGGAACTTGCAGAATTGAATTGGAAAGAGTAAAAGACAACTGAATCATCAAAGTAATCTAGTGTTGGAACAAGAAAGAATGAATTTGCAAAGGAATCAAAATAAAAAGACAATCACTCCAACTGATCAATGTTTAACCACTGAGTATATGCTTATATATCTCTTTAGTAGAAAGACTTTAGCAGTCTCGTAAAGTGACCCATAAACCTACTTTCTTAAATATTTCCTTCTTGCACTAGTCAATCCTACATTTATTGCAATCCACTTGCACTAGTACAGGCGCAAAGATTTAAGCGATAGGTATAAGTTGTGTCTTACCAAAGATTCTTGACTTCATGCAAGGGGTCGAACCTCAAGTGTTCTGAGCACTCGAATCCTGTGACAAGAAACCAGTTCTTGCACCTGAGCATAGTTCCTTGCACTTTGTTATTGGTTCTCAAAATAAGCATTAACCATTGCAAATGAAACTTAATTGCAGAAATAATTTGCACATGTAGATGTTTCCAATCTTAACTGTATGTAGAATAAAAGTAAATAACCATAACTGGAAACAACCACTAAAGAATCAACCTTCCATCTGCATATATATATTACTTAGGAGAACGGAAAAGAAACATTGCATGAAAGAGACTAGAAATACTTGCTGCAACACACCAACATGCACTAGTGCAGGTTCATTTCTCCTGCTTGGACCAGGCGAGGAAAACCAACTAAAATAAATCGCATGAAAGGAAATTGCAGGAAAGGATTAATCACACCAACATGCACTGGTGCAGGTTCATTTCTCCTGCTTGGACCAGGTGGGGAAAACCAACTGAAATAAATCACATGAAAGGAAATTGTAGGAAAGATTTAATCACGCCAATGTGCACTGGTGCAAGTTCATTTCTCCTGCTTGGGCCAGGTGGGGAAAACAAAGTGAAATAAATTGCATGAAAGGAAATTGCAGGAAAGTAAATCTAACTAATTCACACGATGGATCCGCTCACACTTTGGTAGGAATATATGTGCATGGAAGTAGAATTCAATTAAATCACACTTTAACAATAAGAGCACATAAATAAATACGAAACCGAAAATAGGGTAAACGAGCTGGGTTGGCTGGGCCCTAGCCAACCAGCTCATTTCCCGTCTAAGAAATGATGCTACTCAGTAATTCAGATTGGAATCATTGGCTTAAAAGAATAGATAAGATTTGAAAAATCATGAGGTGGAGCTCCTTATTTCTATTAATTCGCAAAGGCAAAGTACATCGTGGAATACAGAGTCTAGCCTAGATTTGGGCGATAACAAAAATATACAATACGCTTGGAACACAGTGTTGTTATCTCCTCTATCTGCTAATATCCTAATTCTATTTATGTTATGTGATTTATAGACCATCACCCAAAGCCTAATTACTAAACTTAGTACAGGCCATTTAGTCAATCGTTTACATAACAAAATGTAGATTTTAGCCTCTCGGCTTTTAAATATAGACAATTGAACTTGTTGGCTATGGGCCAAATCTTCAGCTTCCGTTCAAGCAATTTGCAACTTCAGTCTTGTCTTTGGCTGCCTTTGGCTGATCTGGTCTTCATGGCCAACAATGCACAAAACGTGGCGGTGGTTAGGGAAGTCTGGATCTGCTGTGCAGATTCACTGCACTGGCAATAGTGCAAGATCTGATCCTGCACTTAAATCAACAGTCATGTTAAGTGGCTTTATTTACCAAGTATTTATCAGAGATAAGGATAAGTTACAAAAGTGCATTAAAAGTAAGAAATATGAATTAAATAATTAATTAAATGCTAAATTGAAATAAAATATGAAAAATAAAGTACATGTGAAATATATCACCATGCTTGGACTAGTGCAGGATGAGGGTATGTGAAAAGGGTAAAACATAGGTAAATAGTTGTGGTTTATAAAGGGAAAAAGGACAAGAATGGGGAAAATTTAGGGGACTAACATCCTCCCATCCCTAAGTTGTTGTGTGTCCTCACACAACTTTTTACCTGTTTCAAAAAAACTCAAAAATTTGGGTGCTTCACTTCAATCTTGTATTGTAATATTAATGTCAGCCTACACTGTTTTGGAATTATTCTCTTTGATCTTCAATTTCTTTGTCACCTTCTTGAGATGCTTAAAACACTGCGAAGCTCAATACTTCCACACCCTGACTTCTCTTTTCTGCCTCTTGACCTTCGCGGTCAATTCTTCCTTACTATGTTGCTTATCATCCTACTCTTTAACCATAAGCTCTTCTAAATCCCAAACTTGGTGTTCCAGCTCGGCTATACGACTACTAAGATGAGAGACTTGTGTCTCTGACTCATTGGGTGGAGGCATTTCAGTACCTTGTGCCTCCTTCTCTTTAACTATTATGGCAGGGGATTTAGTACCCTATGCTTCCTTCTCTTTAACTGCTGTGGCAGGGGATTTAGTACCCTATGCTTCCTTCTCTTTAACTGTTGTGGTAGGGGATTCAGTGCCTTATGCTTCCTTCTCTTTAACTACTGTGGCAGGGGATTCAGTACCCTGTCGAAATGGGGACTGCACCATATCAGCATCCAACCCTTCAACCAAATCCTTGCTTGCACTTGATTCTTCTTTCTTCTTCCGAGGTTTCTGGATAAAATTAGCCAGCAAGGCATCATCTTCAATTTCTTCAAATTTTGTTTCTTTGGAGTGGATCGCCGTGTCCGCAAGGACTGAAAAATTATTCCCTTCAGAGGCACTTGTATGCACTAGAGAGGTTGTCTGAGGGGAGGGGTTCTTCTCAACGGAGGTGTTGGTCACCTTCTCCGTCAGAGATGGGGCTTCCTCTTCCGCTATCTTTTCTATGGGTCTCTTTATTTTTATACTAGTGCGAGAATAACCTCCCACGTTGTTTTTAACTGAACCCCTGCTTGTACTTGGACTAGCAAGGTCTTTTGTCCTTTTCCCAGCGGGTGTCTCTTTGTGTAACTACTCTAATAATGTTTCCCAGGTCATGCCTTTAGCTTCCAACTCCTTCTTGACAAAGATCTTGATTAACCTGTGATGGTATAATTTTTGGTCAGACTGGTCTTCTTATACAGTTTGCACGCCCTTAGCCATCCTCTCTAAACTCTTGAGCAAGAAGTGGGGGAAATTTATTTTCCACTAGAGGTGTCATCCCGCTTCGAAATGTAGCAATATTCTGAAATGGTAAACAAATGTGAAGGAATAGCATCCCTCGCAGGTAAAAAACTTCTACAAAATATAAAGGAGATCTCACCATTGATCCAGCAGGGCACTGCGGGGGATGTCGTTCTTCCAATTCACCTACATTTTCTTGTCAATGACAAATTGGTGCCACCTCTTATTCTCTAACTTCTGATTGTTGAACCATTGCTCACCAATGTTCTCTAACACTATGGCCTTTGTGATGAATTCTTTTGTGACCTTGAACCTCAAGGGGCCAATTTTGACTCGGCCATCCTTAAAACTCTTGGAAAATTTCAGGGCCACCTCCCTGTCATGCCCATCAAACCTCTATAAAAACTGAAGAAATGTTGATTCCTACAATAGTGCAAGACTATTGCGGTATTCGACGGTTTTCTCTACTTTCCTAAGGGACAATGGCTCACTTCTAATGGGTGGCATATTTTATTACCAGCTATGAACAATCCAACTCTCTTCTGCATGAAACAAACAAGGAAGCCAGATTCTTATGGATAGGGGCCCAACCATCCACCGCCCTTTTCCAACTCACCATCCAATCATTTAAATTATCACTTAATACATCCCTTAAATCGCCATGGACGCATAGCATCCTTTGAAAGGTGTGTCGAACGAATTAGGGGCACATTGAGACGATGATTTAATGGTTGGGTAAGGTAATGATTTCAAATCGAGGACATAAAGGATCATTTCACAAGGGTGTTAGAAAATTATATATTACGGAGCAATGGAACACATAAAATATTGTAGAAATATAAACACAGAAAACGCACAAAACAAGAGAGACACAGATATACGTGGTTCACCCAGTTTGGGCTACGTCCACCCCAAACAGCCAGTCCTTCCTTTCTATTATCCAGCAAAATGAAGAGATACAACCTACAGCAAAACCGCTGTAATATCCTCTGTTTTCTCTCACAGTCTCACCTCTTTGTTTCTCGCTCACCGAATACACATATATCACAGCCTCAAATACAATGCCCTCATATAAAGAGAGGGGTTTCCTTCTAGGGCAAAAAACCCTAAACTAAACATAAGTTCTACCGTTAGATCATCCGCCTAATGAACGGCCCAAATTGACTAGAAATTACTATACTTTTACAAGGCAATTTTACAGCTGTTTTTAGCTTCGGGGGCGCTGCCCCCGAAACCCCCCACCAGGGGGGGGCTCCATAAAGTCGCTGCCACCCCCCCCTGGACCCCCCACGGCAGCGATCATTTTACGGGCGGCGTTGCCGCCCCATTTTGAACTGGGGTCCAAAATGTCAGTACTATAGAAGATAATCAGGCTCCACACCCAACAATCTCCCACTTGGAGACTGATTGTAGCAACTCCACCGCTGCTCCATTTGCTGGACAATGACTCCTCTTTGGACCTGGTTGTTTCTCATCTTCATCGTCATCCTTGAAGACCAACTGAAACTGAGCATATTCTCAGTTTCTCCCTGGTTACAACTTTTGTTAGCATATCTGCAGGGTTCTGGCTAGTGTGTATCTTTTCCAGCTTCAACTCTCCATCTTCCAACACTGATCGTATGAAATGGTACTTGAGCTGTATGTGTTTTGTCCTGGAATGAAATGCTGAGTTCTTTGCAAGATGAATGGCACTTTGACTATCACTGTATAACGTGCCCATATCATGCTCCTTACCCAATTCACCCATAAATCTTTGTAACCAAATCATTTCTTTACTAGCCTCTGTAGCAGCAACATACTCTGTTTCTGTTGTTGAGAGTGCAACAACACTTTGGATTTTTGAAACCCAACTGGCAGCTGTTCCTCCGACAGTAAATACATATCCTGTAGTGCTCCTCCTATTATCTCTGTCACCTGCCATATCTGCATCAACATATCCTTGTAGGGATATGTTTGAACCACCAAAGCATAATGCCTGATTTGTGGTACCTCTCAAATATCTGAGAATCCATTTCACTGCCATCCAATGTTCCTTTCCTGGATTGTTCATGTACCTGCTTACAACTCCCACTGCATGTGCAATATCAGGCCTTGTGCAGACCATTGCATACATTAAACTTCCAACTGCTGATGCATATGGAACTTTAGACATATAATCCATGTCTTCTTGGGTCTTTGGGCACATTTCTTTGCTAAGTTTGAAATGGCTAGCAAAAGGTGTACTAACTAGTTTTGCATTTTGCATGTTAAATCTTTTCAACACCTTTTGTATGTACTCATTCTGAGACAATGTTAATTTTCTATTTTTCCTGTCTCTAGTTATTCTCATACCAAGGATTTGTTTTGCAGCACCCAAATCCTTCATTGCAAATGAATTTGCCAATTTTCTTTTGAGCACATTTATTTCCTGCATGTTAGATCCTGCAACAAGCATGTCATCTACATACAATAACAATATAATATAGCTGCCATCATTTTGCTTTTTCAGATAAACACAATGATCAGAGTGACATCTAGTATAACCTTGTTCAGACATAAACTTGTCAAATTTTAGATACCACTGCCTTGGAGCCTGTTTTAAACCATACAAGCTCTTCTTCAACCTGCACACAAGTTTCTCCTTCCCTTTCACCTCATATCCTTGTGGCTGCTGCATATATATCTCTTCCTCCAAATCCCCATGGAGAAAGGTTGTCTTTACATCTAACTGCTCAAGATGCAAATCTTCAGCTGCTACAAGACTTAAAATAGTTCTGATTGAAGTCATTTTAACAACAGGAGAAAATATTTCATCAAAATCAATACCTTTCTTCTGTGCAAACCCCTTCACCACAAGTCTAGCTTTGTACCTTTGCTTTCCTCCATCTTCTTCCTTCAGCCTGTAAACCCATTTATTCTTCAATGTAGTTTTTCCTGCAGGCAACCTGACTAAATCCCAAGTCTGGTTATGCATTAAGGAGTCCATCTCTTCTTCCATGGCTACCTCCCACTTCTTCTTGTTTTCAACCTATCCTGGTAGATCTTCTAACACCACTTTCAAGTGTTTGGGGTGCATGTTGCTGTTGTGGTGGTTGCTGTTGTTGTGGTTGTTGATTATTATTATTTTCAGGCACCTTTACTTTTTCAGTGATTTCATCAAGGACTGCATATTCCTTGTTTTCCTTTTCCTATTTCTTTTCCTGCAACTGATTCTTATACAAGACCTTTTCATTGAATATTACATCTCTGCTCCTAATGATTTTGTGATTTTCGTAATCATATAAGCGATAACCAAAATCATTAACACCATATCCAATAAAGGTACATTTCTTTGACTTTGCCTCAAGCTTTTTTCTATTTTCTTTATCAATATGGACAAAGGCCTCACAACCAAAAGGCTTTAAAATGGAGTAGTTTACCTTTTTACCTATCCATGCTTCCTCTGGAACACCACCATCCAAGGAACTTGAAGGCCCTCTGTTTATTAGATAAACAGCAGTATCTACAGCATCTGCCCAAAACTGTAAAGGCAATCCTGCATGAAATCTCATGCACCTTGCACGCTCCATGATTGTTCTGTTCATCCTTTCTGACACACCATTTTCTTGTGGTGTTCTTGGAACTGTCTTCTCTCTGCGAATTCCATGCTCTGAACAGTACCTATCAAACTCTTTGCTGCAATATTCACCTCCATTGTCTGATCTAAGACACTTCAATTTCTTTCCTGTCTCAATCTCAACCAAAGCTTTCCATTTCTTGAAAGTATCAAATACATCAGATTTATTCTTAATACAATAAATCCAAGTTTTTCTAGTTGCATCATTAATAAAAGTAACATAATAACGAGAGCCACCAAGAGATGATACCTGAGCAGGTCCCCATACGTCTGTATGCACAAGCTCTAATTTTTCGTTCTTCTTTTCTTTCCCAACTCTGAGAAATCTGACTCTCTTCTGTTTTCCATAAATGCAGTTCTCACAGAAGTCCAAATCAACATTCTTCAAACCTGGCAACAAATTCCTTGAGTGAAGAATCTTCATCCCTTTTTCACTCATGTGTCCGAGCCTATGATGCCATAATGCTGCATCTGCTCCTTTGGAAGTCAAAGCATTAACAGAGTTAGAAATACCATTGCATAAATACAATGTACCAACCTTTTCACCTTTTGCTATTACCAGGGCTCCTTTTGTGACCTTCCAAGCTTTATCTGTGAAAGTTGTCACACAACCTTCACTGCCTAACTGCCCTGTTGAAATCAGATTTTTCTTTAGATCTGGAACATGCCTTACCTCCTTTAGTAGCCATTGGTTTCCATTCTGCTGTTTTACAAGAACCTTACCCATTCCAACAATTTTACAGGGTTTGTCATCACCCAGACGAACTTGTCCAAAATCTCCTTGAACATAGTCATAAAAGTATTTCTTTTCAGGTGTGGCATGGAATGAGGCCCCTGAATCTACCACCCAGGAATCAGTAATATTTTCGAAAGAAAGAATCAAAGCATCTTGTAACACCTCACCTGTCACATTTGCTTCATGATTGTTTTCTTGCTGTGCATCTCCTTCTTTTCCCTTCCGAGATCTACAGTCTTTCTTTAGGTGTCCTTTCTTTCCACATTTCCAGCACACTATCCCCGATCTGGACTTGGATCTGCCTTTCCTTGATTTACTGCGATATCCTGAGCTCTTTCCTCTTTCCATTTTTCTTCCTCTAGACTCTGCACTCAAAGCATTTCCCGATGTCTCACCGGAGCTTTTCCGTCACATTTCCTCACTAAGGATAGCACCGACAACATCATCAAACTTTAAAGTACTAGATCCAGAAACGGAGTTACTAATGGCCATTACCAAACCATTCCAACTTTCTGGTAATGAGCACAAGAATAACAGAGCTCTAACTTCATCATCAAAGTTTACCCCTACAGAACTTAACTGGCTTGTAACTGTATTAAAATCATTTAAATGGTTTGCAACAGATCCACCTTCCGACATATTCATATTAAATAACCGTTTCATAAGAAATACCTTGTTTGAGGCCGAGGGTTTTTCATATAGTTTCGACAACGTCTGCATCAAACCCTCTGTCGTGGTTTCCTTCGAAATGTTGAAGGCGACTGACGCAGCAAGACACAACCGTATTGTTCCGAGTGCCTTTCTATCGAGAAGGTTCCATTCTTCGTCTTTCATACCCGTCGGCATCTTTGTTTTTCCGCCCAATGGTAGGTATAGATCTTTCTGATACAGATAATCTTCCATCTGCATCTTCCACAGCGAGAAGTTTTGGCCGTTAAATTTCTCGACCCTAAACTTACCATCTTCCGCCATTGCTCCCACTCGAACCAGGAACCCTTCTTTCCTGCGAGTTTATCAGCCAAATAGACCTTCGGCTCTGATACCAGTTGTTAGAAAATTATATATTACGGAGCAATGGAACACATAAAATATTGCAGAAATATAAACACAGAAAACGCACAAAACAAGAGAGACACAGATATACGTGGTTCACCCAGTTTGGGCTACGTCCACCCCGAACAGCCAGTCCTTCCTTTCTATTATCCAGCAAAATGAAGAGATACAACCTACAGTAAAACCGCTGTAATATCCTCTGTTTTCTCTCACAGTCTCACCTCTATGTTTCTCGCTCACCGAATACACATATATCACAGCCTCAAATACAATGCCCTCATATAAAGAGAGGGGTTGCCTTCTAGGGCAAAAAACCCTAAACTAAACATAAGTTCTACCGTCAGATCATCCGCCTAATGAACGGCCCAGATTGACTAGAAATTACTATACTTTTACAAGGCAATTTTACAGCTGTTTTTAGCTTCGGGGGCGCTGCCCCCGAAACCCCCCGCCAGGGGGGGGCTCCATAAAGTCGCTGCCGCCCCCCCCTGGACCCCCCACGGCAGCAATCATTTTACGGGCGGCGTTGCCACCCCATTTTGAACTGGGGTCCAAAATGCCGGTACTATAGAAGATAATCAGGCTCCACACCCAACAAAGGGGTGTAATCATATCCAAGAAATGGTTACATAATCCACATCATCTTCATAATTCATTAAAAAATACCTTCAACATTCATTAAAATGATCACGATTTCTAACCATAAACACTTTGTACTTAAATAATTTTCTCCCTAATTAATAAATGATAACATCAAGTACTTAATGATCGAATGAAAAGACTTTTTTTTTTTTAATTTTCATAATAACCACTTCTTTATGACACACGCTATATTGCATGGAAAGAACAAAATGCATTATATCTCTAACAGGGTGCGTGCTTGCATTTGTCTGCTTGCACCGCCTATATTGTGTTGCTCTGCTTGCACTATTCTACTTGCACTACTATATATTGTAACATGCTTGCACTAGTGCAAGAAGAAAATCTATTGAAGAAAACAAGAAATTTTGGTAGAACATAGGCTAGACTTTAACATGACTTTCCCAATCATATGGAAGGTTTGCTTCACCATTTCTTTGATGTTTCTGAGCACATCATTTTTCCCTTTCTACACTATATCCTGCAATAAGCTCATGGGGGAACAAAGAGGTGGGAGAAGGTAGAAAATTCAGAATGGGAAGGAAGTTTATGACCGGGATTCTAGGAATGGTACCATTAAGAGGGCGTAAACAGAAGTGGGATAGGGAAAAAAATCCAAGGAATAAAAGTGGGATTTACAAAACGAATAGGGGGAATTCAGAACAATATGGGAAGGCAATCCTTCTGGGATTGAAGAAGAAAACTAATGGAGAATTAGGAAAATGGGATATGAACAAAGGCAGAAAGTTTTTTGGAAAGTCTGCCTGCACTGGTGCAAGAAAAAAATACTGCAACGAGAATTAAATGTTACTTGAATAAAAATATCCATGCTAGTTACCCCAAACTTGTGTAAGGGTTGGTTCTGTTGAACCTGCTTCTTCTTGGTGGCAACTAGCACCTCTAAAGATCAAGCAACATTCTCCTTTTATTAGAAATTTTTTATCTTCCCGCTAGCAAGCTAGTTTTCAAGTTGATCCTTCTACAATCATGTCAGCAAACTGATTTTCATAATTATAGGAAAATATTTTTTTCTTTATATATATATATATATATATCCTTTTTAGAAGAAGAAGAGTTCATGTTTTCAACAAGTTGGTATTACCATCCATCACTACCGTCCCAAATTGTTGTTGGACTTGCTGTGTAAAATCCTTCTTGGCAAGTGGCTAAAGATATTTATTTAATCTATGTCCATTCACCAAGAACACTAAGCTTTTTCCATCAATATTTTTAATCTCTATCGCTCCATTCTCAAATACTCAGACCACCTCATAAGGTCCCATCTAACATGTATGGAATTTTCCTTTGAAATATTTAAATCTAGAATCATAAAGGAGTACCCAATCACCTGGGTGAAACTTCTTCTTTTGAATAGAATTGTCATGCCACCTTTTGTGTTGCTACTAAATCAATATGTTATGCTGAACAACATCCCTTCGAACTTCATCCAGCTCACTCAATTGTAGGAGACACTGTTGTTACGCTTTGGAGAGATCTAGCCCCAACTAAACTGCAGTTCTGAAGGTTTTGATTTGGAATTCGATTGGCAATAGGACTTGTTTGCCATATACCAGCTTGTATGGTGTATGTCTCGTGCTATGTCCGATACATATTTACTGTTTTTGTGAGGATGGACTCGATGAATTTGTTCGATGGATTCCACCTAGCCATTTACTTGTGGGTGATATGGTGTATATTTCCTATGTCAGATCTTATATTGCTCCATCACACCTTGCATTAGATTAGAAATAAACTGCGGACCATTGTCATAAACAATCTCTCTAGGCACATCGAATCTAGTAAAAATTTCAATAAAAAGGAAATTAACAACAACCCTTTCTGTAGCAAAGGAAACAACATTAGCTTCTACCCATTTTGTAACAAAATTTGTACAAACCAAAATATGCTTTCTACTTAATGAAGTTGGATTTATTGTCCCTATAAAATCAATATCCCATTTTTCAAAAGGCTCAATCCTAACTTGGGGGCATAAAGGCATTTCATTGGTTTGAATAGGCTAGCCCATTCGTTGACAACTATCACACCACCTGACATATTGTTTGGCATCCTTGAACAAGGAAGGCCAAAAGTAGCCAGCGCGCAATACCTTATATGCAGTCCGCTTATTAGTGAAGTGGCCTCCACAAGGTTCATCATGGACAGATTTTAAAATGTCAAACACTTCTTCCTCTCTTACACATCTACAGATAATCAAATCTGGACTAGTGTAAAAGAGATCTCCTTGAATCTAGGAGTATGCAGCACTTTTCTTAATAATATTTTGTTTTTCACGAACGGACAAGTGGGGTGGTGTCTTTCCAGTGACTAAATAGTTAGTAGTGTCAGCAAACCATGGGGATTTTGTTGACTTAGCAAAAAGTTGTTCGTCGGGAAAATCATCATTAACAGGGGTTACTTCACCAGGATTATTCAACCTTGAAAGAAAATATTCTACCACATTAGATTTTCCTAGTCTATCAACAATACTAATATTAAATTCCTGCAACAATAACAACCGCTTAGTCACTCTACCGCTAGTCAATGGTTTATTCATCAAATATTTAATTGCGGAATGGTCAGTATGTACCAATACTTCATACCCTGTAACATAGTGCCTGAACTTGTTAATTGCAAAACTCACAGCTAAAAACTCTTTCTCTGTAACTGTATAATTTAATTCAGCGAGAGACAAATTCTTACTAATAAAATAGATGGCATGGGATTGCTTGATTTCCTCCTGTCCTAAATTTGCGCCAATAGCAAAATTTGAAGCATCAGAGGAAATGTGATCTAGATGTCCTCTTGTGCTTTCCTTATTTTCCATTATCTTATTGCTCCAAAACTCCAAATATGTCACACTCCTCCAAGAGTGCTCCAAGAAAACTCTAAGTATCCAAGAGTATGAGAGAGAGAATAGAAGAAAGCTCCACCAAAACTGAAATGACCTAGCTTTCCCACGAATCCTTAGAAGCCTTTTTATTAATGAGGCCTTTATTTTCTTCATTTTCCTCCTCACATGCAACTTGTGACCTTTCACCTTCGTTTTCTCCTAGTTTCCATTATTTTCATAAATAAAATGTCAATTAATGCCTCTTGCCTTTCCAAATAATTTCCCATTGCCTTTACCAATTTCCTTAGCCATAATAAACTGAATGAATATCCATTAGGATGTTTTTGCCACCATTCAGCTTGGAATATGTGTCCCATCATTGTGGCCTTATATATTTTTACATGGATTTTTAACGAGGGTTGTTATAGAACCCTCCCCCTTAGGGGAACGCCGTCCTCAATGTTCAATGACACCTATAACCAACAACACTGTTGAAAACAAAACATACTGCCCATGGAGCTTTATAACACAGCTCATTGCAGTATTTACAATGAGCATCTGCTAAAACATGACAAACATACCATTTACTGGAGCTTTATAACACACCTCATTATGATATTTACCATAATAACCACATATACACACATACACATTTGCTTCACCCAAGAAATAATCATACTGTCTATGGAGCTTTATAAATCCAGATCGATATGGTATTTACAATAATACACACATATACACATATGCACATTTGTTCAACCAACAAATAAAAGGATATGATGCCTGCATCTGCAACAAGGGAATCTAGAGGCTCACACCACCATCCTCTAAGTAAAACTAGGATTCACCTCCTTCCAAGAAACTCCAGAATCCACTGCAAAATTCAAATCTGCATCGAATGTTTAGCGTTGCAATCATGTCTCACTTTTCCTCTCAATGAACAGTTACCATTTCATTGTTCCAGGGCGCACTCCCAATGTGCATCTAGTTCCATCTGGCAATATAATGACCAAAACAAATCCATCCCCAACCTTCCCCTCTTTGCTACACAGTCCCTTGAGAAATCTAGCCACCTCCTTCTATGCAATCACACACCTTCCAAGTTTTTTGGCACCCCCATCCTAGGAAGTCCATCCCTTGGCAAGGCTTCCTTGCATCAAAAGATACAAAAACCAAGGCATATCCCTGCCTTCAAATGATCATATTGGTCATAGCACGCTCATGGAAATCATTTAACACTATTGGGTACCAATGGCCCTACTCCTATATTCTTTACCAACATACTACTACTTGTTCTAATTCGTTTCATTGTTGCTACTGATACTTGCAGTCGATTTCAACCAACCAACCAGGCATTTCCGTGCTTCTTGTACCAAGCACATAACTTCCATTAGATTTAAAATAAATTGAAATAAATTCACATCATACCTCATTGGTAGCTCATCAATAAGGTACACTTGCAATCTTGTTTGCTTCCTGTCACAACAAGTCAAACTAACATCTTTGATCAAATCATCATGTATAAACATATCACATCAAGTTAGCTTGAAACACAACCATCATAGATAAAAATCATAACTCAAATATAACCATCATAAACCAGAATCATAGATCACATGTAATCATCATATACTAGAATCATAAATAACATGCATAATTAAACTAAAATAAAATATTGATACTTATCCTTTAGTCGATCATTATCTTCTACCTTTGTCCTTATTCTATACGCACACAAGATCGGTTTCCACATCCTAAAAACACCCAGTGCCTTCTCCTCAACCATGTACACATATGCATAGTGTGCATCACACACATACAACCACACATGACATACAACACCATGAAATACATTCATCTACACCTAACACAACACATACACCTACACCTAGTGTACAACACAACATGATACATGTGCCTACACCCGGTTTACACCATCACACAATATATACACCTACACCCAATGTACAGCACAACACAATACATGGGCCTACACCCAGTGTACACCACCACATAATACATACACCTACACATGATGTTCAATGCAATGCATACATCCATACCTAATGCACAACCTCACACAATACATATACATACATAGAGTACAACATAACAAATACACATGTCATGATACGATGACTACACAATTCACATACATTGTACTGCATGCATGCAACACAACATGTATGACATGCACACAATACCACATGTACACTATATCATATGTACAACACATACACAGTACCACATGTACAAAGCACCACTTGCACAATGTGTGCACAACATCACATGTACACGGAACCACCTACACAACGTCACACGGTACATCGTATCACCTGTACAACATGTACACAACTCCAGACGTACACAGCACCACATGCACGACATGTACACAACACCATATGCACGACTTGTACAACACCACCTGCACAAAGCACCATATGTACATCATGTACACAACACCACATTCACACAAAACCACATGTCCAATCATGCACACAACACCATATGTACATAGTACCAAATGTACAACATGAACACAACACCATATGTACCTAGAACTACATATAAAACATGTACATAGCACCCTATGTACACAACACTGCGTATCCAACATGCGCACAACACCATTTTCACACATCACTGCATATCCATCATGTGCATAGTACAATATGTACACAACACCACATATCCAACATGTACATAGCACCATCTATACCCAGCACTACATATGCAATATTCACACAACACTATATGTACCACCCTATACATAACATTGCATAAATAGCATGTACGCATACTATATATACACAACACAGCATGTGCACAACATCGCATATGAAACATACAACATATACAACATATGCACAACAATAATACCACACATCCAAAACCACATTGTCTCTACCAAGCAACCTTGCTTCCAATATCTTATCCATGCTTGTCCGAGCATGTCGCATACCACACTGCTTTCATTTCGCTGATGTATACCTCGGTATAGCCTTCCCATAACATAGACATAATATAATCCCATATTATCAACTCATAACCAAATGATACTGACCTCATATATTTTTCATGACTACTCTTCCTATTTGATTCCTCAGGAACCTCATCATGCCATTCACCTACATAAGAAATCATTCTTCCACAAGAATGATCCCTGATGATCTTGTCAGACCGTAACATAGATACATGGATACATACATACATATACATAAACATTAGCATAAACAATTATGATCCTATCAAACAAAAATATGCATACATACACATACATACATATAAACATCAACATAAAATAATAATGATCTATTCATTCAATGACATACATATGTACATATAAACATTAGCATAAAATAATCATGATCCATGAAGACCCCGTCAGACATGACATACATACATACATGTATACACACATATATATATATTAGCATAATCATTATCACAATGTAATTAATAGATATCGTAAGGTCAAGGTTAAGAGAACTCCCTTTATGTGTGCAACACATGCGCAACATTGAGAAAAACAGTTCCCAACATAGCTAAGGCATATGACACCTCAAATCCATTCACCTTACCTTTCATTATTACCTTTCCCATGACTACCCTACCCTCGTCCATTCACACTAATGGATCCAACCATTCCAACTAGTTGTCATACTCTTTCCTTCAACTTCCTTTATACATGCACCAACTTCATATGAGTCTTACATTTTCTGTTGGGTTCCGTACATCTCTCCCAGAGCTCCATTAAATTCCTCCTTCCCCAACCAATTCCCAAGGCTCTCAAAAAAATAAAGGCAAGACCAAGAAGAAAACCATGGAAAACCAACAACAATATGACACCAAAATCAAAGTGGCATGGATATGAAAATATGCAAACAAAACCACAATCAAGCACAAAAAATCACCAAAAGACCAAAAACACAAAACTAACAACGGATGCCATGACTCAATCCCCATGGTTCCAGTTCTTCCAAGGGAAAGCTCAATCTGAACCTTCTTCAAGATTTCACGGGAACCTCTTTTCCATGCAATCCCTTGCATCATATTGCCATCAACACATAACTATCAATGCATAAATAAACATAACAATACATTGGTTACCTTACCTTGCTATGCCAAGCACATTGCTTGGAACTGAACACATCCACACCATCTCTCAAGGGACTCCAATTCCCTTGACAAATCGACCTATAACTAGAGACTATCTAATATACTTTTCAAGTACATATTCATGAATCTAGGACATATCCACATAATATTAGACAAATTAGTGTTAAGAAGACTTCATGTATGCAAAACACTCATTCATTTGGAATTAGGGTTTCCAAACATATCCAAAGGAATTCTTGCTATTCCTTTCTTCTACCCTTTTACTTTGATGGAATTGAGGCTTACTATGTGTTGTCACATCACCCAACTATTAGTTATATAAACACATCAACTATTACCTTATCGTGCTAATACCAAGCATGTTTCCTGCAACTCTTCACACATGTCAGCCACACGTTCCAAATATCAAGACAATCATATCTATCAATTTGAAATCAACCTTTACCAAGGCTAACAATCATGACGTAATGCATAGTTAACTCATAATCATTAGACATAATGCTTCAAATGTCATCTACTTACACTCAAGTACATATCAACTATCTCAACACATATGTGTTAGTACAATCATCTTAAAACAAGATCATTGAACACAGACTTGTATTATTCAATTCATCAAACATTCAACCAACTTGCAAACATACCATGCTAAATAAATAAACTAGATGACATAATAGACACCAAACGTTCAACACCAAATAGGCGACATAAGAAAACTCATACCTTAATGTATCTCAGGGGAGGATATCTTGTCCACACAATTAAGCTAGATTAGCATGATATAGCTTTACAACACATCATCTCAAGCACAAATATGATCATGATATCCATAACAGTAACTAGCTAATGTTAACATCATAAGCTCATAAATATTTTTCATTCATGCTTAACAATCACATATGTATGATTAGTCTAGATTGGTACAACACAATGTCACAATAAGTCGACTCATACCTGAATATCATAACCCTAACCATCTGCACAGAGCAATCCAACTTAGTATGATACATATAACATAAAGATGTTAGTTGCAATAACCCTAATCATCAAGTTACTACCATATAACAACAACAAGTTATATACCATGCTCATCAACAACATATGACTTAATCATCAAGCTAAGTTACTCATCAACAATCATATAACCTATAATTTAATCATTAACCTATAACATATTCATCAAAAAATATAACATAATCATCAATTTATCTAACCTAAAACAACAATAATAATGTATACAACCACAGGTTACTATCATTCATGACAATCCGACACGTGCATATGGTTACAATAATCAACTAGCATCTATCATGTATGTAACCATAACATCAATATAATTAAGGAATACACATAACCATAATGCACATAAAAATCCTTAACCTACATAATTGCATGCCCAACATACAAACCTGTATGATGACATGTTCTTGCCTCGAGGGCCAATGCTTTTACAACTACACTTTGATGATCCACATCTCTTGATCTATCTCAACCAACACATTGGAATCATACATACCAATATCATTATGATTTCCTAATTGCATATAATGACCTCACAATGCATGTCTAACCTACCATACATGCATAACCATAACCACAACAATGCATGCATAAAAACATATAGACACTGACATTCATAATGAATGCATATACAACTGACATACGTCCATGACGATTACATCAAACAACAACTCTGTCAACCTTCACATCGCGAAATCACTACAACCATGATCAACACCATGCAAATGAAATAAGCACATGGAATTCAAGCATAAGGAACACATATGCAACAGACATGAATGCATGACCAAAACACTACCCATCTAGTCTGAGGGGTGAACCATGCTCTTATACCACTCTGTAACACCCTCCTCCTAAATCTACCCAAGAAACTGGCCAACCGGGGTGAACATGTGACGAGAACTTACTATGATATGAGTCGACCTCCTAAGTCACATTAAGAAAGTGGAACCGATGGAAGCACACCATACATACCTTCAACATCAACAATAGGACCCCTAAGAACCATCCCAACCTTTCTGCTAACCAACCCTTGGGTCCCACTAAGTCTTTAAACTATTAAACCTTTGGAATCTCCCATGCTATGGGACTTTTAGTGTCCAAAGAGCTCTGAACACTCCCACAAGCCTTCATGCCTATGTCTAGGGACTATTTCTAGCATATCTATGCCAAATTCCATGGAATTTAAGGCACTTTTCAAGCCTAGAATTTCGACCACTACCTAGAACATGTTGTAACTTCATGAATACATTAAACACATGATGACAAGACTAATAAACCAAAAACTAAATCCAAGACTAGGCCTGACCATCTTCAACTAGGACTGACATTCTATCAAACACTTGGCATGAATGAAATCTACAAGTTTAAATAACAGATATAAGCATAAGGGTCTCATACTTATCTGATATTCCCTATGAGGCATTGTTTCCTTATCACCTTAGCTACAGTTTCATCCATTTGGCCATAGATACATTTTTCAATTCATATACAAGTAAAAACATGATGGGAGCCATACATAGCCACTGTCATAATACATATTCATAACCAGCATGATAACAAAAGAAATACCAAGGAAACGAAAACCATATAATCCACATACAAACTAGCACAATACTCATGAGATAACAAGGAGAAGTAACCACATATTAATGATGCAAAATCCAACCCGGTATGGGACTACCATGTTCGACCCGACCGTAGACATAGCTGAACCAAATCTCTCTTCATCCCGTCACCCATGTGCCATATTCCAAGCATGAATGTGGGATCTCATCAAACACATAAATCAAAACCATCCGGGGCTTCAAGAGGCCAAACCACCTCAACCCATCAAACAATTGTTCCACCTCACAGTAGGACATCACAAAACCATCATCAAATTGGTCTTTACCCAAGCCTTCCAGGGCTCCAGAGCATTTTTGTCAACAAATGCATCCAGAACTAGTAACTCAACCCACATCTGTTGTTGGGCTTCCAGAGTGTTTGTCCAACCAAGGCTTCCAAGACTAGTATCTCAACCCACAGTTGTCGTCAAGCTTCTAGAGTGTTTGTCCAACCAAGGCTTCCAGGGCTAGTAACTGAACCCACCAAGGGCTTCCAGATGGTTTTTCCAACCAAGGCTTCCAGGACTAGTAACTCAACCCAAGTTGTTACTGGGCTTCCAAAGTGTTTGTCCAACCAAGGCTTCTAGGACGAGTAACTCAACCCAAGTTGTTACATGGCTTCCAGAGCATTTGTCCAACCAAGGCTCCAGGAACTAATAACTCAACCCAAGATAAAGGAAACATGAAAACCAACAAGGAAAAAAAAAACCCACAATACCATGGCTATCCAAGAAATCACAAGGCTAGGAAAATCTATTGTCAATCCAGACAATCCTTCATGTCAATGATATATCATAACAAGAAACCACATGCGTGTGTCATGCATGCCAAACCTAGTGAGGAAGACATACATGCAACTTGGTAATGGCAAGCAAAACCTGTTGTAGCTGCTAACCCGATGTCCTATTGTGCTTTCCTTATTTTCCATTGCCTTCTTGCTCCAAAACTCCAAATATGCCACACTCCTCCAAGAGTGCTCCAAGAAAACTCTAACTATCCAAGAGTATGAGAGAGAGACTAGAAGAGAGCTCCACCAAAACTGAAATGACCAAGCTTCCCCATAGATCCTCATAAGCCTTTTTATTTATGAGGTCTCTATTTTCTTCAATTTCCATCATTTTCCTCCTCACATGCAACATTTGACCTTTCACCTTCCTTTTCTCCTAATTTCCATTATTTTCATAAATAAAATGGCAATTAATGTCTCTTGCATTTCGAAATTATTTGTCATTGCCTTTGCAAATTTCCTTAGCCATAATAAACTGAATGAACACCCACTAGGATGTTTTTTCCACCATTGATCTTGGAATACGTGTCCCATCACCGTGGACTTATATATTTTTTACATGAAATTTTAGCCAGGGTTGTTACAACCACCCATTTATCTTTTATGTTGAGCTTCTCAATCTCATCCTCCCCAAACTCTCTCTTCAACAACTCTCCTTTCTATATGCACATGATTCTATCTTCTTGGGAGCTGACTCTGATCTATGCAAAACCACCTCTCCTACCCACAAAGCTATGTTGTTTTATAAGTCTAGAGTCTTTCATGGATGACGATATTATGGCTTATGTGCAGCTCACTTAGCCAACTATGGTCACTGACTCATCTCTCTTTTGAAAACTACAAGATAAAACCATACATTATACACCTTGAAACTTTGTTACCATCATCTCTGACATGTTTGGAAACCTTCATCCGCCACTCAACTCTCATGGTGGGTTTCATCTTAGCAAAAATGTTGATCACACGGTTTTTAGTCTCCATAAGAAGATTGAGTTGCAGATTGTAGCCCATTTCACATAGGAAAATGAAAGGTAACAGGCCCTATGTGCTCGCCACGTAAGTGTTACAAAGGTCCAAATGGCAGTGTCAAAAAGATCCATATCTCTAGATATTAGAAAGACCTAAAAGGAAAGGAATGGAAATGTTTATTAAACTTGCACCGCATGTTCGTGAACTAGCATTTAATGCCCTCAACTAATGCTAGCATTAGTTTAGCTAACATTTAGCAGTTTGAAAATGCGAAACAAACTAATAATTATAACATATGCTTTTGCCTCTAGCCTAGGGAAGAGGGAAAATAAGTTGGTGAATCAACCTGCGCCTAAAAACTTTGGTTTTACGTGATCAATAGGGACTAACAAACAACTCGACTAATGTTAACCTCACCATATCAATTACAGTAGTCCCAACTGTTCATAGTGACTAATAATATTATAATTGAAATCAGTCATGAATGCGGCCATGTTGCTGCCGCTACTTTTGGTGGCTAGGCAGCAAGGCTTCCTTCTATGCAAAACCCTACTCCTCCCTTTAGATGTGAGCTAAGGCTTGTAAAATCTGGGAAGTTCTGCATCTATGGGCTCTTCTTTCCTATAATTTTTTTCCTCTAAAAATAATTTGTATTTATGGTTTGTTTTGGATTCATGGTTTTTTTTTGGCTATCCGCAGCGAGATTTTACCATGCAGTTCCTTTGGTTGTTTGCAGGGAGCTTTTACTCTGCAGTTCCTTCAAACGATTCGGTTTAAAAAATGGCACCTATTTATTCTCCAAAAGGTAATTAAGGTAATTAGGATGAACTGTTGACTGTCATTATTGTGGCTAGTGGGTGAATAATATTGAAGAACTCGAATATTCAGGGATTAGGTTTTGGTTAAATACTGAAATATCAAGTTCAATGGAAGTACTCTAAATGGCTATTTTTGAGCGAGTTGTCTTTAGTGACTTTTTGAAATCCTTTGTGATGGATTTTTCCACTTTAATTTCTTTAAAATCCGGCAAGAATTTATTGAAGTCACAAGCTTGATGGGTAACAGTTGCATAATCAAGTGCCCTAGGAATTTTTCAAGGTAATGAATCCATCTATACAGTAAAAAACCCAGTTTAAATAACACAAATCAAGATTTCACCTCAAATTTTCCACCGGTTTTTGACACCAAAAACTCCAAAACATCACGCTAAAAACTTCTAGATAGTAAAATCATAGGTTTTAGAGAATCTCACTTTATAAAAAGAATTTATAATATCTCGATAAACTATTTCTCTTTTTTGAGTTAAATCTTATTTCTTCCTTTTAGTTGCCTTGAAATTCTTGATTTCTTCTATTTTGTAAGATTAGTCGTAAGTTAAAAGTTTACAACTTCGGTAACTTCCACCCAAATTCAAAATGCTAGTTTTTGAACGCATAACTTCACTAATTTAAAACCCATAAAAAGTAACTTCACTAATTTAAAACCCATAAAAAGTTAATTAGTTGTTTTCGGACTATGTTTCATCCATTTCCATGTAAAAAAACATTAAGAGTTGTTTTTGGCTATTTCCATATCAACTTATCCCCGCCTAAAGGCATTAACCAAATAAAACTCATGAGAATATAAATATTAAAATAAATATTTTCTAAGAATATTTTTTTTTATTTGTTTAATATGGAAATAAATTTTTTTTATTGAGAAATTTGTTTTTAATATGTTTTTTTTTTCTAAAAACAATTTTTTTTATTTATTTAATATGGAAATATTTTTTTTGCAATTTATATGAATATTAAGAAATTTGTGTTTTTAGGTCATTTCAACCTAAAAATAAAATATTAATGATTATATAATATTGAAAAAATTGTTTGGACAAACCATTTCTCTGCTATTGTTTTGGTAGTACAAAATTCTTTATGATTAGTTATTATTTTATTGGTTGAATTATAAAAATTGGATTTTTAGATATTTGATTGACATATATTAATAATAATTTGAGAATTATTGACTAATTTTCTAGCCTAGTATGGTAGAGATGTGTAACTTAATGTAAACCTCTCAAATTTGTGAAAATAAAATGAAATAAAAATAATCTCACTTGAAAATGAATGAATACCATGAAGTTATTTTTATTTAAGGGTACCTTTTTATTTTAAATTTTTTGGGACATGTTCAAAGGGGTTGAATAAAAATCAATAAACATACCACTATCTTGGTTTACAAGTCTTCTTCAAAAAAGTTACTCTTGGTTTTTCAATTTATTTAAATAGTTGAAAAAAAATTACTACATTTGGCCCAAAAGTGTAACCCATCTCCATGTATTCCCTATATAGCCTATTTAAAGGGGGGAATTAAACCAAACTACCATCTTAAGTACAGATCTACTAACCAATGAGAGGGATCAAATCTCTTAAGATGCAAACCTCCTTTAGAGTGAAAATGAGAGGGATCAAATATCTTAAGATGTAAAACTCTTTAGAGTGAAAAGAGGGATCAAATCTCTTAAGATGCAAACCTCTTTTAGAGTGAAAAGATATTTGATCCCTCTCGGCACTGAGCCAAGGTTAAGATGGATCTAGGTTGGTTTTTTAAATAATCTCAGATCATTTAATGAATGCTTGACAACATAAGATAACCCTTTTATTAAGTGGAAAAATTATTTCCAACTACATTATGGAGGACCCATTTTGTCATTTTACAAAGTGGGGCTCATTATTTATAGCCTTTTGAGTTACGGATACCATGGGTAGATACCATGGGAAAATACCATGGGTAACTACCATGGGTAGCTACCATGGGTGCATGTGGCTTTCCATTCGGATCAATAACGTCTCGTACATGTACACATGGATCCTTAGGAAAGAATTTCCATGGAATTTGTGGGAGGCATACCAACAAGTAGGATGGGACATTACTACTTGTTCATGGTAGTTGATATTTTTAGCAAGATGTGTGTTCTAATTCCCTATAAAAAGACCATCAACATGTAAGAAGCAATGGATCCTTGGGAAAGAATTTCCATGGAATTTGTGGGAGGCATACCAACAAGTAGGATGGGACATTACTACTTGTTCATGGTAGTTGATATTTTTAGGAAGATGTGTGTTCTAATTCCCTATAAAAGGACCATCAACATGTAAGAAGAAATGAACTTATTCTTTGGACAGGTCTTGCTACACTATGGGATACCAAAGAGCATCATTTTAGATAGGGAACAATATTTACTAGTGAATTTTAGACTACAATATGGGAGAATATTGACACAAAGTTGAATAGGTAAATGACATTCCATCCACGGACAGATGGTAAAATAGAAGTAGTCAATGGGGCTCGGTGTATCTTTTAAGGGGTTACAATCATAAACACTCGAAGACTTGGGATGAAATTTTGGAGTATATACAACACTCGTATAATATACCAGCCCACACTTCTATTAGAAAGTCCCCATTTGGAACTTTTTATGGATATTTGCTTCTTTCATCTTTAGATCTTGAATATGTGCAGCAAGAAGTAGTGAGGGAGGATCTTATAGGGAAGATTTTTTTTTATAAGATCATAAAAATCCATATACAAGTATAGGATACATTGTCGAATTCAAGGAAAAAATACAAGGCTAGAAAGGATAAGTACAAACCAAATAATTTCTTCAAGGTGGGAGAAAGAGTATGGTTACAGTTGAATAAGGAACAACCATAGTGTCCTGGTAAGAAAAATCCTCTGCAATATGGTCTCTTTGAGATACTAGAAAAGGTTGAAGAGAATTATTATAGACTCAATCCATCCCCATACATGTGCATTTACTCGATGGTGAATTTAAAGAATTTGAAACTCTTTCCATGTTATATCCACGGGGCCTTCACTGGGGGAGAAATACCATACCACATGCATTCATATTAGGGGATATATATTGAGGAAAAAATGCAATAATATATTGGGGGATATGTAGGGATTAAAGGTTAACTTTTTATATTGGCAAGTATAAGAAATGGAGCTCAAAGTTAATGAAAAAATATAAAGGGGTATAAAAAAATGTTAATGAAAAAATGGATACATAGAATATCTAGTGGAAGTATGGGTTTTCTAAATTGGGAAGGTGTATTGGGTTTCTATTCGTAGGGATTTAAATAATGTGACTTTTAGAGGTATTTTCCAATATGTAGTCAAATCAAGGGTATTGTTTAATATGCCACGAACAGACGTGATATTTCAGAGTTTCATTCAATGTAGCCCTCATGGCTATATCAGGAAGAGTAACATGTCCCGCCTTATGTAGAGGATTTGGTATGATATTCTCAAATAGAGTTGACAAAGGATACGGATTTTCAAAAGAGGCCTAGAACTACAAGACGGAGGTAGCATGACCTTCGACAAATTGGGTTGAAAGGAAAACTTACAAGAAAATCTAAATGGTATGCCTAAGAGAAGACGAAGGAGAATTTTCCTTACTTAATTTAGTAAAATATTTTAGGGACCAAAAGCCTCCCAAAATGGGGAGGTATCATCTGTACTGGATCATTTTATTATTTCTCATCTATCATAATGATTTTAGAGTTGAAAAAGTGGAGAACTCAATTCACATGACATTTTTATTTATGGGTCTCAGTTTGGAAAATTGGGGTTTGTAACCTTTCAGAAGAAGTTCAGGCATAAAACAACGTGTTTTGGGGGTAAAACTTTATTTCTTAATAACAATCCATCTATCACTATTATAGATACATATACCTTTCCAACGATGCAAGAATTGCCTTAGTCAAAGTTTGTATGCAAAAGTTATGCCACTTAGAATTTGGCCTTCATATTTTTACCACCATGATTCAAGATGATGGCATGTTAGCCCCCATTATTCATGGAAAATAGCCTAGCCATATGGTCATGATGAAAATACTCTAGAGGAGTCAATATTGTAATTGTAGTTAAGAATTAAAGGATTCAAACTTAACTACTAGTAAGTTATCAAGTTGTGTTATAACCTGACCATTAGGAGGAAAAGCAGTTCCATTCTATTCAAGTGCATTTCGTTCCATTGAAGAGTGGAGTAGCTAAGAGTGGATAGGGAGAGAGAAAACAAAGAGGGTTTTTATATTATAACAGTCCACAAGCCATAGGTCTTACTCTTTTGTACTTGCATCCAATTCGATTTAGAGAAAGAGAGAGGAGAGTGGCCTTACCTTCTCGTTGAGTTTTTTGTTGAAATAATTTTCTAGGTCATATTTTGTGTTATTGTGGTTTATGAGTGATTGTACTATTTTTTTTTTCAATTTTCTGCTTATTTATAATTTCCATGCATACATAATAAAGAGTAATTAAGGGATACATAAATGTAAGGATAAATTAACCCTTAGACTATAGATTTCAGATTTTCTATCATATTTTAGTAGATATGTTGTGATGAATATCTAGTAGAATATCCATGAAAACTTGTGGATCAATTATGCATGCAATAAATATGATAGCGCACTTGGGGAGGTGCACCCAAGAAAATTGTGCAATTTGACAATCTTAACCACCTAACAATAAATAATATCTCCTTGTGAAGTCATTCTAGGAAGAAGTGCCAAAGGTGGTTAGAAGAGACCAATTCCCATGCAAAAACCATGTAAACAAGAAAAAAATTCACCCTAAAGAAGTGAACTCGGTTCTCTAACAATAAAACAATCATGTCACCATTGGAAACTATGCCCAAAAGAGGAGCATCATAAAACCTAAAATAACCTCCAAATAACACTTTCAGGTGTGAACAACTACCAAGTGAGGTCTTCAAGCTATTAATCTCCAAGATAATAAAATAGATTAATTAAATCATTGAATGATTAAATTAACCTCAACATGTGTGCGCAAAATTTAATGCTAAAAAAAATCATAATCAAACCTCCTAATTATTACCATCCAATTAAATCAACATGAACACATGTGCCAATGAGTTATATGGTGGAGGGGTGAGAGTGGGAGGGTGTTTCCAATAAGTGTTGTACCATGGAAACAAGCTAGATCTCCTAGGCAAACCCATCATGATAACAACATAATGATGAAATAGAACCTCCACCTAGACACAAAGGACTATAACATGGTAAAACCTCATTAAACCATAGGGAGAGGCTTCACCATCAAAGTTGAATGTAGTACCACATATATAAATCCAACTTAGTAACAAGTATATCCACAATAGTCTTAACATCATCAAACACATTTCCACCTAGGCAATGCTAATAAATGGTACAATGTCAAGTCATGTCACTTAGGGAAATCCCACCAAGGAAAAGTAGGTACCACAATACATATCATCTAACCACATCAAGATTATAAGAGAAGAGGATATTAAAAATGCTAATACATTCAATCATCAAGAATGTCCCCACTACACATCCAACAAAAGAAGACCATCTAAAACACCCCTCCTATTGACACTAATAATACATCATCATCATGCAAAAATTAGTAGAAACTCCAACAAATGTTAAACATCTACTTGCAAACACCCTCATCTAACTCCTTGTGGGGATACACTCACCATTTAAGAATAAGATGTAGCACAAATGCAATAAACATATATACCAAAATGATATTGTAATAAAATAGCATACTTCATAACCATCAAATATACAATCAAGGGATGATCAACTAGGCAAGCATACACAAGAAGAAGACCACTAGATCAACTAACACACTCATATAACCAAGGAGACCAAATCCCTCCATCACAAAATCAAATACCATTTAAAAAAAGAACTCCATAAAAATATATCCCCACAAATTGGTTCAATACTAAAATACCAGTGAAAAATCTCCATACCCTTATCAAAATCACAAAGTGAAACCTAATACAATTGGAGTTAAATAACTTAAACACTCTCAAATAACCTAATTAACTAAATATATTGATCAATATTTTGTAAAAACGCACATAATAATATCATAATTGAAATCTCACCCAAATAACCAAATCATCTAAATATATTACTCAATATTTTATAAAAACGCACATAATAATATCATAAGTGAAATCTCACCATATAATTTTCATGGTTGAAATCTCATCCCACAAACAGTAGTTAAAAACAAGATGCTTCAGTTGTAAGTACGTTTAACATAAAAGGCACATCGGGGTTTGGCACCTGAGACTGACAAAATTAATTTAAGTGGCACTCATTGGCACTTAATAGCACTTATTTTATAAACCCGTCAATCAAAACTACTAATGATCCACATGCATATCCATCTAGTGAAAATATCTCCGCTAGTCGATCCCAAAATGGCTTCCAATGGTGTTCCGGAAGAATATTTGGATGTGATGCTTACGATCCCATTCGACTCCCGCTTGCGGAAGATCTTGCTCACCTGCCTCTATTAGTAGTTAGGTGAACATATGTATGCAAGATACAATTAAAATATTATTTTTCCAACTTCCAAAAATAATAAAAATGTTTTTTTGCATAAAAGAAATATTTTTTTAATATGAATAATTTAGTTTTTTCTGTGTAAATTATGTTTATATATATATATATATATATATTTTGAAAATTATATATTTTGGACTAAGTTATGCTACTGAACACATGCCTCTTAAGATATGTAAAAATTTGCAAGCGCAGACATTTCATTTAATGAAAATTGACAGATTATAAGACACTAATTTTTTTTGCAAAAACATATCACTATGACAACAACATAATTTTCTACAATTTTTTTTTTACTCTGAATCTAAATTCACAAAGCTTATATGAATTTTGAAGGCTTCAATTCCATAAAAGAGTAAAATTTTGAATTTTCATATCAACATTTGGCCCAAAAGTATAACCCGCTTTCATGCGTTCACTTTATATCTTATTTAAATGAGCAAATTAAACCAACTTAGATCCATATTTAACTCTGGATCTACCAAGCAACTAGAGGGATCAAATCTGGTAATATGCAAACCTCTTTTAGAGTGAAAAGAGATATGACCCCTCTCAGCCCTTCCTAGAGCTAGAGCTAAGATGGATCTAGGTTGATTTTTAAAATAATCTCATCCTTTTAATACTATTTAACATGTTCAATTATTTTTAAACTAACACAACTATATACATTAAATTAATAGTAAATGTTGATAGGCGTGAATTTAATATAGGTATCAAAACACTCATTTCATAATCCCGTAATATAACTGATAGACTAAAGAGTTATTTTCTTGCAATTTTTTTATCACTTTTGTCCAAAATATAGATATTTTTAAGAATCATAAATTGAAGTTGTTTAATTTGCAATGTTTGAGTGTCTAGGGGATATTTTAAGGTGATGAATCTATTTATGCATTCAAAAGTACATTTTAAATAACAAAAAATCACAATCTTGCTTGAAATTGTAATACTTAATTATGGTAAAAAGAACCAATGCTTCTATTAGTGATACTATGCCATTTGAAGATACATTATTCTTAACAATAGTGATTATTAATCTATATACAAGATTTGTTACAATGTCATAAGCTAATACCATGATTTATCAATACCACAAGCTTAGAAAACCATCACTTTATTTATACAACACTTAATATTCTTTTATTTAATCAATCTAATTCAATAGATAAAAAGAGCATAACTATTTTGATGATATATAATTAATTTCCTTGTAATATCAAAATATTTTATTTTAAAATTTAATAATATTTTACTTCTCTAAACATAAAATACCATGTCCATACAAAAATATTTATGGATATTCTATTGAATAGGTTGTTTTCTATTATTATTCATATTTGTAAATTCAGCATGGATCTATCTAACTCTATGTTTACTATATGTTAAAAGAAATTAAATCATTAAATGTTAATTGATATTAAAATTTTAATATTTTATTAAATATATTCATATAATTTATAAAATTTAAACCTTTTATAATATAAATACTATATAACTATTTTTCTACATAGCAAAAGCAAATTGTTATTTATATAATTAGTGGACTCTAGAGTTTTGTTGTTTAGAATCCATTTGCAAGTAGTTTTACTTGTTTTTTACACAACAAAAGCAAATTGTTAGCATCTTATTTATTTGAAATGAAATTTAAAATGCATCATCATAAATATTTCAATTTTACTCTTTTAGATCAAACAAATTAAGCTTTTAGTTAGTTTTGACACTCTTATTTATCTTTTCAACATTCTGTGGTCTCAGTTGTGATTCTTTCTATGTAAATGAGTATCTTCCTATTTCTTAGGATTTGTTTAGATCTAGATGTTTCCTAGATTGATGCGTGGTTGAGATATCCTCTCAACCAAATGATTGTGTGTCCAAGATAGTCTACCTATTTTAAGACAACATTACATGTATTTATATGTAACATTATTTGATTAATTGATATGTAATTAGTTTTTTAATTTCCATTATTAAATAATTAAATTTATATATTATTATTTTTAAATCAATTATCATTATCCACTAAAATTAGATTATACAATTATTTATAAAATTATAATTTCATATTGTTTAAATAACATTTTTTAGTATATAACTATACTAACAATCTATAACACGAGGATTATAATATCTCAACAACTCTACAATTTTAACCATCCTTCAAATTTCTTACCTATTCCAAGAAAAATTGTGAATACAACCTAAATCTACAAAAGTCAACACTATTTTTCTTAATGTAAGAGATCTCGTTGTTTCAAATATCCAATCAATATCGTTTCCTATTTAATTTAATTGTTTGACAATGGATTGTGAGTGCGTGAGCACACTGAAGAAACAAAGTGGGCTAAGAATGGGTTGTGAAATGGGCGAGCCCATACTGTCTGGGTTGGTTTTGAAATCAATGTTGTTGGTGGAGCTCAAAACTTGTGAGTTAAGTTTTTTGTGATGGGTTTGTGGTTATAGCATGGTTTTAATTGCCCCAAAAAATTGTTTGAGAATCTAATTTTGACCACTTATTAGGTGCCGAAATTGTCCCTGCAAGTGTCCTAGTTTAGTTTCACTTCAGTGATTTATTAGTGATGTCTCCAATGTAAACGTATTTAACTAATTTGTAATACTAAGAAGAGCAGTCATCTGCTCCATTGTTTTGTTCTCTTCAATTTTTGTTTTGTTCTCTTCATTTTTTGTCATGATATCAAAGCTTAGCTTGCGTGATACTCCTTGAGAGTAGCAGAAGAGAATATAAGCTAGTTTACATAAGACTCCCCAAGAGAGCAATAATGTGAGTGAAGTGAGAGCAGCTAAGATAAGAGGCAAGCCTTCATAAGACTCTTTGAGAGAGCAACAGAATTTTGAAGAAGTTTAAGGAAGCCTCCTGCCAAGAAGCAGTAGAGAGAAAACTAGTTTTGAAGAAGAAGGCCAAAATTTTTAAAAACAGATTCAATTGCATCCAAGGTAACGCATCCGAGTAGTTTAACTTAAAATTTGAGCATGCACACTATATTGTGTATTCACATCAAATAAGGTTACACATAAATACATTTAGTGTTGTCTCAATATAGGTAGACTATCTTGGACACACAATCACTTGGTTGAGAGAATATCTCAACCACACACCAATATAGGAACATCTAGATATAACAACCCTAAGAAATAGGAACATAATCCTATAGATAGAATGAACCACAACTGAGACAAGTAGGAACTAAAATTTCCAAGTCAACCCCTTAATGATTGGTGTCTCAATCTCAATATGCAAAGTCTGGTTGTAGTCATACATAACAAAAGAATATGTCAACATACATATAAAGGAGCAACCATCCACCGGAATGCATGGACGCGAACCGCTGCAACCACAAGTCTACTAGGATGCCCTTCACATACATGGTTCTGTCAACCATTATAATTGCATGTATGTACCTATACCTGTGAATCCCCTCCATCATCATCATGGGTTTTATCGAATTACCCATAACCATGCTCTAGGTTTTATCAGATTACCCTCAACCATGCCAACAAGGGCTCTCAACTACCAAGGCTCAACTTAGCCACCAAGGCTCAACTCAACCACCACCAAGGCTCAACTCTACCACCAAGGCACTCAATTCAGCTATGAAGGCTCAACACAACCATGAAGGCTCAACTCTACCACCAAGGCACTCAATTTAGCCATCAAGCCTCACCACAGACCCAACTTAACCAGGCCTAGGGTTTTCTCAACTCACCCTCAACCATGCCAAGGGTTTTTTTGGCTGACCCTAAACCATGCCTAAAGGACTTCCTATCCACTTCACTCTCACACGTGGTTACAAACCAACATTGCAAATACAAAGTGGTTTTGAGATTACCACGAACCTCATGGGGCTACACATGCCTCATCAGGCTTACATTACGCACTCCAAATCTGGAGTTACCAAGTACATACTTTACAAGGACCACTATAAAACATCTTAGACTTGCTTACTAATAAATTTATGTGACACATAATACATTATGAGTCTATTCCACAAACTAACACAAACATTAACTTAGTTTTCCATCATCCTTTAATAATTATTATAGCTCCTTTACCTCCTCCTTTAAAATTGTTCACATCTTGAACATCTTTGTCTTTCTCAATCAAGTCTTGGAAGTCCATGCTTAACATGTCATTTGTTAGAGTAGCCAATTCTAACAAAATAAATCCATATTGAAGTGTCTAATCTCAATATGTATATTGATTTTAATTCCCAAATAGTATCATCATAAAAAAATTATCTTACCCAAGCATACACAAACAACCATGCTTTACTTGACTCATCCTTAAAAATGGATAAACGAAAAATATGCCCTCAAGTTCAATAGAGTTGTTATCACTCAGATTTTCCCTGAAGTTGTAAGAAGAGGGAGAGGGGTCCGAGGTAACCACAAACCAACTTTTGGGTACAGAATATAGCCAATCTATACCTAGAGAGGGATCTCTCTTTAAAATTTAGCTTTGTTTTAGAAGGTTTTAGGCTAGTTATGAAAGCTTTGGGATTTTTGGTTGTATTTGGTGGTGAAATTCAATAGCAGATGGGTAGAACTGAATATTTCAGACCATTGGGCTAATGGAGTCAGAAGAAGATGGCTCAACTGGATTTGGTTTCTCAACAAAGGATGGCTTCACAGGGCAAGATAGCTAAACAGGGAGCAAATGATAACTTGAAAGGATGGGATGGGTTCAAAAGGGAAGAAGGGCAATTAAGAATCCTTCCACATGTTTTGAGAAGAGGGAATTTAGATGATCACCAGTAAAAAGCAATTAAGGATTTTTTACTAAATGATCTAAATGATAAACTAAGAAGCAGGAGCAATTAAGAATTCCTTGCCTATGATAGTTTAGAGGAAAACATTAAGAATAAAAATGATTGAAAACAGATTGCACTTAAGCACTTTCTGAATTATACTTTTTCGTTTTAATATTCAGATATGGAACATAATTGAAATATTTAAACAAGAAAACAATAACACATGAGTTATAGAATACTTATTTGTCTGGTGTTTTGCACATGAATCCTATGAAAAATCCTCTGTATCAATTCTTTATCCAGCCAGCCATGCAAAATCTTGTCCAACAGCACTTTATTCCAAAGTAATCAGTTTTACAGAAATGTTTAAGAATCCACCCCTCAATACTCCGAACGAGGGAATATTTATACAAAAGTTTTACAATAAAATATCTCAGAACAAAAAGAGATATATTCTAGGGTGACTAACTATAAGTTACATGAAATTAGAGACAAATGGTCTCATAGATAGAAGATAAAGTAAATTGATGGCTTGTTGTCCCTATTTTTGTGAATGAGCTGGATGCAGGCACTATGATGAGGCATCTTGTTGTCTTCCTTGTAAATTAGTGCTGGCTACTCTACTTTTCACTTTCTCACTGATACACTTTGACCTGTTTTGATACTTTTTACCTGTTTGATCCCTGTTTATCCTCTTTTACCATCATTGACTATAGTAAATAATAAAAATTTACTTTTTTTACCAAGGCTAAATTACAAAATGTCTAGCATTTATGTCCACCATTTTTCCTCTGGTATTCTAGTCCTTTGAAGTTTCCTGAGGATTTCATCAATCTCGGTGTACTTGAAAAAGTAGGCTGAACTGGAAACAAATACTTTAACTCGTGTTCAACATAGAAAAGGTTATCTAGACTTTCATAGCGAACTCTGCCCGTAGGCAGTGCCTTTGGTGCTGATGTACTGGTTGATGAACTGGCCTAGTTATCTGCATATTGAGCCAATTTATCAATATAATCTATATGCCTCATTAATTTATCATTGCTTGCTAGAGGACTGGGTAGCCCTTTGTTCTGCAAAATAGCAAATTTCTCTATAAAATCATTAATTTCCTCCTGCATGTTTTGTCATCTCCTTTCCAAATTCTGCATCAGAGACCTTTTGGTCAATACCTTTTTTACTTCTAGAATAGTCCCTGTTCTATCTTCAATGCCCAGTTCTTCAACCTGATACTTATTATTGCTATTCAAAAAAATTATAAGCCTGGTGGCTTCCTCAGGCATCCTTCCTAATTCCTCCTTTGTCCTCTGAATTTCTTCAAGTGCTACCTTTACTAAATCAATTTGTTCAAAAATTATTTGTATTGATGGCCAAACATCGTTTATTGACTGAGTGATGTTGGTCCAAAGAATCTTTCTAATGTCTGCTAAGGGTTTGTCAAATGTGAGGTCTTTTTCTAATGATTTCACCTGCTGAGCTAACCCTTTGTTTTCCCTCACTTTTATGCATAATTTATTTTTTAAATATCATATTTTTGTTCTAAGTTAAAAAATTGCTCTTTTACCTTTTGTAACTCTGAAACTTGAAGTTTCATCTCCTCCATTGATTTTATCAATTCATATGTGCTGAGACCTGAAGTACCTGTTGGTGCCGTTCTTGTACTTGTACCTGTGATTACTTCAGCTGTGGCCACAGGGACATTGGGTGCCAGAGCTATTGCCAGTGTTGAAGGGACTGCAGTGGAGACTACTGGTATCACATTTGGAGGCTGGGAGGTCGACTCTCCTTGCTTGCTTTTGAGTGATTTTTCTAATTCTTTCTCGGTCTCCTTCAATTGTTCATTGAGTTGTAGGACTAAGTCCATAAGCTCCTCTTCAGACTTCTTCTGAACAATTTCTGCAGTTTGTGGATGTCTTGATGGTGGTAATTTTAGCTGCTTTCTCAAGGTAGCTATGTCTTCATCTTTTTTCTTTATTAAGGCTTCTGTAGCCTTCACATCCTTTGGATTATGACCCAATCCAATCACTAACTCTTCTAAAGATTTAATTCTGTTATATTTAGCCTGTGAGGAGGCTCTCTCCAGTTGTAATTGGGCAGTTGTATTATTTAAAGAATTTTCTAATCTTTGGGCCATCATGGCCTTACCAGTCAAAGTTGAATATATCGTTTCCCCTGTTTTCCTGTGTAACTCAATCTGATCCAAGGGATGAATATCTTTTTCCATGACCTCAAAATTGTTTGAAGGTAATCTGCAACTGTTTGAGGTTTTTTTACTTTAGGTTTGAAGAGGCTCATTTCCATTTTGCCCTCCTTGATGTCATAGGCTGACATCAACCTATTCTGATTGGTGGGAGCCATTTTTAAATATTGATTGTAGACTTGGATCCTTAATGGCTCATTCCTAGCTTTTATTTCCTGGAATTTCTTTTTAAAATCCAGGTTCTTGCTAGGTAAACTTGACTCAGGATAGTGTCAAAGTTGACCAGGTTAAACAATGATGGTTTTGGGGCACATGGTATTGTTCACCCATAGTATTCTGCCCATTGTATTATATGTAATGGAAAAGGTTGGAAAGACTTCATTGTAATGCAAGACCTGGAGGTGAGCGGTGAAGGCTCACTTGGTCGGATTGGCCAGGGTTTTGGCCAATGCTAATGAGATCTTATTAGGTTGATTTTTTCCCCGGATTTGGGGTTTTCCGGGATAAACATTGTGTTTATGTGTTTATGGTTGTTGCTGGTTATTTTCTTATATGTATTCCTCTCGGTAATTATTTATGTTATGCAGTAAATTTCTTAACAACTTTTTTGGCCAATGCTAATGAGATCTTATTAGGTTGGGTTTTTCCCCGGATTTGGGGTTTTCCCGGATTCACATTTGTGTTTATGTGTTTATGGTTGTTGCTGGTTATTTTCTTATATATATTCCTCTCGGTAATTCTTTATGTTATGCAGTAAATTTCTTAACAAATTTTTAACAGTTCTCATTTCCTGGAGGCTTAAAGGATGATACTTCAGTTCTCTGTTGTCTCTCCAACTCTTGTCTCTGTGAGATAGATGGTGTCCCACCTACTGGGAAAGTCTGGTGACTATCTACACCTTCTTTTCTTTGGCTATCTGTTGTTTCTTCAAAAATTTCTTCTTCTAAATGAGGATTTAGCCTATGCCTCTTAGCACCGGGCTGGTCTGATGGGCCATTAGCAGGGGTAGCTACTTATTTGTCTCTCTTTTTGTTCTTTTCCTCATTCAGAGGAGTCTGCAATATTGGGGGCTCTTCTACATTAACTTGAGTTGGGTGAGCCTGTGTTTGAGCCTACTCCTGAGAAGTTTCAGGCTATTTAGACATGACTAATTGTTCTGTTGCTTGGGTGTTGGTCTCTGGTCTCCTTCCCTTGGATGTCCCTGTAAGTGGTGTGCTAGTTTCCTATGAGTGCCTTTGAGAGGTTTCAGCTGTAGAGGCACTGATCTCTGATGCTGACCTTTGAGAAGTTTCAAATTGTACCTTTCCAAAATAATCTAGGTCAAGTGTTTTTTCAAGATCCTTCATTACATTTTCTATATTGACTTGTTTAGCACCAGTTTCTACTAGGGTACCTTCCCTCCATTCATCCATATTGGAAAATTGTTCAATCTCTGGAACTCTGTGATGTATGTAAGGTGATAGTCTATTTTTTGTCCTTCTATCACAGATGAAACTATGGGGATCATAAGGAATCCAACTGAAACTTTTGTGTAGTTTAAGTTAATCTTCTAGAATTTTCTCTGCTTCTCTCCATGCTTCCCTAGTGTTGCAAATGAAAGGGCCTAATTGACTCTTGATTCTGAGTTGTGCTTTCTTTTTGGCTTTGTGAAAATGAACCAAGTCTGAATTTATCATTTGTATGTAATATTCCAATGCAAACAGTCTCATTGGAACATATCTGGGCAGCTTAAATGGGGAAAGCTCACACATACTCTAATTTCTGTATGGTTTTGGTATAAATACTAGTCACCCACTTTGTATTGTTTATAGAGCTGAAGGATCTTCTTTATATCATCACTAATTCTAGGAGGTGAAATCCCTGTCAGCAAGGTGGTTGCCGGGTGTACAAATTGATCAATGAACTCATTATAGGAATAAGGGTTGGCATAAGATCTATGGAAGATAGAAGTCCAAAAGATGACAGACCTTGGATTACCCTTAGTATCAAGTTTCATAACAGAAAATGGGAATTTGTCTGATTGGTAGTAGAGGATGAGGTGATATATAAAGGTGGAAAACTTGAAGACCCTTTCATTCTCCAGTCTCATGAACTGGTCACGAATTTTGTCAGCAATAAATGAGGCATAATCATACTTGACAACAGGGGGCTATCTAGGAGTAAAGATAGACAACAACACTAGGGTCAGTTCATCTACATACTCACTAGTGTTGAATCCCATGACTGCAGATATCATATCGACTATGATTTTACCCCTATTAGTGAAGAAAACTTGCATATAAGAAGGTGGTTCCTTAGTTTGATATTTTTTTAATATGAAGGTCTGGCAGAGGCGATCAAGTTTAGATTGCGACATTTTGGTTGAATTCTCAAGTAAATGTCCAATGGAAATGGGGAGGACCTGGCTAGAGTGAAATTGCAGCATCTTATTGATTGATTCAGCAGTTATTGGGAAAAAGACCGTTTGGTTGGGAGACATGACTGCTTTGCGGGTAGGGTCATAATTAGCATGCCACTTATGGATTAGGTCAGGGAAAACATGAACAGAGGGGAGAAAGTATATGGGAAGATTGGATTCTGACAGTCCTATGGCATCATGGCCATTCAAGTAGTTGTCTCTACATTGGCAAAAGACTTTGAGGTGATTTTTATCAGTGGTTAAGGCTTTTATGTGGAAGTCCTTATCTGCGAGAGACAGATAGTCTAAATCTCGATGAGGAGCATTAATGGGTGCAACATTCAAATCTACCAGGTTTCCATTTCTGGTTCTTGTGGATTCAGAAAGGGGACTGAGGTTTTCTTTGAAAAATGGGCAAAATAGAGGGTCTGGAGGACTTGAATGCTGATAATAACAACAAAATTATGGTGAATTTGGGTCTTTTTAGTCAATTTATAGTGGAAAACAAGAACTTGCAAGGTTTTTTGTTAGGAATTTGATAAATACCTGCTCTTTGGGAGACGGATAACGAAATGTAGGTACTATGTGTGGCTGGAGGGTTCTGGGCGGCGTCGGCTGCAAATTTTGGAGCAATTTGGCGACTGCAAACTTGAGCTAGTTGACATCAACGTTCGTTTGCATGGGCGTACAGGTTTACAGAATAAAGCACTGAAAATGACTTATTTGTTTTATGTAAAAATTCAAGGGTTGGCGAGCTTTAGAATTCGGAGGGGTGGTGTCAGTGGCAAGCGACATGATGTTTTGTCATTTTGTGGGGAAGCGGTAAGCGGTTTGTATCGCACCACTTATGGGGACAGGGCGGTATTTAGCCTTGAGCCAACAATTCCATAGAGCGGCAGACGCATGGTAGAGGCATTGTATATGAAACCACTTTGTGATCGCACACTAACGTGCGGTCACAAAGGGCCATGAGATATGTATAATAGCTGTCGGATGTCGGGGGCCTGATCGGACGACTGTCGGGAGATACGATGTGATGGGGGTTTAACAAAGGCAGGCCCGATATAATTAAGGATTAATTTAATCATATCGGGGGCGGCGGGATTGGATATGGAAGTTATTAATTAACCATGAGGGTTAATTAACCCTTTTTTAATGCGGCGGAGAGTCGGGGTTGTTAATTAGTTACTTATTAACTAATTAATCCCATTAAAACGTATTATGGTTATAATTTAACCAGGGGCGGGATATATAATATTTTGGGATTATTACATAGTTACAATAATACAGGAGCGAATAAAATTTATTAGGGATTTATAAATTAATACAAGTTAGTAGTCAATATGACATAATGAAAGAAAAGCGCTAAGTTTAAAAAAATTTGATGTGTGTATTCAAACTTAGGCTTAAAGTGAAAAAAGGGTTTTTTGTGGAAAACATTATTAATTTTCCTAAGTAAAATAGAATTTTACTTTAGGAAAAACTTATTAAAGAAAGAAATGATTTATGGATGGGCATGATGATTTAATGAATGGTTTTAAGTACTTAGGCTTTATAAATTATTGGGCCGAGGATCCGGTCCCTCCAGAAGTCAGAGAAATGCTCTGAGCCTCTTTAATTTAATAAATACCTTGATACTTAGGGGAATGGCTCCTCACACATACATAGGAATGGCTCCTCCACATAGCTTTATCACACAACCACGCCATAGAACTCGGCGATCCATAGAGAGGTTTAGAAAGATTTATTACACACGCAATGATCCTCCACACATAGCTTAGTCATACAGGTGTGCCTCTTCGGTCAACTTCATTAATAGGTGGCTTGATGGTCCTTCCAAATTCACAGCAGCATAGTGAACATAAAACTTCTAAAGTTGTGGAAATACTCATCCACACTTCACCAAGCAACTTAGCGCGAATGAATGGACAAACCAAAAAAAATAATGGAAAAGTAAACATTTATCAAATTCTTTATTTCCCTCAGCCAATAAGGGGCCAAGGCCCATACGGGCTCTGATACCAACTTAAAATTTGAGTATGTATATTATATTGTATATTCACATCAAATAAGGTTACATATAAATACATTTAGTGTTGTCTCAAGATAGGTATACTATCTTGAACACACAATCACTTGGTTGAGAGAATATCTCAGCCACACACCAATCTAGGAACATCTAGATATAACAACCCTAAGTAATAGGAACAAACTCTTGTAGATAGAATGAATCACAAATGAGACAAGTAGGAATTACAATTTACAAGTGTTTATCCACATATTAACGCATCCCAGAAGTTCATGAAGTGTTTTATACCGTAGGCCAAAAAAAATTGAATCCTATTAACTTATGAGTGCGTTAGAGTGATTAACTTAAAAAGCTACAAAGGGATGACTCCACTTCATTTTTTTTTAAAGTTATGCATCTTTAGTTGTGAATCTCCTTTGGGATGTAGGTGAGGTAATTTTTTAAACAAAGTTCCTTTTATATGTGAGGAAATTTGGGACATCCATATTTGGGATAAACATGAGGCCTTTTTTTAAATAAAACAAAGTTATTTTTATAAAAAAAAATAGCATTCACATTTGTTTTAAAAGGAACCATTTTATTTGTTTTAGGGAAAGGATTATTACAAAAACAACAAAAATTAAGTTTTTTTTAAAACAAAAACCGTCCATATCGTTAAAAAAGGGTTTCCTTATTTTTTTTTTGTAAAATAAAATCAAAGGATTTCAGATAACATTTGTAAGGGTGTTGTGTTTCTTTGTTAAAGGAGAATTTTTTTTGAAGTCTTAAAAAGGAGAATAAAGTGCATTGTTCCAATTGGCTCTCGGCATTGTGATATTTTTGTAAAATATGTTGTGCAATAAGTAGCAGAAGTAAGAGATAAGGATCACGTAGATGCTCGTCAACCCCACTATGCACAGCCACAAGTGGAAGAAAACTTGGTTATTCCAGCATCAGAGCTTGCTAATGAAAATATGATGATTTTGGCAACGGATCTTGCTGATGAAGATTTGGTGATTCCAAAAATAGAGCTTGTTGATGACAATTTGGTGAATCCAGCAATAGAGCTTGTTGATGACAGTAAAGTTTCCATTGGAGTAGTCAATTCTATGGTGAATCCAACAATTACTATTGTTGATATAAAATTTTATGAAGAATTGTTGGCTAATGATGAATGGTTGCAAGTGATGCAACAAAAACATCATATAGACATGATGTTATTTGGTGAGAAAACCTAATTGAGTCAGTGGAAGACAACCTGTCTGTAGTAGCACATGTTAGTACATAAGTGGAAGAGACAAAGACAAATGTAGAGGAAGAGACAAAGAAGGAAGCCCACAAAAAGAAAACAATGACAAAGGCAGAGATAGATAAGGAAGTGAAACAAAAGAAAGCTCTCATTGTAGAGAAAAAGGAACAAAACCAATGTGGTTATGCATATGTAAACAAAACCATTGTTCTGTTTTAGGTACACAAAACGATTATGAAGAAGAGATAAATTTCCTTGAAGCATGTATTGCAACACCATGCCTTGATAAACTATGCATAGAAGTTGCAGAAATGAATGTTGAAGACAATATCAACGATGAGAAAATCAATGAAATTTTCAAGGTATTAGAGTCCTGAAGAAATATTATTTTATTATAATCTTATGTTGCGGAAGATTGATGATGAAAAGAACACTACAAAAAAGATAATATGTGGCAACATCTCACATACAAGTTGTTTTTTGAAGAAGTCCAGCACATGCTTCAACAGCCTGGAGCAATGGAAGACATGTACCAGCAAATAAAGAAACTGAAATTTGAAGCATACAACAAAAAGAAAAAGTTTAAACAATTTAGAGGCTATAGTATCTGGAAGAAAAGGAAAATAAAAACAAAACTAGACGATCTCAAAATTTTTAAATTGTAATCCTATTTGTGACATAGACTAGCAGGTATCTTAATTGAATTTTTATATGGTTGTAATTAAGGGGGAGTGTTGGAGAATCTAATTCCAACCACCTATTAGGATTCGAAACCATCCCTCCAAGTGTCCTAGTTCAATTTCACTTAATCCAATTTAAGTCAAGTTTCGCTCTAGTCATTTATTAGTGATGGTGATGATTCCAATATAATCTTATTTAACTGATTCGTAATACTAAGAAGAGCAGTCCTCTGCTCCATGTTTTGTTCTCTTCATTTTTTTTCAAAAGTCGTTCCCAAGGAAGGCAATAGTTGGCTGCAGTTGTGGCTCTAGATTTAGGGAATGGCCATGGAGCGTTGAGATTTTATTTATGTGGACACTAAAACAGTAGAATTTTTGGGTTTTTTTTTTTTCAAATGCAAATTTCAAGTTTTGGTCCAATGGCTACGTGTTGGTTTAAACTGTGTTTACTAGTGTTTATTAAGTTTCCAAAATATTTTATTAAACAAAAACCTTAACCAACAAAGATGAGGAGTGAGTAGAAAAGTCTAACACTTAAGAAACTGAAACTATTGTGTTGTTTTTAAACTATTACACTAGAGGCTCATTGTTGAGGCATAAATATGTGAAATCTTATTTTTTTATAGTGGAAGGAAGGTATAATTTATTAATATATTCCATAACTACAGATAGAAGTGGGCAAAGGAATTTAGTTAAGTTTTCATTAATTTATAGTTAAAATTTGATAGCTAAACACATATCTAGTTTATAAAAATATCTTGAGAATTCAAAAGCCTATGTTGATATATTGAAACAATTTTAAATAATATCTAGACAAAAAGAATTTAAGAGCAACATAGGACTTACAAAATAGTATTCCTTATTGATATTTGAAAGGGTAAATAATATTCATTTTAATTTTTGATGGGGTAATATTTAAATGAGAGGCATGTCTTCAAAATGGATGGTCAAGTATACAAATTAATTGATGTAGCCTAGTGCTAAGAGGCCAGCACCCAAATATATCGGAAGGGGGGAAAGCACTGATTCAATAAGAGTGACCCTTGATCCATATAACACCCCAAGGCAACAATTTGTTCCTGATTTTTTGAAGTACATTCCCCCATTCTTCCACAGATGATTGTTTTAGGGAGACAAGAATCCCAAGATATTTGAAGAAAGAGTGATGGAGATCCATTGGGATTCCCAGCATCCAACCTATTTAATTCAGAGAGCCCCCTCGACAATTCCAACCAATTAGCTAATATTTCAAATTTTTTATCAAACTCCCGAAGAAAATGAGGAACCCATCAAGAATTTTTTAAATCTTGATGCAATCGCTAAGGAGGCTCCACCAATTAGAAGAATGTCATCATCAAACTAGGAGTGATTAATTCCTCCAATATTTCTTGCAATGTTGAGACCCGGAAGGATCCATCAAGCCGCCAACCTCAAGGTTGCTACTAAGAGTTTCAGCTATTATTATGTAGAGAAGAGGGGAGAGGGGGCATCCTTGTCACAGCCCACTTGTAGTGACAAAGAAAGGCTCAAGACGCCCATTGATAAGAGGGGCAATCCAAGGAGATCAAATGCAAGATTTAATCCAAGAGATAACTTCAACATTAAATCTTAATTTTTCCATAACAAGAAAGAGGAAGGAGTGATTTACCTGATCAAAATAATTTCCCATATCCAATTTGATAACCATTCCAGCTTATCCCTCTTCATTGCTTGAATGCATTGATTCCTGTACTAGGATGATATTATCTAGAATATTCTGGTGTTGCATAAACCCAACTTGGTTCTCAAAGATAAATGGAGGAGAGCAATGGTTTAATTCTGTTGGCAATGATTCTCGTCATAATTTTATAGGAGGAGTTGCAAAGAGAGATAGGGCAAAATCTGGAGAAGGATGTAGGATTGGCTTCTTTTGGGATTGGGAAAAGGAAGGTAGAATTGGTGCTACCCACTAGCTTCTTTTTTACTCTGGTGTAGTTCAGCATTCGAATTAGGTATTTTTTAATAACATTCCAGAATAAACGACAAAAAAATGATAGAAAAATCATATGGTCCTGGAGCCTTCTTAGGTTACAGATTCTATATAGCATTGTGAACTTCATCTTCAAAAATAACATCAGAAAGGGACACATTAGAGAGCAGAGAGACAACCTGGGGGATAGCCCGAAGGAATTCAGGAGCTCCATCAGAATAATTTCACTTCGGATTGAGGAGATATTTGAAATGATTGTATGCCTCATGTTTAATTTCTGAAGAGATGTTGACTGTCTGCCCACCTGCCACCTTATTTCCTTGATTTGATTCATGTTCTCTCGAGCAATTTCTTGTTTAAAGAAGTATGATGTCTTCGAGTCTCCAACTTTCAACCATAGACTGTGAGATTTGAGCCTCCACAAATTTTCCTCCTGCCTGCTTAGACTGAATATTTGAGAGGAGAGATATTTTTCTTTTTGAATATGTGATTCTTCAATGTGACTTTTCTCCATCATATGATAGTGTTCTTCTAGTTCTTGGACTTTTTCTTTTCTTTTTTTCCCTGGAGGCTGATAATTTTCTTTGAGCCACTTCCTTAATTCATTCTTCATTTTTTTTAGCTTTGGGTGGTGGGGGGGGGGGCCTTGTATTTGTCAAGTCCAACATTGCTTTATCATATTACCAAATTTTTCATCTAGGCACTAGTCTGCATTAAATTTAGATGGAAGCAGCCCAAGGTTTTCTACCTTTTCCATGGAGATCATAATGGGACGATGATCTAAGTCTCCCACAGATTCGATAGACAATGAGCAATCCAAACCATTAAGGAGCCAATTGATGTGCAGCAAGAACCTATCTAGTTGGGAAGTAATGAAATGATCATCGACATTTTTGTTCGACCAAGTGAAATTCCCGGACTTTGGTTTGATATCAATTAGATCCCAACATTCCATAATTTCCTCCATTCTATCTCGGAAGGAATCCCTAGCCGAATATCTGCCTCTTTTTTCTGATGCGTTCAGGAGTGTGTTAAAGTCCCCTCCCATTATGCTATTAATGTGTTCGTTCCCTTCCTTTAACGCCTCTAAAGAGACCCAAACCTCTGCCTTATCACTATGCAAATCTAGACCATAGATGTATATGAAGGGTATTATTTTCACTGTCTCCTTATCTTCCAAAAGAGCCATTATCCAGGATTTTGTATTTATTTCCTCTACTAGGGTAAATTTTTTGTTCAACCAAAATATTCCTACGCCTCCTTAAGCTCCCTGTGAGGGCTGAGATGACCCCTTGTTGTCTCTCCAGAATTTCCCTGTTGCTTTCATAATTTCATCTTCTTCTAACTTTGTTTCCTGAAGAAATACTACTAAAGGGGATTCTTGCTTTATTAAGTCTCTTACTGCTAGGATTTTTACAGGGGTGCATAGCCCCCTTATATTCCAAGATATAACTTTTATTAATTCGGGGTTGGGGAAGAGCGACCACCATCCTTACCATATTTGATCATTTTTTTCCCTTTCAGTAGTTCTGGAATGACTATTTGATTCCCTAGCTTTTTGTTTTTCTTTGCTTACCTTTCTCTATGTGTCCTTTTATTTTGCCTTCTAGCTTTCTTATTGGATTCATTTCCTTACTGCTTCACTCATCAACCCAGGTTAGATTTTTGGATAAGTTATGAGTTACCACACTGTCCAGACCTTTATGCAAACTACTCGGTGGAGCTTCAGGGATAGGAGCAGACTTTGGTGGGGAAACTTCACCCCCCACCCCTTTCGGTTTGTTTTCCACTACTTCTCCCTCTTTTCTTTCCTGTGTCTCATCCACGATTGTTTGGGGAGTTGCTTCCATCTCCATGTCCCCATCACTTAGCACTTTGAATGGGTTCGAAGAGGAAGGAACTGAATTGGGGACTAGCAAGTTTCGAGGTTTTAACGGTGCTCCTTTTCCTTTTGGAGATTTCTTGGTCCTTTTTCATTGCTCCTCCTTTTCTACCTAGACTTCCAGACTCTTATCGATTCCACTTTTTGAGCAGTCTCTGGAAAAGTGACCGTAATCATGGCAATGCCTACATTTAAATGGTATTTGTTCATAGTCAATATCTTGCCTGTGCTTCCATTCTCCCAAATTTAGATTGATTTCAGCTAGAAATCCTTCCTCCAAGTCTACTTCCACACAAATTTCAGCACATCTAAATTGAGAGCCTTTTGGTTGAGCCTTGTCCAAGTATTTCCCAACTCCATTACCAATAACCTGAAGGCAATTGTCTCTCTAGTAGGAGATAGGAAGACGAGGGAGCTTGACCCAAACTGTAATGGCAATCAAGATGTCCTCATCAGGATTGAAATCCAGAGTCCATTTATTTAGATACATCCCTCTGCAGACAAAAAAATATGGTCCATTGTGAAATATGACCTTATCTTTTTTATTTTCAAATAAAAAGATAAAAAAGCCATTACCAACAACAAAGAGAGAAATTTCACCTATCATCATAGGAGTCTAGGTTTTCTTTATCCAGATCGCCATAGATTTAGGAGAAGGCCACATACCAGTAAATCTCTCGATTATAGCCCTCTAATAATATTCCATATAAGTATGCCTAGCACCGTCTGGCAAGGAGACGTCCTTCACCTCTGAGTTCTTCTTGACGAATTTGGAGGATGTTGCCACAACAGGTCAAGGGCACTTCGAAAGGGAGGCCACCACTAATTGGAAGGCAACGTCAACAACCATAGGGGGAGGGGGGAGGTCCCCTCCACTGTCGCCACTTGGAAGATTGTAGGTTCAAATTGATTCCCACCAAAAGTGTAGTCTAGCTGGCAACCTCCATAATTATAGTGATTTTTTACCAAGCCTTAAATATATGATTATATAAATATTAATTGTTTTTACTTTACTATTTGAAAATATGATTAGGTTTCAAGTATAAATACATCAAAGGGACTCTAGACATGTTTTGGACAAACCATTTCTCTTGCTCTTTCTTTGGACAAGCCATTGATTGTTTGATTTTCCTTCATGTGTGCAAAGGAATATGAATAAAGTCTATAGCATAAAATTCTTTAGGATTGGTTATTATTTTAATGGTTGAATTATAAGGATTGAATTTTTAGATATTTTATTGAAATATGAGAACTATTAATTAATTATCTAGCCCAGTATAGTAGAGATGTGTAACATAATGTAATGTAAATATTTTAACTCTTTGAAAATAAAAATAAAAATAATAAAAAAGATAACGTTAAATTAAAAATAACTTCATGGTATTTACTCATGGTATTGACTCATGGTTTTCATGTGGAATTTTTTTTGCAAAAAAATATCACTATGACAACAACATAATTTTCTACAAATTTTCTTTTTACTCTTAATCGAAATTCACAAAGCTTATATGAATTTTGAAGGCTTCAATTCCATAAAAGAGTAAAATTTTGAATTTTCATATCAACATTTGGCCCAAAAGTATAACCCATTTTCATGCATTCACTTTATATCCTATTTAAATGAGCAAATTAAACCAACTTAGATCCATCTTTAACTCTGGATCTACCAAGCAACTAGAGGGATCAAATCTCGTAATATGCAAACCTCTTTTAGAGTGAAAAGAGATATGACCCCTCTCAGCCCTGGTAGAGCTAGAGCTAAGATGGATCTAGGTTGATTTTTAAAATAATCTCATCCTTTTAATACTATTTAACATGTTCAATTATTTTTAAACTAACACAACTATATACATTAAATTAATAGTAAATGTTGATAGGCGTGAATTTAATATAGGTATCAAAACACTTATTTCATAATCCCGTAATATAACTGATAGACTAAAGAGTTATTTTCTTGCAATTTTTTGATCACTTTTGTCCAAAATATAGATATTTTTAAGAATCATAAGTTGAAGTTGTTTAATTTGTAATGTCTAAGTGTCTAGGGGATATTTTAAGGTGATGAATCTATTTATGCATTCAAAAGTACATTTTAAATAACAAAAAATCACAATCCTGCTTGAAATTGTAGTACTTAATTATGGTAAAAAAAATCAATGCTTCTATTAGTGATACTATGTCATTTGAAGATACATTATTCTTAACAATAGAGATTATTAATCTATAAACAAGCTTTGTTACAATGTCATAAGCTAATACCATGATTTATCAATACCACAAGCTTAAAAAACCATCACTTTATTTATACAACACTTAATATTCTTTTATTTAATCAATCTAATTCAATAGATAAAAAGGGCATAACTATTTTAATGATATATAATTAATTTCCTTGTAATATCAAAATATTTTATTTTAAAATTTAATAATATTTTACTTCTCTAAAACATAAAATACCATGTCCATAAAAAAATATTTATGGATATCCATTGAATAGGTTGTTTTCTATTATTATTCTTATTTGTAAATTCAGCATGGATCTATCTAACTCCATGTTTACTATATCTTAAAAGAAATCAAATCACTAAATGTTAATTGATATTAAAATTTTAATATTTTATTAAATATATTCATATCATTTATAAAATTTAAACCTTTTATAATATAAATACTATATAACTATTTTTCTACATAGCAAAAGCAAATTGTTATTTGAATAATTATTGGACTTTAGAGTTTTGTTGTTTAGAATCCATTTGCAAGTAGTTTCACTTAAACCTTCTATAATATAAATATTATATAACTATTTATCTACATAGCAAAAGAAAATTGTTATTTATATAATTAGTGGACTCTAGAGTTTTGTTGTTTAGAATCCATTTGCAAGTAGTTTCACTCGTTTTTTACACAACAAAAGAAAATTGTTAGCGTCTTATTTATTTGGAATGAAATTTAAAATGCATCATCATATATATATTTCAATTTTACTCTTTTAGATCAAGCAGGTCAAGCTTTTAGTTAGTTTTGACACTCCTATTTATTTTTTCAACATTCTGTGGTCTCAGTTGTGATTCTTTCTATGTAAATGAGTCTCTTCCTATTTCTTAGGATTTGTTTAGATCTAGATGTTTCCTAGATTGGTGTGTGGTTGAGATATCCTCTCAACCAAATGATTGTGTGTCCAAGATAGTCTACCTATTTTAAGACAACATTACATGTATTTATATGTAACATTATTTGATTAATTGATATGTAATCAGTTTTTTAATTTCCATTATTAAATAATTAAATTTATATATTATTATTTTTAAATCAATTATCATTATCAACTAAAATTAAATTATACAATTATTTATAAAATTATAATTTCATATTGTTTAAATAACATTTTTTAGTATATAACTATACTAACAATCTATAACACGAGGATTATAATATCTCAACAACTCTATAATTTTAACCATCCTTCAAATTTCTTACCTATTCCAAGCAAAATTATGAATACAACCTAAATCTACAAAATTCAACACTATTTTTCTTAATGTAAGAGATCTCGTTGTTTCAAACAATATCGTTTCCTATTTAATTTAATTGTTTGACAATGGATTGTGAGTGCGTGAGCACACTGAAGAAACAAAGTGGGCTAAGAATGGGTTGTGAAATGGGTGAGCCCGTACTGTCTGGGTTGGTTTTGAAATCAATGTTGTTGGTGGAGCTCAAAACTTGTGAGTTAAGTTTTTTGTGATGGGTTTGTGGTTATAGCATGGTTTTAATTGCCCCCAAAAATTGTTTGAGAATCTAATTTTGACCACTTATTAGGTGTCGAAATCATCCCTCCAAGTGTCCTATTTTAGTTTCACTTCAGTGATTTATTAGTGATGTCTCCAATGTAAACGTATTTAACTAATTTGTAATACTAAGAAGAGTAGTCATCTGCTCCATGTTTTGTTCTCTTCCTTTTTTGTCATGATATCAGAGCTCAGCTTGCGTGATACTCCTTGAGAGTAGCAGAAGAGAATATAAGCTAGTTTACATAAGACTCCCCAAGAGAGCAACAATGTGAGTGAAGTGAGAGCAGCTAAGATAAGAGGCAAGCCTTCATAAGACTCTTTGAGAGAGCAATAGAAGTTTGAAGAAGTTTAAGGAAACCTCCTGCCAAGAAGCAGTAGAGAGAAAACTAGTTTTGAAGAAGAAGACCAAAATTTTTAAAAACAGATTCAATTGCATCCAAGGTAACACGTCCGAGTAGTTTAACTTAAAATTTGAGCATGCACACTATATTGTGTATTCACATCAAATAAGGTTACACATAAATACATTTAGTGTTGTCTCAAGATAGGTAGACTATCTTGGACACACAATCGCTTGGTTGAGAGAATATCTCAACCACACACCAATATAGGAACATCTAGATATAACAACCCTAAGAAATAGGAACATAATCTTGTAGATAGAATGAACCACAACTGAGACAAGTAGGAACTAAAATTTCCAAGTCACCCCCTTAATGATTGTTGTCTCGATCTCAATATGCGAAGTCTAGTTGTAGTCATACATAACAAAAGAATATGTCGACATCCATATAAAGGAGCAACCATCCACCGGAATGCATGGACGCGAACCGCTGCAACCACAAGTCTACTAGGATGCCCTTCACATACATGGTTCTGTCAACAATTATAATTGCATATATGTACCTATACCTGTGAATCCCCTCCATCATCATCATGGGTTTTATTGGATTACCCATAACCATGCTCTAGGTTTTATCAGATTACCCTCAACCATGCCAACAAGGGCTCTCAACCACCAAGGCTCAACTTAGCCACCAAGGCTCAACTTAGCCACCAAGGCTCAACACAACCACCAAGGCTCAACTCTACCACCAAGGCACTCAATTCAGCTACGAAGGCTCAACACAGCCATGAAGGCTCAACTATACCACCAAGGCACTCAATTCAGCCATCAAGCCTCACCATAGACCCAACTTAACCAGGCCTAGGGTTTTCTCAGCTCACCCTCAACCATGCCAAGGGTTTTTTTGGCTGACCTTAAATCGTGCCTAAAGGACTTCCTATCCACTTCACTCTCACACGTGGTTACAAACCAACATTGTAAATACAAAGTGGTTTTGAGATTACCACGAACCTCATGGGGCTACACATGCCTCATCAGGCTTACATTACGCACTCCAAATCTGGAGTTACCAGGTACATACTTTACAAAGACCACTATAAACATCTTAGACTTGCTTACTAATAAATGTATGTGACACATAATACATTATGAGTCTATTCCACAAACTAACACAAACTTTAACTTAGTTGTCCATCATCCTTTAATCACTATTACAGCTCCTTTACCTCCTCCTTTAAAATTGTTCACATCTCGAACATCTTTGTCTTTGTCAATCAAGTCTTGGAAGTCCATGCTTAACCTGTCATTTGTTAGAGTAGCCAATTCTAACAAAATAAATCCATATTGAAGTGTCTAATCTCAATATGTATATTGATTTTAATTCCCAAATAGTTTCATCATAAAACAATTATCTTACCCAAGCATACACAAACAACCATGCTTTACTTGACTCATCCTTAAAATTGGATAAACAAAAAATATGCCCTCAAGTTCAATAGAGTCGTTATCACTCAGATTTTCCCTAAAGTTGTAAGAAGAGGGAAAGGGGTCCGAGGTAACCACAAACCAACTTTCGAGTACAGAATATAGCCACTGTGTACCTAGAGAGGGCTCTCTCTTTAAAATTTAGCTTTGTTTTAGAAGGTTTTATGCTATTTATGAAAGCTTTGGGTTTTTTGGTTGTATTTGGTGGTGAAATTCAATAGCAAATGGGTAGAACTGAATATTTCAGACCATTGGGCTAATGGAGTCAGAAAAAGATGGCTCAACTGGATTTGGTTTCTCAACAAAGGATGGCTTCACAGGGCAAGATAGCTAAACAAGGATCAAATGATAACTTGAAAGGATGGGATGGGTTCAAAAGGGAAGAAGGGAAATTAAGAATCCTTCCACATGTTTTGAGAAGAGGGTATTTAGATGATCGCCAGTAAAAAGAAATTAAGGATTTTTTACTAAATGATCTAAATGATAAACTAAGAAGCAGGAGCAATTAAGAATTCCTTTCCTATGACGGTTTAGAGGAAAAAATTAAGAATAAAAACGATTGAAAACATATTGCACTCAAGCACTTTCTCAATTATACTTTTTCGTTTTAATATTCAGATATGGAACATAATTGAAATATTTAAACAAGAAAACAATAACACATGAGTTATAGAATACTTATTTGTCTGGTGTTTTTCACATGAATCCTGTGAAAAATCCTTTGTATCAATTCTTTATCCAGCCAGCCATGCAAAATCTTGTCCAACAGCACTTTATTCCAAAGTAATCAGTTTTACAGAAATGTCTAAGAATCCACCCCTCAATACTCCGAATGAGGGAATATTTATACAAAAGTTTTACAATAAAATATCTCATAACAAAAAGAGATATATTCTAGGTGACTAACTATAAGTTACATGAAAGTAGAGACAGATGGTCTCATAGATAGAAGATAAGGTAAACTGATGGCTTGTTGTCCCTATTTTTGTGAATGAGCTGGATGCAGGCCCTATGATGAGGCATATTGTTGTCTTCCTTGTAAATTAGTGCTGGCTATTCTGCTTTTCACTTTCTCACTGATACACTTTGACCTGTTCTGATACTCTTTACATGTTTGATCCATGTTTATCCTCTTTACGATCATTGACTGTAGTAAATAATAAAAATTTACTTTTTTAACCAAGGCTAAATTACAAAATGTCTAGCATTTCTATCCACCATTTTTCCTCTGGTATTCTAGTCCTTTGTAGTTTCCTGAGGATTTCATCAATCTCGGTGTACCTGAAAAAGTAGGCTGAACTGGAAACAAATGCTTTAACTCATGTTCAACATAGAAAAGGTTCTCTAGACTGTCATAGAGAACTCTGCCCATAGGCAGTGCCTTTGGTGCTGATGTACTGGTTGATGAACTGGCCTAGTTATCTGCATATTGAGCCAATTTATCAACATAATCTATATGCCTCATTAATTTATCATTGATTACTAGAGGACTGGGTAGCCCTTTGTTCTGCAAAATACCAAATTTCTCCATAAAAACATTAATTTCCTCCTGCATGTTTTGGCATCTCCTTTCCAAATTCTGCATCAGAGACCTTTTGGTCAATACCTTTTTTACTTCCAAAATAGTCCATGTTCTGTCTTCAATGCCCAGTTCTTCAACCTGATACTTATTATTGCTATTCAAAAAAATTATAAGCCTGGTGGCTTCCTCAGGCATCCTTCCTAATTCCTTTGTCCTCTGAATTTCTTCAAGTGCTACCTTTACTAAATCAATTTGTTCAAAAAATATTTGTATTGATGGCCAAAAATTGTTTATTGACTGAGTGATGTTGGTCCAAAGAATATTTCTAATGTCTACTAAGGGTTTGTCAAATGTGAGGTCTTTTTCTAATGATTTCACCTGCTGAGCTAACCCTTTGTTTTCCCTCACTTTTTCTACATAATTTATTTTTGAAATATCATATTTGTGTTCTAAGGTAAAAAATTGCTCTTTTACCTTTTGTAACTCTGAAACTTGGAGTTTCATCTCCTCCATTGATTTTATCAATTCATCTGTGCTGAGACCTGAAGTTCCTACTGGTGTCGTTCCTGTACTTGTACCTATGGTTACTTCAGCTCTGGCCACAAGGACATTGGGTGCCAGAGCTGTTGCCAGTGTTGAAGGGACTGTAGTGGAGACTACTGGTATCACATTTAGAGGCTGGGAGTTCGACTCTCCCTACTTGCTTTTGAGTGATTTTTCTAATTCTTGCTCAGTCTCCTTCAATTGTTCATTAAGCTGTAGGACTAAGTCCATAAGCTCCTCTTCAGACTTCTTCTGAACAATTTCTGCAGTTTGTGGATGTCTTGATGGTGGTAATTTTAGCTGCTTTCTCAAGGCAGCTATGTCTTCATCTTTTTTCTTTATTAAGGCTTCTATAGCCTTCACATCCTTTGGATTATGACCCAATCCAATCACTAACTCTTCCAAAGATTTAATTCTATTATCTTTAGCCTATGAGGAGGCTCTCTCCATTTGTAATTAGGCAGTTGTATTATTTAAAGAATTTTCTAATCTTTGGGCCATCATGGCCTTACGAGTCAAAGTTGAATATATCATTTCCCATGTTTGCATGTGTAACTCAATCTGATCCAAGGGATGAATATCTTTTGCCATGACCTCAAAATTTGTTTGAAGGTAATCTGCAACTGTTTGAGGTTTGAAGAGGCTCATTTTCATTTTGCCCTCCTTGATGTCATAGGCTGACATCAACTTATTCTGATTGGTGGGAGCCATTTTTAAATATTGATTGTAGACTTGGATCCTTAATGGCTCATTCCTAGCTTTTATTTCCTTGAATTTCTTTTTAAAATCCAGGTTCTTGTTAGGTAAACTTGACTCGGGATAGAGTCAAAGTTGACCAGGTTAAACAGTGATTGTTTTGGGGCACATGGTATTGTGCACCCATAGTATTTTTCCCATGGTATTATATGTAATGGAGCTTATAAAAGGCTGGAAAGACTTCATTGTAATGCAAGACCTGGAGGTGAGCGGTGAAGGCTCACTTGGTCGGATTGGCCAGGGTTTTGGCCAATGCTAATGAGATCTTATTAGGTTGAGTTTTTCCCCGGATTTGGGGTTTTCCGGGATAAACATTTGTGTTTATGTGTTTATGGTTGTTGCTGGTTATTTTCTTATATTTATTCCTCTCGGTAATTATTTATGTTATGCAGTAAATTTCTTAACAACTTTTTTGGCCAATGCTAATGAGATCCTATTAGGTTGGGTTTTTCCCCGGATTTGGGGTTTTCCCGAATAAACATTTGTGTTTATGTGTTTATGGTTGTTGCCGGTTATTTTCTTATATATATTCCTCTCGGTAATTATTTATGTTATGCAGTAAATTTCTTAACAACTTTTTAACAGTTCTCATTTCCTGGAGGCTTAAAGGATGATACTTCAGTTCTCTGTTGTCTCTCCAACGCCTGTCTCTGTGAGCTAGAAGGTGTCCCACCTGCTGGGAAAGTCTGGTGACTATCTACACCTTCTTTTCTTTGGCTATCTGTTGTTTCTTCAAAAATTTCCTCTTCTGAATGAGGATTTAGCCTATGCCTCTTAGCACCAGGCTGGTCTGATGGGCCACTAGCAGGGGTAGCTACTTCTCTATCTCTCTTTTTGTTCTTTTCCTCATTCAGAGGAGTCTACAAAATTGAGGGCTCTTCTATATTAACTTGAGTTGGGTGAGCCTATGTTTGAGCCTGCTCCTGAGATGTTTCAGGCTATTTAGACATGACTAGTTGTTATGTTGCTTGGGTGCTGGTCTCTGGTCTCCTTCCCTTGGATGTCCCTGTAAGTGGTGTGCTGGTATCCTATGAGTGCCTCTGAGAGGTTTCAGCTGTAGAGGCACTGATCTCTGATGCTGACCTTTGAGAAGTTTCAAATTGTACCTGTCCAAAAGAATCTAGGTCAAGTGTTTTTTCAAGATCCTTCATTACATTTTCTATATTGACTTGTTTAGCATCATTTTCTACTAGGGTACCTTCCCTCCATTCATCCATATTGGCAAATTGTTCAATCTCTGGAACTCTGTGATGTATGTAAGGTGATAGTCTATTTTTTGTCCTTCTATCACAGATGAAACTATGGGGATCATAAGGAATCCAACTGAAACTTTTGTGTAGTTTAAGCTAATCTTCTAGAATTTTCTCTACTTCTCTCCATGCTTCCCTAGTGTTGCAGATGAACGGGCCTAATTGACTCTTGATTCTGAGTTGTGCTTTCTTTTTGGCTTTGTGAAAATGAACCAAGTCTGAATTTTTGTCTGTAATATTCCAGTGCAAACAGTATCATTGGAACATATCTGGGCAGCTTAAATGGGGAAAGCTCATAGCCATATACTCTAATTTCTGTATGGTTCTGGTATAAATACTAGTCACCCACTTTGTATTGTTTATAGAGCTGAAGGATCTTCTTTATATCATCACTAATTCTAGGAGGTGAAATCCTTGTCAGCAAGGTGGTTGTCGGGTGTACAAATTGATCAATGAACTCATTATAGGAATAAGGGTTGGCATAAGATCTATGGAAGATGGAAGTCCAAAAGATGACAGACCTTGGATTACCCTTAGTATCAAGTTTCATAACAGAAAATGGGAATTTGTCTGATTGGTAGTAGAGGATGAGGTGATATATAAAGGTGGAAAACTTGAAGACCCTTTCATTCTCCAGTCTCATGAACTGGTCACGAATTTTATCAGCAATAAATGAGGTGTAATCATACTTGACAGCAAGGGGTTGTCTAGGAGTAAAGATAGACAACAACACTAGGGTCAGTTCATCTACATACTCACTAGTGTTGAATCCCATGACTGCAGATATCATATCGACTATGATCTTACCCATATCAATGAAGAAAACTTGCATATAAGAAGGTGGTTCCTTGGTTTGATATTTTTTTAATATGAAAGTCTGGCAGAGGTGATCAAGTTCAGATTGGGACATTTTGGTTGAATTCTCAAGTAAATGTCCAATGGAAATGGGGGGAGGGCCTGGCTAGAGTGAAATTGCAGCATCTCATTGATTGATTCAACAGTTATTGGGAAAAAGACCGTTTGGTTGGGAGACATGACTGCTTTGCGGGTAGGGTCATAATTAACATGGCACTAATGGATTAGGTCAGGGAAAACATGAAAAAAGGGGAGAAAGTATATGGGAAGATTGGATTCGGACAGTCCTATGGCATCATGGCCATTCAAGTAGTTGTCTCTATATTGGCAAAAGACTTTGAGGTGATTTTTATCAGTGGTTAAGTCTTTTATCTGGAATTCCTTATCTGCGAGAGGCAGATAGTCTAAATCTCGATGAGGAGCATTAATGGGTGCAACATTCAAAGCTACCAGGGTTTCCATTTCTGGTTCTTGTGGATTCAGAAAGGGAACTGAGGTTTTCTTTGAAAAAATGGGCAAAATAGAGGGTCTGGAGGACTTGAATGGTGATAATAACAATAGAATTATGGTGAATTTGGGCCTTTTTAGTCAATTTACAGTGGAAAACAAGAACTTGCAGGGTTTTTTGTCAGGAATTTGATAAATACCTACTCTTTTGGAGACGAATAATGAAATGTAGGTACTATGTGTGGCTAGAGGGTTCTAGGCGGCGTTGGCTGCAAAGTTTGGAGCAATTTGGCGACTGCAAACTTGAGCTAGTTGACCTCAACATTCATTTGCATGGGCATACAGGTTTACAGAATAAAGCACTGAAAATGACTTATTTGTTTTATGTACAAAGTCAAGGGTTGGTGGGCTTTAGAATTCGGACAGGTGGTGTCAGTGGCAAGCGACATGATGTTTTGTCGTTTTGTGGGGAAGCGGTAAGCGGTTTGTATTGCACCACTTATGGGGACAGGGCGGTATTTAGCCTTGAGCCAGCAATTCCATAGAGCAGCAAATGCGTGGCAGAGGCATTGTATATGAAACCACTTTGTGATCGCACGCTAACGTGCGGTCACAAAGGGTCGTGCGATATGTATTATAGCTGTCGGATGTCGGGGGCCTGATCGGGCAACTGTCGGGAAATACGATGTGATGGGGGTTTAACAAAGGCAGGCCCGATAATTAAGGATTAATTTAATCCTATCGGGGGCGGCAGGATTGGATATGGAAGTTATTAATTAACCATGAGGGTTAATTAACCCTTTTTTAATGCGGCGGAGGGTCGGCGTTGTTAATTAGTTACTGATTAACTAATTAATCCCATTAAAACGTATTATGGTTATAATTTAACTGGGGGCGAGATATATAATATTTTGGGATTATTACATAGTTACAATAATACAAGAGCGAATAAACTTTATTAGGGATTTATAAATTAATACAAGTTAGTAGTCAATATGACATAATGAACGAAAAGCGCTAAGTTTAAAAACATTTGATGTGTGTATTCAAACTTAGGTTTAAAGTGAAAAAAGGGTTTTTTGAGGAAAACATTGTAATTTTCCTAAGTAAAATATAATTTTACTTTAGGAAAAACTTATTAAAGAAAGAAATGATTTATGGATGGGTATGATGATTTAATGAATGGTTTTAAGTACTTAGGCTTTATAAATTATTGGGCCGAGGGTCCGGTCCCTCCAGAAATCAGAGAAATGCTCTGAGCCTCTTTAATTTAAGAAATACCTTGGTACTTAGGGGAATGGCTCCTCACACATACATAGGAATGGCTCCTCCACATAGCTTTATCACACAACCACGCCATAGAACTCGGTGATCCATAGAGAGGTTTAGAAAGATCTATTACACACGCAATGATCCTCCACACGTAGCTTAGTCATACAGGTGTGCCTCTTCGGTCAACTTCGTTAACAGGTGGCTTGACGGTCCTTCCAAATTCACAGCAGCATAGTGAACAGAAAACTTCTAAAGCTGTGGAAATACTCATCCACACTTCACCAAGCAACTTGGCGCGAATGAATGGACAAACCAAAAAAAATAATTGAAAACTAAACATTTATCAAATTCTTTATTTCCCTCAGTCAATAAGGGGCCAAGGCCCATACGGGCTCTGATACCAACTTAAAATTTGAGTATGTACATTATATTGTATATTCACATCAAATAAGGTTACATATTAATACATTTAGTGTTGTCTCAAGATAGGTATACTATCTTGGACACACAATCACTCAGTTGAGAGAATATCTCAGCCACACACCAATCTAGGAACATCTAGATATAACAACCCTAAGTAATAGGAACAAACTCCTGCAGATGGAATGAATCACAACTGAGACAAGTAGGAATTACAATTTCCAAGTGTTTATCCACATATTAACGCATCCCAGAAGTTCATGAAGTGTGTTATACCGCAGGCCAAAAAAAATTGAATCTTATTAACTTATGAGTGTGTTAGAGTGATTAACTTAAAAGGTTACAAAGGGATGACTCCACTTCATTTTTTTTAAAAGTTATGCATCTTTAGTTGTGAATCTCCTTTGGGATGCAGGTGAGGTAATTTTTTAAACAAATTTCCTTTTATATGTGAGGAAATTTTAGACATACATATTTGGGATAAACATGAGGCCTTTTTTTAAATAAAACAAAGTTATTTTTATAAACAAAAATAGCATTCAGATTTGTTTTAAAAGGAGCCATTTTCTTTGTTTGAGGGAAAGGATTATTACAACAACAACAAAAATTAAGTTGTTTTTAAAACAAAAACCGTCCATATCGTTAAAAAAGTGTTTCCTTATTTTTTTTTGTAAAATAAAATCAAAGGATTTCAGATAACATTTGCAAGGGTGCTGTGTTTTTTTGTTAAATGAGAATTTTTTTAAAGTCTTAAAAAGGAGATTAAATTGCATTGTTCCAATCGGCTCTCGGCATCGTGATATTTTTGTAAAAGATTTTGTGCAATAAGTAGCAGAAGTAAGAGAGAAGGATCACGTAGATGCTCGTCAACCCCACTATGCACAGTCACAAGTGGAAGAAAACTTGGTGATTCTAGTATTAGAGCTTGCTAATGAAAATATGATGATTTTGACAACGGATCTTGCTGATGAAGATTTTGTGATTCCAGAAATAGAGCTTGTTGATGAAAATTTGGTGAATCCAACAACAGAACTTGTTGATGACAGTAAAGTTTCCATTGGAGCAGTCAATTCTATGGTGAATCCAACAATTAATATTGTTGATATAAAATTTTATGAAGAATTTTTGGCTAATGATGAATGGTTGCAAGTGATGCAATAAAAACATCATATAGACATGATGTTATTTGGTGAGAAAACCTACTTGAGTCAGTGGAAGACAACCTGTCTGTAGCAGCACAGGTTAGTACATAAGTGGAAGAGACAAAGACAAATGTAGAGGAAGAGACAAAGAAGGAAGCCCACAAAAAGAAAATAATGACAAAGGCAGAGATAGATAAGGAAGTGAAACAGAAGAAAGCTCTCATTGTAGAGCAAAAGGAACAAAACCAATATGGTTCTGCATATGTAAACAAAACCATTGTTATGTTTTAGGTACACAAAACGATTATGAAGAAGAGCTAAATTTCCTTGAAGCATGTATTGCAACTCCATGCCTTGATAAACTCTGAATAGAAGTTGCAAAAATGAATGTTGAAGACAATATCAATGATGAGAAAATCAATGAAATTTTCCAGGTATTAGAGTCATGAAGAAATATTATTTTATTATAATCTTATGTTGTGGCAGATTGATGATGAAAATAACACTACATAAGATAATATGTGGCAACATCTCACATACAAGTCATTTTTTGAAGAAGTCCAGCACATGCTTCAACAGCCTGGAGCAATGGAAGACATGTACCAACAAATAAAGAAACTGAAATTTGAAGCATACAACAAAAAGAAAAAGTTTAAACAATTTAGAGGCTATAGTATCTGGAAGAAAAGGAAAAGAAAAACAAATCTAGATGATCTCAAATTTTTTAAATTGCAATCCTATTTGTGACATAGACCAGCAAGTATCTTAATTGAATTTTTATATGGTTGTAATTAAGGGGGAGTGTTGGAGAATCTAATTCCAACCACCTATTAGGATTCGAAACCATCCCTCCAAGTGTCCTAGTTCAATTTCACTTAATCCAATTTAAGTCAAGTTTCGCTCCAGTCATTTATTAGTGATGGTGATGATTCCAATATAATCTTATTTAACTGATTCGTAATACTAAGAAGAGCAGTCCTCTGCTCCATGTTTTGTTCTCTTCATTTTTTGTCAAAAATCATTCCCAAGGAACGCAATAGTTGGCTGCAGTTGTGGCTCTAGATTTAGGGAATGGCCATGGAGCGTTGAGATTTTATTTATGTGGACACTAAAACAGTAGAATTATTGGGTTTTTTTTTTTCAAATGCAAATTTCAAGTTTTGGTCCAATGGCTACGTGTTGGTTTAAACTGTGTTTACTAGTGTTTATTAAGTTTCCAAAATATTTTAAACAAAAACCTTAACCAACAAAGATGAGAAGTGAGTAGAAAAGTCTAACACTTAAGAAACTGAAACTATTGTACTGTTTTTAAATTATTACACTAGAGGCTCATTGTTGAGGCATAAATGTGTGAAATCTTATTTTTTTTATAGTGGAAGGAAGGTATAATTTATTAATATATTCCATAACTACGGATAGAAGTGGGCAAAGGCATTTAGTTAAGTTTTCATTAATTTATAGTTAAAATTTGATAGCTAAACACATATCTAGTTTATAAAAATATCTTGAGAATTCAAAAGCCTATGTTGATATATTGAAACGATTTTAAATAATATCTAGACAAAAAGAATTTAAGAGCAACATCGGACTTACAAAGTAGTATTCCTTGTTGATATCTGAAAGGGTAAATAATATTCATTTTAATTTTTTGATGGGGTAATATTTAAATCAAAGGCATGTCTTCAAAATGGATGGTCAAGTATACAAATTAATTAAAATGGATGGTCATGTATACAAATTAATTGATGTAGCCTAGTGCTAAGAAGCCAACACCCAAATATATCGGAAGGGGGGAAAGCATTGATTTAATAAGAGTGACCCTTGAGCCATATAACACCCCAAGGCAACAATTTGTTCCTGATTTTTTGAAGTACATTCCCCCATTCTTCCACAGATGATTGTTTTAGGGAGATAGGAATCCCAAGATATTTGAAGAAAGAGTGATGGAGATCCATTGGGATTCCCAGTAGCCAACCTATTTAATTCAGCAAACCCCCTCGGCAATTCCAACCAATTAGTTAACATTTAAAAAAATTTATCAAACTCCCGAAGAAAATGAGGAACCCATCAAGAATTTTTTTAAATCTTGATGCAATCACTAAGGAGGCTCCACCAATTAGAAGAATATTATCATCAAACTAGGAGTGATTAATTCCTCTAACATTTCTTGCAATGCTGAGACCCGGAAGGGATCCATCAAGCCGCCCAACCTCAAGGTTGCTACTAAGAGTTTCAGCCATTATTATATAGAGAAGAGGGAAGAGGGGGCATCCTTGTCACAGCCCACTTGCAGTGACAAAGAAAGGCTCAAGACGCCCATTGATAAGAGGGGCAATCCAAGGAGATCAAATGCAAGCTTTAATCCAAGAGATAAATTCAACATTAAATCTTAATTTTTCCATAACAAGAAAGAGGAAGGAGTGATTTACCCGATCAAAAGAATTTTCCATATCCAATTTGATAACCATTCCAGCTTATCCCTCTGTATTGCTTGAGTGCATTGATTCCTATACTAGGAGGATATTATCCAGAATATTCTGGTGTTGCATAAACCCAACCTGGTTCTCAAAGATAAATGGAGGGGAGCAAGGGTTTAATTCTGTTAGCAATGATTCTCGTCATAATTTTATAGGAGGAGTTGCAAAGAGAGAAAGGGCAAAATCTGGAGAACGACGTAGGATTGGTTTCTTTTGGGATTGGGAAAAGGAAGGTATAATTGGTGCTACCCCCTAGCTTCTTTTTTACTCTGGTGTAGTTCAACATTTGAATTAGGTATTTTTTAATATCATTCCAGAATAAATGGCAAAAAAATGATAGAAAAATCATCTGGTCCTGGAGCCTTCTTAGGTTCCATATGCTATATAGCATTGTGAACTTCATCTTCAAAAATTACATCAGAAAGAGACACATTAGAGAGTGGAGAGACAACCTGGGGGAGAGCCCGAAGGAATTTAGGAGCTCCATCAAAAGAATTTCACTCCAGATTGAGGAGATATTTGAAATGATTGTATGCCTCATGTTTAATTTCTGAAGAGATGTTGACTGTCTGCCCACCTGCCACCTTATTTCCTTGATTTGATTCATGTTCTCTCGAGCAATTTCTTGTTTAAAGAAGTATGATGTATTAGAGTCTCCAACTTTCAACCATAGACTATGAGATTTGAGCCTCCACAAATTTTCCTCCTGCCTGCTTAGACTGAATATTTGAGAGGAGAGATATTTTTCTTTTTGAATATGTGATTCTTCAATGTGACTTTTCTCCATCATATTATAGTGTTCTTCTAGTTCTTGGACTTTTTCTTTTCTTTTTTTCCCTGGAGGCTGATAATTTTCTTTGAGCCACTTCCTTAATTCATTCTTCATGTTTTTTAGCTTTGGGTGGTGGGGGGGGGCAGGCTTGTATTTGTCAAGTCCAACATTGCTTTACCATATTACCAAATTTTTCATCTAGGCACTAGTCTACATTAAATTTAAATGGAAGCAGCCCAAGGTTTTCTACCTTTTCCATGGAGATCATAATGGGGCGATGATCTCAGTCTCCCACAGATTCGATAGACAAGGAGCAATCCAAACCATTAAGGAGCCAATCAATGTGCAGCAAGAACCTATCTAGTTGGTAAGTAATGAAATGATCATCGACTCTTCTGTTCGACCAAGTGAAATTCCCGGACTTGGGTTTGATATCAATTAGATCCCAACATTCCATAATTTCCTCCATTCTATCTCAGAAGGAATCCCTAGCCGAAGATCTGCCTCTTTTTTCTGATGCATTCAGGACTGTGTTAAAGTCGCCTCCCATTATGCTATTAATGTGGTCGTTCCCTTCCTTTAACGCCTCTAAAGAGACCCAAAACTCTACCTTATCACTATGCAAAGCTAGACCATAGATTTCTATGAAGGGTATTATTTTCATTGTCTCCTTATCTTCCAAAAAAGCCATTATCCAGGATTTTGTATTTATTTCCTCTACTGGGGTAAATTTTTTGTTCAACCAAAATATTCCTAGGCCTCCTTAAGCTCTCTGTGAGGGCTGAGATGACCCCTTGTTGTCTCTCCAGAATTTCCCTGTTGCTTTCATAATTTCATCTTCTTCTAACTTTGTTTCCTGAAGAAATACTACTAAAGGGGATTCTTGCTTTATTAAGTCTCTTAGTGCTAGGATTTTTACAGGGGTGCATAGCCCCCTTATATTCCAAGATATAACTTTTATTAATTGGGGGTTGGGGAAGAGCGACCACCATCCTTACCATCTTTGATCATTTTTTTCCCTTTTAGTAGCTCTGGAATGACTATTTCATTCCCTAGATTTTTGTTTTGCTTTGCTTCCCTTTCTCTATGTGTCCTTTTATTTTGCCTTCTAGCTTCCTTATTGGATTCATTTTCCTAACTGCTTCACTCATCAGCCCAGGTTAGATTTTTGGATAAGTTATGAGTTACCACATTGTCCAGACCTTTATGCAAACTACTCGGTGGAGCCTCAAGGATAGGAGCAGACTTTGGTGGGGAAACTTCACCCCCCACCCCTTTCGGGTTGTTTTACACTACTTCTCCCTCTTATATTTCCTGTGTCTCCTCAACGATTGTCTAGGGAGTTGCTTCCATCTCCATGTCCCATCACTTAGCACTTTGAAGTTCGAAGAGGAAGGAATTGAATTGGGGACTGGCAAGTTTCGAGGTTTTAACGGTGCTCCTTTTCCTTTTGGATATTTCTTGGTCCTTTTTCATTGCTCCTCCTTTTCTACCTAGACTTCCAGACTCTTATCGATTCCACTTTTTGAGCAGTATCTGGAAAAGTGATCGTAATCATGGCAATGCCTACATTTGAATGGTATTTTTTCATAGTAAATATCTTGCCTATGCTTCCATTCTCCCAAATTTAGATTGATTTCAGCTAGAAATCCTTCCTCCAAGTCTACTTCCACACAAATTTTAGCACATCTAAATTGAGAGCCTTTTGGTTGAGCCTTTTCCAAGTATTTCCCAACTCCATTACCAATAGCCCGAAGGCAATCGTCGCTCTAGCAGGAGATAGGAAGACGAGGGAGCTTGACCCAAACTGGAATGGCAATGGGGATGTCCTCATCGGGATTGAAATCCAGAGTCCATTTATTTAGATACATCCCTCTGGAGACAAAGAAATATGGTCCATTGTGAAATATGACCTCCTTATCCTTTTTATTTTCAAATAAAAAGATAAAAAAGCCATTACCAACAACAAAGAGAGAAATTTCACCTATCATCATAGGAGTCCAGGTTTTCTTTATCCAGGTCTCCATAGATTTAGGAGAAGGCCACATACCAGTAAATTTCTCGATTAGAGCCCTCTTAGAATATACCAGAGAAGTATGCCTAGCACCGTCTAGCAAGGAGACGTCCTTCACCTCTGAGTTCTTCTTGACGAATTTGGAGGACGTGGCCACAGCAGGTCAAGGCACTTTGAAAGGGAGGCCACCACTAATTGGAAGGCAACGTCAACAACCATAGGGGGAGGGGCAAGGTCCCCTCCACTGTCACCATTTGGAAGATTGTAGGTTCAAATTGATTCCCACGAGAAGTGCAGCCTAGCTGGCAACCTCCATAATTATAGTGATTTTTTACCAAGCCTTAAATATATGATTATATAAATATTAATTGTTTTTACTTTACTATTTGAAAATATGATTAGGTTTCAAGTATAAATACATCAAAGGGACTCTAGACATGTTTTGGACAAACCATTTCTCTTGTTCTTTCTTTGGACAAGCCATTGATTGTTTGATTTTCCTTCATGTGTGCAGAGGAATATGAATAAAGTCTATAGCATAAAATTATTTAGGATTGGTTATTATTTTAATGGTTGAATTATAAGGATTGAATTTTTAGATATTTTATTGAAATTTGAGAACTATTAATTAATTATCTAGCCCAGTATAGTAGAGATGTGTAACATAATGTAATGTAAATATTTTAACTCTTTGAAAATAAAAATAAAAATAATAAAAAACATAATGTTAAATTAAAAATAACTTCATGGTATTTACTCATGGTATTGACTCATGGTTCTCATGTGGAATATAGGGTCTATGCATGGAGTTGGGTTACATTTTTTTTTTGGCAAAATGAGGGCCCCTTTTGCTGAAAAAAGGGAGTGATCGATCCAGCATTTAAGTGTTCGGACAAGTTACTTAAAGGCATAGACATAGCTCGATCTAGCATTTAAACAAACCCTTGATCAAGCTCTTGTGTAACCTGAGAGTTAACATAGGATTTTGATCAAACAATAGGCCTAGAGCTAGATCGAGCCTCTATTCGAAAAAGGCTTTTAAATACTCAATTGAGGGTTTTTCAACTTGACCTAGCATGAAGTGACTCTACCAATATCCCCGAACATCAAACCAGCCACTATCTATAATCCAAGGTAGGTTTCCTATCATTTTTTCTCTATTTGAATTATTCTTTCTTGCAAAAACAATTGAAATGAAAACTCGCCATACAAAAACCATGAAAACCACCAAGAAAATTCTTCAAAAAAAACAAAAAAAAAACCTAAAAAACCATCAAGAAAACCATTGAAAAAAAAACAACAACAACAACAACCTTAAAAACCACAAAAAAAAACTAGATAATTTGGGTTTTAAAAATATTTTTTCATTTCAATGTATAAGTTTTCAATAATTGCAATGGTGGCATGTTTATTATGATTTTTTTTCTAATTTTGAATGGTGAAAACTTTATTTTCTAATTATTTTATGTTTTGAAGTTTTTTCTTACGATTTTCTTTTGAGGGCATCCACGAGAGCTTAGTCATAACATAATGTAAGTGCAATCTTACTATGATGCAAGTTACTTTGATACTTAATGAACTAAAATATATCATGTGTCAATTTAATATTGAGTATGGAAGTAATTACAAATATGTTTCATATTCCCTTGTACAAAGTGTCTTTTAGTGCAATCAACATGTATGTTATTACAATGAGTTTAAAATAAATTATTTGAATTCTAAAGTCATCCTTATTATAATAAAAGATCTATATATGGAATTTTTTACAAATATACCAGTGCATCGTAAACCTTTTTTAAGTATTTCAATCAATTCATTATCTCAGAGTTCTATTAAAAAACACAAATAGGATTGAAATAAGTCTTATTCAATTTTAAAATATGTCTTGTAAACAATAAATAAGTTTTATTCAATATTATTTCTTTTGAGATTATCTACAAAAGCTTAGTCATAACAAGATATATAATTCAATATATATAGAGAGAGAGAGATATGTTATGTTATAGTTTTGCTATATGTTATGTTATAGAGTTATAGTTATATTATGTTATAGTTATGCTATGGGTTATGTTATATTATAAGTATAACATAGCTTTATATAATTATAGTTAACACAACTATATATAACATAAATAACTAGTATATACATATAAACTTTATTTTTGCAATGGTTCGATTGAGATTAACCATCTAGATGGCTCAATTAGCGAGCTATTTGAATTTATAACTCAATCATTTGATGAAGTGTTGGGATCCTAAAAATCACATCTTTAGCAACCGTTTTGCAGATTATTCTACAACAACATTTTGTACCTTTGCAAACTTAGGGTGAAATTTGTCATTAAGTGGCGGAGTTGATCATGTTGGATTCGTGAAGGAATATCTTATCCAAAGAGGTTGAATAAAAAATCAACAACATAAATATACACAATGAAAACAATTCAAAAAATACCACTATCTTCGTTTATGAGTCCTCTTCAAAAAATACTCTTGGTTTTTCAATTTATTTAAATATTTGAAAAAAGTCTTCAATGAACACATGTCTGCAAAATCCAATTAAAATATTACTTTTCCAACTTCCAAAAATAAAATAAAAATATATATAATTTTGATAATAAAAAAAAATTAATATGAATAACTTAGTTTTATATAGAAATTACACATTTTAGACTAACTTATGCTACATGAACACATGCATATCACTTAAGATGTGCGAAAATTTGCAAGGACCAGCATTTCATTTAATAAAATTTACAGATTACTTAAACAAATTTCCAAAAAATATCACTAAGAGAACAACATCATTCTCAAAAAAAAAATGTTTTTATTTCGAATCCAAATTCAGAACGCTTATCTTGAAGGCTTCAATTCCATAAAAGAGTAAAATTTTGAATTTTCATAGCAACATTTGGCCCAAAAGTGTAACCCATCGTCATGCATTCACCCTATAGCATATTTAAAGGGGAGAATTAAATGAACCTAGATCCATCTTAAGTCAGGATCTACCAAGCAAGGAGAGGGATCAAATCTCTTAAGATATAAACCTCTTTTAGAGTGGAAATATATTTGATCCCTCTGGGCCCTTGGTAGAGCTAGAGTTAAGATGGCTCTCCTCTACTTTTTAAAATAATCTCATCCTTTAATACTATTTAACATGTTAAATTATTTTTAAAGTAGCACAACTATATACGTTAAATACAATCCCTGTGCCCTCGGTTAAGTGCTTTACAATTGTAAAGCACTTAACCGAGGGGTAGAAGAATCTAATTATAGTTAAAAATAAATATTTTTAAACAAACTATTTATTAATTTTTGTAAAATCTGGGCAGTGCTGCATCTGCGGGCTCTTTTTTCCTATAAAAATAATTTGTATTTATGGTCTGTTTTGGATTCATGAGTTTTTTTTGGCTGTCTGCAAGGAACTTTTACTCTGCAGTTCCTTTGGGATGCCTTCAACGGATTCTTTAAAGAATGGCACCTGTTTATTCTCCGAAAGGTAATGAGGGCGAACTGTATAACTAGTTTGGGAACGGTATAACTTTACTGATTTAAAAAGCATTATGGCTCCCAGAATTTTCAGAAAAATTACTTGTTTTCAGACTTCCAGATATCAACTTACGTTTGCTATGTTTCATCCATTTCCAAGCCTAAAAGCATTTAAAAAATAAAAACCATGAACATGTAAATATTAAATTAAATATTTTTTTTGTTTTTATTCTTTTGTCATTTTAACATAAAAATAAAATTTTAATGATCATATAAATATTTAAAAAAAAATGGAATATATATCTTTTCTAGCACATATGAACTAGTTTTTATTATGTTTCATTTTTTACCAAACCTTACATATATGAATATAAATATTAATTGCTTTGGCCTAATTATGTTTGACTTTGACTATAAATACATCAAAGAGACTCTAAACAGGTTAACAAACCATTTCTCTTGCTCTTGCTACTAGTTTTTACTATGTTTCATTTTTTACCAAACCTTACATATATGATTATATAAATATTAATTGCTTTTGCCTTATTATATTTGACTTTGACTATAAATACATCAAAAAGACTGTGAACTGGTTGACAAACTATTTCTCTTGCTTTGGATAAGCTATTGATTATTTGATTATTTCTTTTGCTTTGGATAAGTTATTGATGGTTTGATTTTTGTTCAGGTGTAGAAAGGAATATGAATAAAGTATATTGCATAAAAATTTTGTGATTGATTGGTTATTATTTCTTGAATTATAAAGATTCATTTTTTTAGATATTTGATTAACATATTTCAATAATAATTTGAGAATTATTAATTAATTCTTTAACTCAGTATAGTAGAGATGTGTAACATAATGTAATGTAAATATTTTAACTCTCGAAAATAAAAATAAAAATAATAAAAAAGGTAATGTTTCATATTACCTTGTATAAAGTGTTATTTAGTGCATTCAACATGTATGTTATTACAATGATTTTAAAAATAAATTATTTGAATTCTAAAGTCATCCATATAATAAAAATTCTATATATAGAAATTTTTGGGAACCACCCATATACCATTACATGGGCAACTCTTTTAAGTATTTCAATCAATTTATTATCTCAAGGTTCCAATAAAAAACACAAATAGGATTGAGATAAGTCTTATTCAATTTTAAAAGATGTCATGTAAACAACAAATAAGTTTTATTCAATATTATTTCTTTTGAGATTACCTACAAAAGCTTAGTTATAATTCTATATATAGAGAGAGATATGTTATGTTATGTTATATAGTTAAAGTTATATTATGTTATAGTTATGCTACCGGTTATGTTATAGTTATAATGTTATGTTATAGTTTTGCTATATGTTATGTTATATAGTTATAGTTATATTATGTTATAGTTATGTTACCGGTTATGTTATATATAGCTATATCTAGTTAACATTTAACTAGGTATCATTTTAGATTACAATTAGTTAGATATAACTATAACATAACTTTATATAATTATACGTAACATAACTATATATAACATATAAACTTTATTTTTGCAATGGTTAGATTGAGCTTAGCCACCTATATGGCTCCATTAAAGGTTCCTTAAACCCTCAAGCGAGCTATTTGAATTTATAACTCAAGCGCTTGATGGAGCTACTAGGGTCCTAAAAATCACAGCTTTAGCAACCTTTCTCTAGATTTTCTTCTCCAACACCATTTTGTACTCTTGCGAGCTTAGGGCGGAATTTGTCCTTAAGTGGCAAAGTTGATCATGTTGGATTCGTGAAGGAATCTTTTATCCAATGGCATATGAGTTTGATATTTTTGAATTGATATGATGTTTTTCATTAAATTCTTTTAAAAATAATGTTTGAATTTTTTTGGACAGTTCCAAAGAGGTTGAATAAAAACTGAATAACATAAAATATACACAACTAAAAATATCAAAAAATACCATTGTCTTAGTTTACAAGTCCTCTTCAAAAGGTACTCTTGGTTTTTCAATTTATTTAACTGGTTAAAAAAAACTTAGGTGAACATATGTCTGCATCCATAAAAGAGTAAAATTTTGAATTTTGAACTCAACATTTGGCCCAAAAATGTAACTCATCTTCACGCATTCACCCTATATCTTATTTAAAAGAAGAAATTGAACCAACCTAATCGGCATTAACTCTGGATCTACCAATCAACAAGAGGGATCAAATATCTTAAGATGCAAACCTCTTTTATAGTGAAAAGAGATTTGACCCCTCTCGGCCTTTGGTAGAGCTAGAGTTAAGATGGATCTAGGCTTATTTTTAAAATAATCTCATCATTTTAATATTGTTTAACATGTTCAATTATTTTTAAACTAGCACAACTATATACATTAAATTAATAGTAAAGGTTGATAGGCATCAATTTATAATAGGTATCAAAACACTTATTTCATAATCTCATTTGATCAATTTTGTGCAAATTCTGATAGTTATTTTTAAGAATCATAATTTTCAGTTGTTTAATTTGCAATGTTCGTGTCTAGGGGATATTTTAAGGTGATGAATCCATTTATGCATTCAAAAGTATATTTTAAACAACAAAAAATCACAATCTTGCTTGAAATTGTATTACTTTAATTATGGTAAAAAGAACCAATGATGCTATTAGTGATACTATGCCATTTGAAGATACATTATTCTCAACAATGGAGATTAACTATCTATAAATAAGCTTTGTTACAATGTCATAAGCTAATATCATGGTTTATCAATACCACGGGCTTAGAAAACCATCACTCTATTTATATGACACTTAATATTTTTTTAATTAATCAATCTAATTCAATAGGCCAAAAAGAGATAACTATTTTGGTTATAAATATCAACATTTGATTTGTAAATGGTACTTAAAAATATATGCAAAAATTAAATCCCAACCATTAACTTAATAATTATTAACAATTAATTTAAAATTCTAAAAATTCTAAAATAAACATCTACACATTATAATATATTAGTAAATTTCTTTATAATATCAAAATATTTTATTTTAAAATTTAATAATATTTTACTTCTCTAAAACATAAAATACCATATCCCTACTAAAATGTTTATACATATTTTACCATATCCATATAAAGTGTTTATGGATTTTATTGAATTGGTTGTTTTTTATTATTATTCTTATTTGTAAAATCAACATGGATTTATCTAACTCCATGTTTACTAAATGTTAGAAGAAAATAAATCATTAAAGGTCAGAAGAAATTAAATCATAAAATTAATTTTTCCTTCCAATTTTGTAAATAAATATTTATTTATATTAAATTTTTAATATTTTATTAAATATATTCCTATAAGTATTAGTACACATTAATAAAAATATAAATTTCTAAAATAATAATAATAAAAATAAAATATAAACTTTTTATAATATAAATATTATATAACTATTTTTCTACACAGTGAATGCAAATTGTTATTTATATAATTATTGGACTCCAGAACTTTGTTGTTTGGAATCCATTTGCAAATAGTCTTATTTGTGTTTTACAGTGAAAAACAAATTGTTAGTATCTTATTTATTTGAAATGATATTTAAAATGTATCATTATATATATTTCAATATTACTCTGTTAGACCAAGTTTTTAGTTAGTTTTGACACTCCTCTTTATATTTTCAACATTCCCTGGTTTAAAAGTTGATACACCATCATATTTCCAACTTGGAAAATATAATTCCTACTTGTCTCAGTCGTGATTCTTTCCATGTAAAGGAGTCTGTTCCTATTCCTTAGGAATCGTTTAGATCTAGATGTTTCCTAAATTAGTGTGTGGTTGAGATATTCTCTCAACCAAGAGATTATATGTCCAACATAATCTACCTATCTTAAAATAGCACTACATGTATTTATATATAACATTATTTTATTAATTGATATGTAATCAATTTTTTAAATTTCTATTATTAAATAACTAAATTTATATATTATTATTTTTAAATCAATTATCATTATCACTAAAATTAAATTATGAAATTATTTATAAATTTATAATTTCATATGGTATAAATAACATTTTTGATTATATAACTATACTAAGAATCTATGACACAAGGATTATGATGTCTAGCAACTCTACAAATTTAACCAACCTTCAATCTTCTTACCTATTTCAAGAAAAATTGTGAATACATCCTAAATCAACAAAAGTCAGCACTATTTTTCTATATGTAAGACATCTCGTTGTTTTAAATATCCAATCAATATGGTTGTTTGTTCAATATAATTGTTAGACAATGAACTATATCCAATCAATATGGTTGTTTGTTCAATATAATTGTTAGACAATGGATTGTGAGCGTGTGAGCACATTGAAGAAACAGAGCGGACTAAGAATGGGCTGTGAAATGGGTGAGCATGTACTGTATGGGTTGGCTTTGAAATCAATTTTGTTGGTGGAGCTTGGAACTTTTGATTTAAGTTGTTTGTGATGGGTTTGTGGCTATATCATGTTTTTAATTGCCCCAAAAAATCGTTCAAAAGGAAGGCAATAGCTGGCTGCAGCTATGGCTATAGATTTAGGGAATGACCATGGAGCGTTGAGAGTTTATTGATGTGTGTTGTGGGTGAGAACACCCTAGGGTCTTGGGTTGAGAACCCCAACATAGTGGAGGGCAAACCACAACAAGAAATGCTCAGGCATTCAACCTAAATTCTTATTCTAATGAACTCTGTAAGATTTTCCTTACTCGGAGGTCCTATGTTTGAGTAGATCCCACGGGGTGCAAACCCTCAGCTTCTCTTGATGTCTTTGAAACTTGAAAATTATTCAAATGAAACATATACAGAAGTAGAAACATAAAGCATGTTCATGATATTAACTTTAAATCATATAAATGAATGAACAATTACACATCAATGTAAGATTCATAAATGAATTGCAATATAAATATATGCATAAACACATTTAATATCGGAAACATAACATCATTCCTTTATTGAAGTTAGCTACAAGTAAAGTGGAGAAATACGACCTGAGTCCTTCTCCAGCTCCAAGTGGAACCGTCCTCCGGATCCGTCCTTTCCCAGCCTCAGCAATCTTCCTCCATTGTCAATACAAGGATATCTCAAGAAAGATGAAGGATATCTCCAACAAGGAAACAAGGGTTTCTTGAAGCTTTGAGGAGTGCAGGAGGCACAGGGATTTCGTCAGACTTGATCAGGGATAATCTCACTATAGTATTAATATCTCATATCTTCTCCCGTAAGGCCTTCCCATGGAGGTTTATTTATACTTCTCCAAATTAGTTTTTTCAGTTGGGAAACAATTGGGCCATGGGCAATAGGAGGTGAGTAATAGGTAAAATCCGTGAACTCTGCCCGAAATTAAGGAAAAAAAAATTTTTAAGTGTTTTAACATATGTACACAGGTTAGATATATGTTGACCCATGTGTAAACACTTTAATCATAGGGAAAAGTAGTATATAGGGAATAAAACAGTGTTTTTTAAATTTTGGACCAAGTATAGAAGGAAGGGTTGCCCTAGGCCATAATCAGAGCATCAGATCTACCAAGAGTGGGAAATGGTGCTATAAAATATGCCCCCTAATATATGAGGTCAGAAGGGGCACATGATGGCCGAAATGTATTAAGTGTATAGAAGGAATCATGTCGAGACCGAGGAGGAGTTCACCAGAATTAAGCCTACCAAGCCAACGAAAGAGATCAGAAAGAAACTGTTGCCTGAGGCGGGCATACCCATGGTCAGAAATAGTAAAGTATGTCTGCATGTCAAGTACAAAAGTGGATCCAATATGCATACAAGTATAAAGGAACTGGAAACACATAATGCATCATCTGATCATAATTAAGAAAATACATGTCTGAATATCGCATATAAAGAGCTGATCAATGATGTTGAAGTATGAAGCTTATCACTGAAGTCAAGAAACCGATCCAAATAGTACCAAGTGAACATGATGGAATAAATGGTACTACACTGCAACTCAGGTGCCAACATATAATATATCATTGTAATGAACTGCAATATATAAGGTGGATGGTGTCAACTAGTATAAACATGAGAAACTGACAAGTGAACCAAGACATGCTGATGAAAACCCGAGGTCTTCACCGACTGTCGTGGTACATTTCTACACAATGGGAATAAATGATCTGAAGTCGACCATGTGAGAAATCGTTTGATTATCGGTCATTGATGTATATCATTAAAAAATGTGAGACTACTCACCAATAATGATGATGAGAGTCAAGGTACCCAGTACAATCTAACAAATGCGAATAAATGAGTTGTAGTTGAACACTCAGAAGAATCTATCAATTAGGAGACAATGATGATTTCCCATTGTCAATAGCAAAGGAATATGCCACTAATGAGTAGAAACCCTTAGGTACTTCTAAATGGACTCTAGATCTCTTTCCCAGAGAAATGAGTTGAAGTCGATGGGAAAAGATTTGCTAGAAGGAAGGCATTAAGGCATCCTTCATCAATCTAGCATGAGTTTAACCTGTAGGCCAATAATGTGGAAGGAATCGGACGAACAAAGATGTAGTAACCCAACCAAAGCATGTTTCCGGCATACACAAGATGTGGCTAGTGCATGATAGAAACCCTCTAAACCAACCAATAATGAAAGATGACACAGAGGTGAGGAATCCACCAATAGGGTCAAAAGGAAACCAAGGCACTTCACAAATCCCAATGTGTGATAATGAAAGCTGATATCGAACACAAGGGAAACCACTCAGTCAAAGACCCATGATACTAATCGATGCTGAGCACAAGGTGACCTATCAATAATGAAAATAGGGCCAGGGTGTGGCTCTAGATCTGCCCTCAAACCAATTTGTCGTAGTCGATTAGAGTGAGATCTGCTAGCAAGAAGTCAATGGAGACCTTCTCAAACTGGCATGAGAAAAGGACCAATATAGCTTATGTAATAGCGAACATGACGTTGAAAACTAGGGATGGCTGACTAAAAAATAGGTCAAGAGACACTGCAAAGAGGTCGACTCCGGTTTACTTCCCTTGAACAAAAGCACGACTCAATTGTGACTACATGGCAGCATATGATAACTTTGTATAAGTTCGTCATGTAGGAGGCATAAGAAAACTCTCCATATGATTGGAATAGGTAACCAATCAGAGGAGTACTGACTCAACAATAAGGTTAAGGTTCTCCTAAGTCAAACTAAAGCCCATCCCAATGGAGGAAAATACTTAATTTTGAGTGCTTTGTTCAAGGACGACACAACTGACTCTAGCTTCCATCAAATATGGAAATAATGTCCCGTTCCCGATATTTTTGGAATATATAATTTTTTTTGTCTTTTTCTTTTATATGAAGCTTGAAAAAGAATAAAAGAATGCTATAGTACAATTGAAAGAACGAGTGTCGAAAAAACAGATGCTCTAGCTTCTGAGAGGGGAACTTTCCTATGCTCAATGCAAGGTGGCAAAATTGGTCAAGGACACTCAAAGGAATGTTCTTTCCATGGGTAAAAGGTTGCGTCAAGTCATAGAGGCTAAGTGATTTCAAGGTTGATTTTGCAGAAGACATGGTCAAAAAGTGGCTATAACACGAGTCCAAGTGAAGCCGACTCAAGGCCAAAAGGTGCAAATAACCAATATGCAATGCAGCAGTACAACTCAACACAAAGGAGCCTCTAGGGTATAAGGCCAGAAAATAGCACAAAAGAACGAGAATGAGTCTTCAACGCACAAGTCATGGTGGGGCTAAAGAGGACTCCTGAGCCTACTCAATATAGCAACATGGGTAACAAATGTCAGCGAGTATCTAACTATGATGCCCATGTAAAGGTTGGCTCTACCGTCGCATCATGATTTTAAAGTCAGCGAGTGAAAATGGTTTGTGAACCAAGACATGATGGGTTCGACCCTATGGAAAACACATCGCAATATGGAGGCTAGTATGCAAAATGCAGCAGAAAGTGGTATTCCCTAACCTATATGCCAATAAAAAAATGATTCCTACCATGACAGGTCTGTGGTCATGGGACCAACAAGCTTTCTCGAAGAAGTCTCCAAAATTTCCTGTAAAGACAACCCATTGCTGATACTCCAAGCCAAAAGGTCAAAAAGTCCATAAGAAAAAAATCAACTTTTGAAAAAAAAAAATCATTTTGCAACCTATATAAGGACTTTTTGACTCACATTTTTGTCATTTGTGTTTTGAGAAAGGATCAATGGAGACAAACTCAATCAAACATCCTCTATCTAATCCAACCGTTCAAATCACTCCAAAACTTCCAGGTAACCCTTTTATCATGCTTTTAATCATTTGTGATACTTTTTAGATGTTTTTTTCATAATTTGACCGTAGGAAAATATGTTAAAAATTTCAACTCTGTGTACACGCGGGTTGAATACAGGTAACCCGCGTATACAAGGGCCCTACACGCGATTGTGTAAAAAGGGAACCCGATGTGCGCGAGTAAAAAAAAAATAAACATAAATCTAATGATTTGAAACATCTTTTTTGGGCAGGATGACAATCACTTGGCGAGAAAGGGAGCATAGTGTCATTGATAACCAAGTAATGGAGGATCAAAATGCCTTAGATGCTTTGAGAGGTTGTGGCTTGCTAAAATTCTTTAAAATTCCAAACATGAAGGCAAATACATGATTGCTTGAGTTGTTGATTCATTACTGGAGTGTAGAGGATGATGCATTCATGATTGATTAGATGCCCCTAAGGATCGAGATAGAAGATATTTACTTCATTACCAGTCTTTCTCAAAGGGGAGAGATAGTGCATTCTACTAGCAGGATGAGAGGTAGTCTCAGTGTAGAAGACTATGTCCACATATACTGTCCTGGTCATCCTGAAAATATTGGAAGTCAGATTCCAATCAAGCACATAGAGAGTTTATCCTTGAAAATCCTACTATTTACCATCGCTAGGGTAAATGGTTCTACTGCTTTACATCAGGCCTTATGTGTATCCATGAGCCTAGTAGTGGAATGCCTCACTACTGAGTTTTATTGGTGTACACCTCTATTGACCAACATGAAGAACCAACTCACTTCCATTCTGAAGGGTCAGACAAAAACTTTTGGATACAGCACAATCTTATGCTCGTTCTACTTTGAGAAAGTACCTAGGTTTCGACCAAAGGTATTATTAACCATCAGCAGCCCGAGGGATCCGTGGATGGGCAGATGGGCTAACCTGATGAAACGCCTAGGGGGTGGTGATGTCCCTAGGATGACTTTTGATGACGAGTTTTTCGCATGGTGGGATCAACAGGTCATCGCAGTCGACGACTACCCCTATGCCAGAATGGATTTCCAGGGAGATCCAGATTTAGTATTACCACCAAATGCAACATGGGGTGCCATAAGTAACAATTTTTTATTTTTGAATTTCTTAAGATTTTTTGGATTTTTAATATAAATGAACTTAAAAATATTTTTATGAGACAAGACACTTACAAAATATATGATCATGTTTCAGATGTGGGGCCAATGAGTGTAGAAATTTCACCTGTAGATCAATTTGATATATGCAATGTACTAAAGCATAATATTTGATCTAATTCTACAAAACATTAAGCGGAAGCATAATCGAATTCATGAGCAACATCAAGCATAAACACATATAACTGATCAAGAGAAAAAATCAACCATAAAACAAGATATATCACTGGGGAAAGCACCAGCATAAAACCCCCATCACTGTATTATCAATCAAGTGGAAATCCTCTTCTGTTTACAAAAAGAATCAGCTCAAGAGCTATCATGCACTCTCTGCAATCAAAAGATGAAAAAACATGGACTACCTAGGCCTCAATATATAGGCTATAAGTTGGCCTAATCATACCTGATGTCACCTCAGGTCCAACTACGTAGTCATCGAAGAAAATAGATTCCTTCCTCTTGCAAGGAATACTTACTATAAATATCCAAGCATATGATAGTACATTGTCCCTCATCTGATCTCAACTCGGTCTCTGTTTGAACTACCATGCATCAGTTATCAATGAGAGAATACTCAGTTATCTGAAAATAATAGTTGTCACATGCTTGCAAGCATCAACAAACTATCACTCATTATTTTAACAACTTGTTAAAATAATCTAACTGGACTTGACTAAGTTAAGCTAAGTCAATTGATTCTCTCATTATAGAACTCATACTTAATTCCTCAATCAGTGGAGAGAATCAAGGATAAATTCCTCAATCAGTGGCACAACTAATTGCATGTTCTCACAAAGACTTCAAGTTTAATTTTCCATAACTAATTAACTCATGGAGACTAATTAATTAATATTTTAAACTGCTCTTAAGACCAAATTCGTTTTTACTTCCTATAGTTAGACCAAGGACTGCTAAAAATAGGAAGGGACCCAGAGATGCTATTCTTAGAAGATTCTATTTTTAGTAGTTTCACCTCTCACCCAAGGTGGCCAAAATTCTCATTGGCCAAACTGCTATTTTTAGAAGTGCTATTTTTAGCAGTTCTATTTTTATCACTTTCTAAATTTAGCATCTCTTGTTGCACACTTTTCAACACTCCCTCTCAACAAGAAATGGATTATCAACAACCCCAATCCTGTCTCTGTGGAACTCAAACTTGCCTTTTGAAAATCCCTTTGTCAAAATATCTGCATCCTGTTCCTCGGTCGAAATGTACAGCAACATCATGATCCTCTTGACCACACAATCCTGTAGATGATGACAGCGGATATCTATATGCTTGGACCTGTCATGAAAGATTGGATTCCCAGAGAGTTTAATGCAACTCTGATTATCACAATATATCACGGTAGGATCCATCATCTGACCAAACAATCCCACTAGAATCTTCCGCATCCAGATGGCCTCACATGCAGCCTGACTCGCAGCCATGTATTTAGCCTCTGCTGAGCTAAGTGCAACTGATCTCTGTTTCTTGCTATACCAAGAAACTGCAGTTGACCCAAGGTTGAAGATTACTCTAGAAGTGATCTTCCTGTCTCATGGACTCCCTGCCCAATCTGCATCCATGAAGCCTTGGAGCTTCACTCCCTCTGTCTGCTTGTACCATAATCCATATTGTGTAGTGCCTCTAAGATATCTCAGCACATGCTTTGCCGCCTTCCAAAATAACTTGGTTGGTTGAACCATAGCTTGACTCAGCTGGTTCACCACAAAGCACAAATCCGGTCGTGTGTTCACCAGATACATGAGTGAACCCACAAGCTACCGATAAATAGTAGCAGCTACTACCTCACTTGAAGTAGCATCCTCCTTCCTCCAATTACCTGCTAGAGGAGTCTCCATGGGCTTGCACATCTCCATGTGGAAGCGCCTGAGTATCTCATTAGCATACTTGCCTTGAGACACAAATACTTCCCCATCTCTCTGCCACACCTCCATGCCTAGAAAGTAGTGCATGAGGCCCATGTCCTTCATCTCAAACTCTCTTGCAAGGTCCTCCTTGCAAGACTTGATCAACTGATCATCACCTATCAAAATTAGATCATCGACATAAAGTACAATAATCAATAGCTTACCTTCTACCATGATGTGGTAGAGGTTCACATCCACTTCACTCTTGGTGAAGCCCAACTCGGTGAAATAGCTATCGATCCTGGTATACCAAGCACAGGGTGCTTACTTTAGCCCATACAATGCTCGCTTGAGCTGACACACATGCGACTCACAATCAAAGGTCTCAAATCCCTCAGTCTGCTCTATGTATACCTCTTCCTCAATCCTACCATTGAGGAAAGTTGTCTTCACATCCATCTGATGGATCTTCCAACCCATCTATGCTGATATTGCTAGAATCGATCTAATCGATGAGTATCTTGCAACAGGAGCAAAGGTCTCATCATAGTCAATCCCCTCAACTTATGAGGAACCACGGGAAACAAACCTTGCCTTATGTTTCTCAATACTGCAATCAGTTTCCTGATTTACCTTGTAAAGCCATCGGGAAGTAACTACTGACTTGTCCCCAAGTCTAGGAAAAATATCCCATACATTGTTCGGCATGATACAATCATACTCCTCTTCCATCGCATCCACCCAAACTGGCTTCTGCATTGCCTCCTTAAAAGAAGAAGGCTAGGTCGCTACACACTCCCCAACCAAGGCCATGTAGCCAGTGTATCTATCGGGAGATATCCTCTGTCTGTGATGAGAAGATGGCTGCCCCACATTCTCTCTCACATCCTGCATCAATCTGTTAGCTTCCCATGAGCGTTTCTACCCATCTCTAGAAGACTCTCCAGCAGTGGTGATCTCCACTACTGGAATCTCTACATGTGGCTGATCCGCATCATCAGGAGGCTCCTCCTCCTTAGGAACTAATAGTTCCTCATCATCAGCATGCAACTTGAGCTCCCTCTCAAGTGACACTCGCATGGCTCACTGCTCATCAAACTTCAGATCCCTACGCACTACGGTCCTCTAACTGGCAGGAAGAAACACCTTATAGTTGTGAGGTGTATCCGTGTACCCACAAGTATTCCCAACTCAGTTGTTGGGTCTAGCTTCTTCCGAGCATCTTTGGTCACATGACAGAAGACTGGTGATCCAAAGATGTGGAAGTGACTCACATCTATTCGCTTCCCCGAAAAAGACTCCATAGGTGTCTTCATCCACAAAATACGATGAGGACTTTTGTTCTGAAGATACACTGTTGTATTGCATGCCTCATCCCACAGATGAAGTGGTAGGCCTTTGTCATACAACATCACTCGAGCTACTCCCATAATAGATATGTTCTTCCTTTCGGCCACCCCATTCTGTTGTGGGTTATGAGGTGTCGTGAGTTCCCGTTTAATTCCTTATGAAGCACAGAAGTCCTTAAACTGCTGCGAAACATACTCTCCACCATTATCACTTCGCAAGGCCTTTACTTTCTTCCCTGATTCTTTCTCTACCAAATATTTGAACTCACAAAACTTCAAGAAGGTTTGATCCTTCTTTTGCATGAAGTAGATCCAACATCTACGAGAAAAATCATCAACAAAAATAACATAGTACCTATGCTTCGCGGTGGAGGCTGTAGAGAAGGGCCCACATACATCTGAATGAACTCGCTCTAGAACTGCTCCTGCTCTACTATCCCGATCATGAAAGGAAGCTTTTGCATACTTACCCAAAGTGCAACCTTTGCATTTGCTCCAACTTGCACTTGGGTAATCCGGTAGAAATCTTCTGCATGATCTTCAAGACCCCATGATGCAAGTGGCCCAGTCTCCTATACCATAACTCACCAATATCTTGGCCATGCACCACCTTCGCTTTGGAACTCAATGCAACACAGTCTTCTACCTATAACTTATAGAGATTCTTAATTCAAATCCCAATCTGTTTGGTCTGTCCAGTGCCGATATGCCTTAGGAAAACCTTTCCCAAACTAAAGACTACATCATAGCCTTTATCCTCAAGCATAGCAATAGACACAAGGTTATTTTTCAGCTCTGGTACATACATAGCATTAGAAAGAGTGAGGGGAGAACCATGCTCCCTCTAAAACACAACTGTACCTTCACCTGAGACACAGTACTTTCTGTCTTCGCCCATCTCAATCCGTATCTGGAGATCCTTCTCCTCCAAAGTGCTGAAAATATTATTGTCACCTGACATGTGGAAAGAGGCTCCACTGTCCAAGTACCAAACACATCCCATGCTGGATGAAACCATGCATGCAATAAGTGAGAAATCCATCTCAAACTGTGAAGCTAGTGCATCACCATCAGATTCCTTGGAGGAACCTTTCTTGGACTTCTTCTTTGGGCAATTAGTAGCATAATAGCCCAACTCATGACAATGAAAGCATCTCACCTTCAACTTGTCAAACTTCTTCCCTCCTTGAGAAGACTTGGATTGGGATTCCTTCCCTTTCCCTTTCTTAGCTTTAGATGCTAAAGCCAAGTTCTCTTCATCATCATGTTTTGATGAATAAGCTCCATCCTGGTGCTCTGTCTGATCTCCTGCATCAAATCCGACCATAGTCGTTCCCAATCCGATAGTTTGTCCCTTCCATTCACTGAGTCCTGGTAACTATGCCAGCCCTTAGGAAGGCCAAGGAGTGCTAGAATCACCATATCATCATTAGTTGTAGTGACCCATACACTTGCAAGCTCATCTCTGCAAGTGGTGAGCTTGTTTAGGAACGTAGAGATAGTGTCACCCTTCTCACACTTGATCTTTCGAAGTTTGTCCTTCAGTGCTAGCTTCCTCTGATCACTGCTATTCTGATCTAAATATTTCAATGTTTTCCACATCGCATGCGTAGTCTCCTTCCCATGGAGGCTCGAAATTATGTGACCTTGAACTCCCTCCAGGATGATTCTCCTAGCTCTAGCCACACACTTCTTCCATTCCACCAGTTGAGTAGCATCAGTAGGCTTAGGGACTTCTTGATCAATGAAGTCCTTAAGGCCATTATCTTCCAATACTGCCTCCATGTGATCCTTCCAAGCTATGTAGTTTGAGCTGCCATCAAGGGCATACTCAAGCCTCAAACCATAGAAATCCATCAGTGAAATGGATGTGATAAGAACTGAGATCTATATCTCGAATAATAAACTTCGAATTTCTCTTGCCTGTATATTGTTCTTCCTTGATCACCTGTGCTCTGATACCATGTAGAAATTTCACCTTTAGATAAAATTGATATATGCAATGTACTAAAGCATATTACTTGATCTAGTTCTACAAAACATTAAGTGGAAGCATAATCGAATTCATGAGCAACATCAAGCATAAAAACATATAACTGATCAAGAGAAATAATCAACCATAACACAAGATATATCACTAGGGAAAGCACCAGCATAAAACCCCCATCACTGTATTATCAATCAAGTGGAAATCCTCTTCTGTTTACAAAAAGAATCAGCTCAAGGGCTATCATGTACTCTCTGCAATCAAAATATGAAAAAACATGGACTACCTAGGCCTCAATATATAGGCTGTAAGTTGGCCTAATCATACCTGCTGTCACCTCAGGTCCAACTACGTAGTCATAGAAGAAAATAGATTCCTTCCTCATGCAAGGAATACTTACTACAAATATCCAAGCATCTGATAGTACACTGTCCCTCATCTGATCTCAACTCGGTCTCTATCTAAACTGCCATGCATCAGTTATCCATGAGAGAATACTCAGTTATCTGAAAATAATAGTTGTCACTTGCATGCAAGCATCAATAAACTATCACTCATTATTTTAACAACTTGTTAAAATAATCTAACTGGACTTGACTAAGTTAAACTAAGTCAACTGATTCTCTCATTATAGAACTCATACTTAATTCCTCAATCAGTGGAGAGAATCAAGGATAAATTCCTCAATCGATAGGACAACTAATTACATGTTCTCACAAAGACTTCAAGTTTAATTTTCCATAACTAATTAACTCATGGAGATTAATTAATTAATATTTTAAATTGTTGTTAAAACCAAATTCGTTTTTAGTTCCTATAGTTAGACCAAGGACTGCTAAAAATAGGAAGGGACCCAGAGATGCTATTTTTAGAAGATTCTATTTTTAGCAGTTTCACCTCTCACCCAAGGTGGCCAAAATGCTCATTGGCCAAACTGCTATTTTTAGAAGTGCTATTTTTAGCAGTTCTATTTTTAGCACTTTCTAAATTTAGCATTTCTTGTTGCACACTTTTCAACAGTGAGACCTGATGGATTTCCCCAACATAGGCGTCGTGGAAGAGATGTCGAAGGGGCTGCAGCTGAGACGGAGAGAGTTCTCCGTGTAGTTCATAGGAACTTTGTGAGACTGACTCACCAAGTACCCATGATGGCCATAGAGGACTTAGCTAAGGAGATGCAGCGTCGCGTGGTAGGAGTACCACGGGACTGGGTGTGACTATTTCGATGTGTGACCAATGTCGTTGTTTATTTTCTAGCTACTCATCCTGAGCCAGCTAGATAGATGATCAGATCTTTTTATGATTAGAAATGATGATGGGCATAAGCCCAAATTTTGTAGGGAATTTTGTCCTAATTTTTGTATATTATTTTGGACACAAACACTCTATATATGTAAATGCAATTTTATAATGATCATATATACATATGATATTTCAATTATTTTTTATGTTTTTTAATTTGATGAATGATATATATGCCAATCCAATGCTTGATTAGCAATAGAATCTGCTAAGGAATTTTTTGATCATGGAATGTGAACAAATGTGATATAAACAAATGATCGTTGCAACAATCGTACTCTCAGAAATTGGCAATACAAATAGGGATCTCGTACCCAATAAATGTTATTTAGCTGAGATACCACCAGTTGTGAGTCTAAATAAACCACTAACAAATCAATATCAAGAGATATTGCTTCGGATAGAAAATTAATAACGACAGTATATTCAGAAATATTATTCGAAGCAGGACCGATACATACTCCTCTCAAAACCATCAACTAGCCAGATGGATAATAAATCACCCAAGAAGTGGAAGCAAGGTTTCGGGTATGCCTACTCGCACCATCGACGAATCCTAAATATATTGAATCGTCCATCAATACCTGCCAAAGCAAATCAAAAATATTGACATCACTAAAACCGATAGATAGATATGTACAAACATATAATATATACAAACAAGTAAGTGCTCGGCCGAAGCCTAAGTAAAGTACTTCTTAAGGTAGAGCCCATTTATGAGATCCGCCAACTTGTTTCCTTCAAAATCAATTAATTCATAAGCTCCCTTTTTCAAAACTCACTTAACTATAAAGGGATTGTACCACATAGACTTAAACTTTCCTACCCCCCAGGCATCTTTGTCTTGATCATAGACCAGGATGAGGTCACCTTCAAAAAAAATTCTAGGACAGAAAGCTTTATCGTATTGAGTTTTTTCCCTTTTTTTTATGGGCTTCATTTTTTGTAGCGGCATCTCGATGTTGCTCATCAAGATGCTCCAAATGAACGAGGCGCTCCTCGAGACTAGAAGTCTCTAGAAGAAGTTCAACATCTAGTTTAAGGGAAGGAATTTCACATTCAACAAGAAAGATAGATTCCAACCTATAAACCAATTGAAAAGGAGTAAAGCCAGTGGCAGTCTTAACTCACGTTCAGTATGCCCAAAGTGTCGGATACAACATGATGTTCCAATTGGATCTAACTTTGTTAATCATCCTTTGTAGGATGATTTTAAGGGATTTGTTCACAACTTCAACCTGTCCATTGGCCTGAGGATAATGTGGAGATGAATGCTCCTACCGGAAACCCAACTTGAGAGCCAATTGAGACATCAATTGATTTTGGAAATGACTGCCATGATCAGTGACAATCTCTTTAGGAATACCAAACCAGGAAATAACTTGATTGAAGAAAAACAAGGTAATTGTTTCACTGTCATTCTTAAAATTAGGCATGGTCTTGGCCCACTTCGTAAAGTAGTCTTCGGCCACTATGATGTACTTGTGATTTCCTGCTGAAGGTGGATTACAAGTAGTAAAATCAATGCCCCACTTCATGGAAGGACTGACGATGATAACAGGGAAAAGTGGATTTGGATGCACACTAATGTCCAAGTATAGACCTGACAAGGATGACATCTTTTGACCACTTCAATACAATCTTTGAAGATTGAAGGCCAAAAGTAGCCTACTCGCAAAAATATTTGGGTTGTTACAAGCCCGGATAGATGACCAGCATAAGCTCCACTGTGGCAATCATTACGAACTGACTCGACTACTTCCACGGTTAAACAATGCCTAAGGATTGAATCAATCTTGCGATGATATAATGTGTCACCTATAATAACATAATTCTTAGCGAGGTGACACAACTTTCTATGCTCATCTTTGGAAAAAGCGGGTGGAAACTTCGAAATCTGGAGATATGTAATGATATCCCCATACCAAGGATCTTGTGAAGAAATAAGAAATAATTTTTCATCAAGAAAAATTTCCTCGTGAATAATTTCTTCCTCGCAAGGCAGCTCTGATATCAACTCTTAAAATACTAAAGATTTCTTAGATTTAGCTGACATGAATTCGAGATCAAATTCTTGCAAAATGACAATCCATCTATTATATTTGCCCTCAATCATTTGCCTAGTGAGAACAAACTGAAATGGATTGACGGTTGCTAAGACGAATGTTTTTCGAAGCAGAATGTCATGTTGAAGCCGTTGGACAGCATGGACAGCTGCCACAGCTAATTTCTCAATGGGAGAATAGCGCAGTTCAGGACCTACCAAGCCTCGACTTAGATAGTAGATTACATGCTCACATAAGGCATCATCTTCCTAAACCAGAACCATACCAATGGTTGATTCTGTTGCAGCGAGATACAAGAGGAAATCTCTGCTATAATCCAGTGGACTCAACAATGGAGCAGAGGTTAATTCTTTTTTCAAAGCATCAAAATATCGTTGCGTGAAATCATCCCATAAAAATGGGACCCTTTCTTAAGAAAACGCATAAATCATTTTGTGATCTTGGCATAATTGGCTATAAATCTCCTCAAGAAATTCGTTTTTTGTTAGGTCCCTATAATACTAGTGATTACCCCATTAATATTGTAGTTGTATCCCTTATTAATATTGTTGTGCCCCTATTGTCCCCATATTGTTATTACTGTGCCCCATAGAATCCCTCTATTGTTATTTTTGTGGCTTTATATTATTATTGTTAGGTCGGCTGGGTTATATTGTGACTCCTTAGACTCCTATATATAGAAAGGAGGTTTTGTCATTTGAATCATGGAAGAATTGTTCATTTATGTAATGTAAAGGAGGTTGTCCCCTCGAAGAGGCTGAATTCTAAGGTGTTGATCTATCTTTTCTGTCTTTTTTTGAGCTGGTTTCATAACATTTGGTATCAGAGCTTTGGATTCTAAGGTTTCGCTGCTCCAAATAGGTGATCGTGGCATTTTCACTATAAATTTTTTCCTTCAACGTTTCAGAAGCTAAAAAAAAACCATTTGAGAAGAAATCGCATTGAACCTTGAGTCCGAATTTCAGAGCTTTTTGCTCTATATTTGTGGAGATATGATCTGAGGAAGTTCATCCTTTTGAAGACTATTGAATTACCTTCCAAACAGGTGACCTGGGAAAATCGTCATAACTTTCTCTCTAAGCATCGGATTGAAATTTCGTAAGAAGGTACAAAAAGAGGACAGACTGTAGTTTCTTGTATATATTTTTCAGAGAAAAAGGTTGAAACAGTGACTCATGGCACGTCGTACAAGTTTGCTCTACTGAACTACTCTATAATCATGTCACTGTGGGAGATTTGGCATAACTCTTCCTTGGAGAATCCAATTTGGATCAGACTGGTGGCATTGGAAAGAGGACACAGAGGGCTACTGCAGGTCGCAATTTCAAAATTGGATGATCCGAAATTACAGAGATACATCAGAGGCAATATTGAGCTCCTACAAAGTGAAAAAAGCTGAGTAGATTTTTTTAAATTTTTTCTTAAGCTTGGTTTGAAAAATTATTTTGAAGAATTCAAAGGGCATAGTAGAGCATTATTATCGGTAACTGATGCCCCGAGGAAATATAATGCAAACACCTAGTAAGTAACCTGGAAGCGCTAGCATGACTCATGAAGAAGAGGAAGAAATGCTACATGATATATCAAAATTACAAGACCAAGTGCAACAAATGTCACTCTCACAAAAGCTAACAGAAGCTAAGATAAATGGTGTGGAATCTAAGATAAAGGGCGTGGAAGCTAAGATGAATGGCATGGAAGCTAAGATGGATGATTTGAAGATAGATTTGAAGACAAGCATGGAATATTTGAAGACAGATTTGACAAAGTTTCTACAAAAAATGCTTACTAGTGGTGAAAGGGTAGTAAAGGAAACTCATGATGAGAACAAAAGAAATGTTAATCATGATTTCATAGACTCTAATGTTGGACCGAAGACCCACCATATTTCAAAAATCATTATGAGAAGTTTGATGGCAAGGATCCCGCAACATGGATATTACAAATGGAGCCATTTTTTGATCTCAATAATGTGCAAAACACACAAAAGGTACGTATTGCAACTTTATATTTGGAACCAAATCAGTTTGTATGGTATCAATGGCTTTTCTCTCATAAAAAAATTATCACTTGGGAAATTTTTACAAAATAATTGACAGCACATTATGAGGATACAAAAAGCAACACTTTTTTTAGCTAATTAATAAGTCTCAAACAAAAGGGTTCAATAATGGAGCACATTGAGGAGTTCCTTCAATTGAACATAAGGGTAAAAAATATTCTAGAGGAGCATAGGATTTATGTGTTCATAGGGACTTTAAAGGATAATATCCAACATGATGTTCGCCTTTGGGAACCTGATTCATTAGAGAAGGCATTCAAGTTAGCAAGAAAAATGGAAAGCAAAATTATGGCAACCAGGAAGCATACCACTCACAACTATAAAGATGGAAGTGTTGTTGCCCCTAGTCTTCCACAACCTATAAGGTTGACACCACAAAAATTGGAAGAAAAAAGAGCAAAAGGGCTTTGTTACAGTTGTGATAGAAAATACACTAAAGGTCATAAGTGTGCTGAGAAGAAATTATTCTATATTGATTGTGAAGAGGAAGAAGAAAAGGAGCAAGAAAGGTCAAAAGAAGAGGATATACTCTAGGAACAAAGCCTAGATAAAGAAGAAATGAATCCAACCATATCTTGTAATGCATTGGCTAGAATTACCACTCCTTAAACCATCAAGATAGAAGGACAAATAAAGAAGAAAAAGGTAATAGTGTTGATTGATTCAGGAAGTACCCACAATTTTATTCATTGTAAGATAGCAAAAGAATTGAATTGCTTCCTATATCCAGCACCAGAGTGTCAAGTGATGGTTGCGAATGGAGGAACAATAAATTTCTCTGGAAAGTGCCATAATATCAAGCTATCCATGGGAGAGTATGTATTGAATAGCCCAATGCTTTCCATTCCAATGGGAGGTGCTAATGTTGTAATAGGAGTCCAATGGCTACAATCCTTGGGTACAATAGCTTTTAATTTTCAAGAACTTTTCATGAAATTTTATGTGAAAGGAAAGGAAGTTTAATTAAGGGGTATTGCAGGGAAACTGGGAAAGATAATCAGCCGTATAAAAAAGGAACAAAGAGGTGTAATTGTACAATTATGTTTGCTAGATGTTTCCACATTTGAATCATCTATTTCTCCAGATCTCCAAAAATTCTTAGACAATCATTCCAAGGTATTTGAAACTCTCAAAGGTCTCCCACCTATTCGTGATCATGATCATGCTATTTATCTGATTCCATGAAGTGTTCCTCCAAACATCAAGCTGTACAGATATCCCTATGCCCAAAAGAGTGAAATTGAACGTACGGTTGCAGAAATGCTAGAGGCTGGTATAACTCAACCTAGTCAAAGTTCTTTCTCAGCTCCAGTAGTATTGGTTCACAATGTTATCACAAAATCAAACACTGATGGCTGCTAATCAGCAAGACTCTGTGTAACTATTTCAAACCAGACTTTTGACTAAGGCTTAGCCTCCTTAGCCTGAGAGGGCTCTCTCAAAGGGTTATTGATTTCAATTAGTGATGAGATGGCTAACTCTTTCAAAGTAAATTTAACACATATGTTGGTTGGACAGACATTACAAAGGCTTCCATTGGGCTCATGGAGTTAATCATCACTTCAGCAAACTATAAAACTACTCATTCATAGAAGTCAGGGCATGTAATGTTTAAACACTCAAAATACCTCTCATAGAAACCTCAACTTACAAATACACACAGGAAGTCAGAGCAACAAAGTGAATTCTGAGTGATTGTGTATTTATACAGCTGTAAAACATAAAAGATAAAACAAAACCACATATATCTTGAGCATTTGAAACACTGTGTGAATCCTGAGAAGAAAAAGCAGTCATTTGTATTACTGAAATAAGTTTTTACACAAGCCAAAATAAACTCTGTTTTCTCCAAAACATCCAACCCTCATTACATCAAAATTTTCTCTATATATAGAAACATCTCCTTAACTACTTTGAGCTTCCTCCTCCAGCATGAGGGGAGCTCGATGACTGCTACTAATTACCCTTATCTGCTATTTAACTGACTCATTAAATACAACAAGTGCTAAACTGGAATTTTAAAGAGTCCTAATTAAACTAAAGCTCTAATTATATCTTCCTCGTAGAATGATTCTTTCTTGCTCCTTGACACTTGTCTCCTTTCAGTTTGGCTGAGATAGCTGAGAGGAGGATTCAATATTCCATGCTAGCTTTGGATGCTGGATGCGTTGATGGTTCAATAATGTTAGGAGACAAAACCCCTGTTTTTCCGGTCTCTGTCTTCCATCACCTATTCGAAAATGTAGCAGCATGTTTCCAACTCTTTAACACCCCAAAAATGAAGAGCACCATCATGATACCAGATGCGCTGGAGGCTTAGTTGATGAACAGGTGTGCAAGCCAAAACAATACTCCTCGTATGCACCTCCTTCCAAACCCTAATAACTGAACATAAAGTGCCTTTATGATGAAAACTTTAACTTGAGACAAAAATACTTCACTTTACAAAAGAGGCACACCTGTCATCATTTGAATGGCTTATGTTAACTTCATGTGGTCTTCTTAATGTTCCTTAGGTGTTTCCTTTGGAAAATATCTGATCCTCCCATCAAACTGTTTGTTTTCGTTCAAAAACAGCACCTACAGCAGTTTCGTAGCGCGCTACGAAACCGTTGTTTTTTGTTTATACAGCTTGTATTTGCTCTGAGTTTTTCACTGCTTATACCTCCAATGGCTAAAACTCCTTTATATATGGCAGGGGTCTAGATGCCTTGAAAATAATGAAACTAAGCCAAAACTTTACAAAACTTAGAACAATACCTCTCTTTGAGCAGCAACTTTATTTATCAGCTAATTGATCTAGCTAAGCCTTTAATTCTTCCACCTTCTTCCACTGACCTAGCTGTGATTCCAATTCTTTAATCCTCCTCTTCATGGCTTTGTTCTCGGCCTTTAAACACATGTTTATTTTTCTGATGCATTGGGCCTGTTTGAGAGCTGGAACCGTCCATGTGTATACATCAGCTACTGAATCCACCTGGCTTACTAGGTTTAACTCCCCTTTAACACAGCTTTCCGATAGTTTGCATATCTGACTGCAACCTCCCTAGTGGCTTTCTTCACCTTATCAATTTCAATCTTTTCTGCCTCCAACTGGTCCTTTATGGCTATAACATTACCTCCTTAGGAAATAATGACTGTTCTATTGGAGTGCTTTTGCTTGCTTTTCTCTGCCACCTCTGCTCTAGACAATTTTTCAACTTCCTCTGTTCTAGGTAGTTTAGAGGCTTCCCTTACTTGTCTTCTTGTAACAGGTCTTCTTGGCTTGAGGACAAATTCATCACCGGGCTCTTCAAACCTCAGTCTCTTTGAAGCTTTAGATTTCTTAGTGCTTTCCGGTGATGATTGAGTTAAATCTATGTGCATTGGTTCAATATGCACTGGCTCCACCTGCTCAAACTCAATGGCCTCAAGCAAATCACTCAAGCTGGCTTTAGATGTAGGGCTTTCCTCAACAGCCAATGCTTTGCCCTTATCTTTACTTACTTGACTCCTTGTCCTAGCTCTAGACACTGTTTTAGATTCACTTGGTCCAGGTACAACTTTCTCATGCTTAGTTTTCTCTTTTGATGATGGCTGAGGCTGCTCTTTAATAATCAGTGGCTTCACTGATTTCTTCAACTGTGACTTGGCCTTCTTTTTATCCTTTGCTTCCTTTCGAAGCTGGGCTATTGTGGGCTCTTCATCAACTGATTTTTCTCTTTCTCTAACCGGCTGTGGAGTAAGCCCTGTTTTACTCTGGAAACCAGCCATGAAGATAAAAGAGTTCCAATCTCTACCAATTTTCTGAAGACCATCTAGCACTAACAGTTTTACCAAACCATGGTGAAATAATGATGTTTCACAGTCATCCTTTCTTAATTGCACTTTATCACACATTTTGCTGAGACTACGAAACAGGTAAAATGGAATATCTATGGATGCTTTACCAGTAAAATGCAACAACAACTTAAAGTGATAGGAGTAAACCTTGTTATATCTACCCTCACAGGTTAAATACTTTTGAATACAAGTGAGAAGAAGGGCATAGTGTTCCTTAACATAATTTCTAGGTACAGCCTTTGTTAGATCCTCATTCACATGTGCCTCTTTCAAGAATTCTTTGCAGGGGTTCATATCAAATTTGAAGTTCTTGAACCACTCTTGTCCCCCCCTTGGAATCTCAGTTACAGCAGCAATGGCCTCAGGGGACACTTGAACCTCTAGCATAGCAACTTTAGAATTCAAACCGGTGAAATTTAAGGCAAAATCCTTTGTTACCTGAGCATGGCCACCCTGCAGCTTCTCACAGAAATTCCAACAGCCAGCATCCTTGAAGGCTTTTTTCACGCCTTCATCTCTTAGTGCGAGGTCCAAAACTTCAGGCTCTGCTCTTTGACATTTCCCAGACCTATGCCCCTTCCTCTCCATTTGCCTTTGAAATTTCCGCACAGTCAATTACCAACAGCTCCAACTAAACTGATGTTTCAGTTCTTTTTCACTCAGGCTCGCTTGCAATTCAGGCTCACTTGATAAACTCGGGCTCTCTTGCAATTCAAATATCTCATTACCCAGGCTGGCCGTTTACACAACATTTAAGATCATCATGCAAAATCTATGCACGGCAAAACCAATTTGAATAATATTAATGTGCATGCCTACAAACCTATTGGTGGAGTGATGGTTTATGAGTATTTGGGAGGTACGCCAACTGACATGAACGGACGGGAACGATGACTCAACAACTGACATGACCCTCTGAAAAATATCTGCTGCAAAACGCAGGAATCCGCGATTTCGCAGCGCGGCTAGTTTTGAATTGTCAAAATGTGCTGCGAAACGGCTTGATGATGACACGCTGCGGAATGGCTAAACCATGATTATGCAGCGAAATTGACCAATAAGAAACTGCGCTGCAAAATTACGGAAATACGCTGCAAAACTGACCATTAGGAGGCTGCGCTGCGAAATTATGGAAAGGATTGGTGACATGAATGAGACAAGACATGACTTATGAAAACATGATGGCGGAGGATGACCCATAAGATTAGAACACATTTTACATCAAACCCCTTTAAAATTCCAACCCTAAGTAAGAAATATAGAATAACAACATTTTGACACCACCTTTTGACATTAAACTTGGACAAAAGACTATATATACAAATGTTTAAAATTCTAAGTGATAACACACAATAAGGATGGATCATGGCACATGTGTCCGGATTATAGGGAGCTCAACAAGCTCACTATTAAAGATAAGTTTCCCATTCCTGTCATTGATGAATTTTTGGTCATGCCTTTTGGCCTTACCAACGCACCTTCTACATTGCAAGGTTTGATGAATTCCATTTTTAAACCCTTCCTTAGAAAATTTGTGTTAGTATTTTTTGATGATATACTAATCTACAGCAAGTCTTGGAAGGATCATGTTGAACTTGTTAACAGGGTGCTACAACTATTGGAGGAGAAACAATTATATGAAAAAAGATCCAAATGCTTCTTTGGAGTACAAGAGGTGGAATATCTGGGTCATATTGTATCTCATGAAGGAGTTAAGGTAGACCTTAGCAAAATTAAATCCATTAAGGAATGGAAAATCCCTGCATCCATAAAGCATCTGTGAGGATTTCTCGGGTTGATAGGGTATTATCAGAAGTTTGTTAAGAATTATGGGAGAATAGCAGCACCTCTAACAACATTATTAAAGAAAGATGCATTTTCATGGACTCCGGAAGCAACAAAGGCCTTCGAACATCTTAAAGAGGCAATGTGCCAAGCACCAGTCTTAGCTACACCGGACTTCACAAAAACCTTTATTGTGGAATGTGATGCTTCAGGAAATGGAATTGGTGTTGTTTGAATGCAAGATGAAAGACCCATTGCTTTTGAAAGTCATCCAATCAAGGGAAAGTTTTTACACAAAGCTATTTATGAGAAGGAAATGTTGGCAATACTCCATGCACTTAATAAATGGTGACCCTACCTAATGGGAAGACACTTCAAGGTAAAAAAGGATCATGATAGCCTTAAACACTTTTTAGAACAAATATTATCCTCTGAAGAGCAACAAAAGTGGGTCACAAAGATGTTGGGTTATGACCTTGAAATCATCTACAAAAAAGGGAAGAAAAATGTGGTGGCAGATGCACTCTCAAGAAAGGATGAGGATGTGGAAGCATTGTTGTGTACCATTTCTATTATCTAACATATTGGATAAACGAAGCAAGGGAAGAATGGAAGAATGATGAAGAAGTGTGGGCACTTATTCAAAAGTTACAACAAGATTCCAGTACATCTGATACATTTAGTTGGAAAATTGATTCGTTATGGTACAAAGATCGCTTATACCTCTATAAGAATTCCCAACTAAAACAAAAGATTCTTATGGAATTGCACACTTCTCCCTTAGGAGGGCACTCAGGATTTTTAAAAACATACCACAGGGTTAAGAAGGAATTTTTTTGGGATGGCCTTAAATCGAATATTCAAAAGTTTGTGGCGGAATGTTTGGTTTGCCAACAAAATAAAGTTGAAACAATTAAGACACCAGGTCTATTACAACCTTTATCCATTCCAAGCCAACGTTGGGAGGAGGTTTCAATGGATTTTATCATAGGTTTACCAACTGAGGGAAAGAGTGTCATCA